>CM031975.1:11715630-11769010 GCA_018804465.1 Populus tomentosa
GGACAAGAAAAGGAGAAATTTGCCTTTCATATTTTTGGCACTGGTTAAGGGACCATCTGCCTACCCAGCAAAGGGCTACAAGGAAAGGCAAGTTACTCAGAAGGGAAACAAGAAAGCAGACGCTGTTCGAAACCTTGGTTGTTGCTCATGTGGAGAATAGTTCCTCCCATTGAAGAAAAGGCACAACTCGAAGAAAGGGATATACATAAAACCTAGCCAAGGAACTATAATTCATGTGTTATATTTGATGATAAAGATGGTAAGTGTTTTTATTCACATGAATTCTTTTACAATATCTGTTAAAGGTTTTTAGTATAATGGAATTCAAATAAAACTCACTTATTACATGAGAATTCGTTTTCTTGTCTTTTGATCAATTATTTCAGTGTCGCTTCAATTACTAGAACTAAAGTGATATTTCATAATATGAATATCTTTTTAAATTTTGCCAAGTTAATACAGAGAGTTCAAGATGAGAAAAGAAAAAGAAAATTATATTCTTTCAACAATGAAAAAACTTCCCTCTTCATATATATATATAAAAGTAGAGGAATCAATTACTTTTTTTTTAGTAATTTCTCTAAATATTTGGACCATATGGGCGAACTAAGCCTAATTCAATAATCATCTCCCACTCACCAATGAAGAACTGAATCTATGTAATACATTATATTTTGAACTTACACAAGAATTTTATACTCGACGAATGGATCATATGACCTGAAGCACACAGTGAAAGGAGCTCCAATATATAAACCTAGTACAAGCCATATAGGAGACATCAACCTTATAATTAATTATTTCTTAATGTGTACTAATATACCCCAAGCATTTTTAGTTACATTATAACTAAATATAATTCAATCCCTCAAGAATTTCATACTCAATCCATCCTTATAATTACAGGTATTCTAAATCATATCAAATTTATTCAAATGATATGATCTCGACTGGTGAATACAAGTAACGAGTGTAGAACTAAATTTATTTTTTCTTTCACATTCATATCAATCAGATCTGAATGAACTTGTTTTTCTAAGAGCATTCCTTCAAGTCGAATCATTTCATGACCATAGGATGTATTCCAAAAGTAGTAATCATTTATACATCACCTTTTGATACAGTCAAAAGTCATAATAGGTAAGATTTTGAGATCTTAGATATGATCTCCAAGACTCACATAATAAACAAGTAGGGATCCATTCTTTATTCTTGTAATAGTCTTTAACATATGTGGTGTGAAATACATGCTCTAGTGGAATTTGCTCTTCTTTTTTTTGAAGACAAAGAGTGTATGTCGTTGCTCTTCTTATTAAAGGAAATACACCATACGAGTCTTAGTCTTGTCACCAAAAACATATACTTCATTTAGAAATTCTCATTTGCTCATTATCATTAATGGTAGATGAATAATTTCATACTCGACTTCAATCATAGTAGACACATGAATGGTGAGAATTTATTAATGTCGATTCTTTTATTTAAGAACCCCATCTTGGTCCCAACCAGGATGACATTTTAATAATTACTTTGAGTTAAAATTGCTCCAACTACACCCAAGTTGCTTATTGAGCATTAAAACTCAATTAGTCTCATATTTACTCACATTACAAGTTCTAGAGGTGATTGCTTATGTGAATGAGCTTATCTAAGTCTATCGATATACTTTAAGAAATTATACTATATAATACTCAATATATTCCATAAAATAAATAGTGAATAAAATGATATTCTAATGAGATTTATTCATTACTCAATCAATGTGTCTTCATATGATCCTTAAAACTAGTTATATTACTAATTACTTTTTACATAGGTCAAAGGATCTCATATGTCTAACAAATGCATCCCTTGTTGTTGGTTTTATGAGTGGATCTGCAACCATAGAATTTGTAGAAATGTGTTTTAGGATCACATCATGTTCAATAATTGCTTCTTTAATGTAGTAATATCTCATCTTGATGTGGTTGGTCTTTCCATGGTATTTTAGATCTTTGGTCACAGCTACTGTAGCAATGTTATCATAGTAAATTATCACTGGGTCTGATGCTAATTTGATAGTTTTCAAATGATACATGAAACTCCTTAACCAAATAACATCTTGTGTTGTTATGGAATAAGCTACATACTCAGCCTCTATAGTAGATAAAGCTATGCAGTATTATTTGTTGCTCCTCCATGGTATTGCACTATCATTAAGAAAAAAAGCATATCCCGAAGTTGATTTGGATTGGTCGACATCTTCTCCCCAATCAGCATCAGAGTAACAAATCAATCATAAGTCTTTCTTTCCTTGGTAACATAACATGTAATTTGAAGTTTCTTTCATATATCATAGAATCCTTTTGACTACCATCCAGTGTTTCTAACTAGGGTTTGAGTGATGTCAGCTAACCAATTCAATAATATAACGTATATCTCACATATGTATGTACATCATTGCATACATCAAACTACTGACGACATTGGCATAAAGTATTCTGAATATTTTCTACTTTTTTTATGTAGTATTGGGACACATATCATCGCTCAGGCTCAAGCTTTTATGAACAAGGGTGTATATTGGTTTGCTATCTTGCATGTGATAAGGCTTCAACATCTTTTTGATGTAAGTCACACCAAGAACATAGTTGGCCTCACCCATATCTTAAATTTCAAAGTTTAATGATAACTATTTTTTGGTAGTTTGATGCAACCATATTATTTGATAGTTTTACCAATATTTTCCTAGTATTTTGCCTATGTTTTATATATAAAATGCCTTGATATTCTTGGTTTTATGTTTTAAAGGCACTTTCGGATGTAAGATTCAAAAAGAAGTAAATTAGAGATAATTGACATATTTGACCTCCGATCAAAGTTTTGTGCAGAACTTGAGCTCTAGAAGTCGAAACGAAGTGATTCCAGTAGAATTATAAAGTAACATCTATTCCTTTCTGTACATATATGGTAAGAAAAATAGAAAAAGAAAGAGCATGGATATCTCAGCCTTCAAAGTCAAATATTGTATTATGTTAATGTTGACCTTCAATCATTCTTACTTGAATATCTTGAGCTACAGAAGTCCATTTGATGCAAACTCAATTTTGTTGGATTCCTAACTTGAAGAACTATCACCTACCATATTTGAGTAGAAAAAATCTCATATGAGAGAGATATGATTTTTCTAAGATGACCAATGAATTCTGCCAGTAAACAAGTTTTGTGAAGAAACAAGTCCAAATTACTTACCAAAGCATCCAATCCGACATCTAAGTCATTATTTTAGAAATTTAGCTCCTCTAAGTCAAAACTCAAAGCTTGAAGATTTTATATAATTTCTCCTTTTTTAGGAAAATAATTATTGAAATATTTAAATGTAAATTGTCTACTTAGAAAAGGACTATTTTGTAGAAAAAGGATTAAAGGTTCTTTGAATATAAAATGAAAAAGAGAAGGGAAAGAGAAGAATGAGCAGCCAAGAGAAAAAAAACACACTTTCCTCCAATAGAACTCGAAATCATGCTTTCTTCTTTCTTTTTGATAATTGTTCAGTAGAAATGCAAGGCTAAACCTTTTTTCTTAGTTGCAAGGACACATAAACCTTTGGATTTCAAGAAATGTGATATTTATTTTATATTTTCTTTTCAGTTTATATGATGAATGAATATGTTTGGTCTCCTATGCTTATCTTCTGTGATTGTTTACTTTAATTGCTAGAGCGAACTTTAAGTTATTATTATGAACAATCTATTACTAAGTTTGCTATGAAAACCAGAGTTGTGGTATATAAACTTGTGAAGTAACTGAAATTAATATTTATGGTGGATCTAGATTAATAATCATAGGGAAAACATTTGATTGATCAAATCAAACATAGACTGTAGACGGTTATGTTGTCTTGATTAATCAACTCATCTAGTTCTTAAGGCTACCATTGAATTAAATTACTAGTGCTGACATTGTGTTTGTTTGATGGTTAGGATTAGTTATACAGCGGATCTGTTAACTAATCAATGTAACAAAAGATAAATATTTAGAGTATAAATTTATTTTTTGTTTCCATGATCACTTCTGATTTCTGTATGTGGATGTTTACTTGAAACCAAGGTTTGTTCTCTTAATAATTTTCTAAATTTATTTAATTTTACTTCATAGTTTTCTGTTTTATTTTGCTTTAGCCTAGATAATGTCCAAAGCCCTCCCCCCAAATTGCATATCATCTAGCATAAAAATCTGACTTGAACCTTCCTCGTAAGATCAACCCCTTGCTTGCTTTATACTATTATCATATGTGTTGTGTTTTAAGCTAGGGTAATTAATTTGTGCAACCACGACATCGCAACAAAATCAAACTAAAATTAAATAAGTAAATTAATTATGACTAATCTCTTAATCTCCCATCAATGTCCAAGTATAAGCATTATAAATAAGAATACAATAAAAAGGATAAAGAATATAAATTTTCATGAATTTATTTACATGGAAACTTCAAAACTCAATTAATCGTTGGGATTTAAATGAAATCTATGTCATGCAAAAGTGAGAGGTCCTCTCATTGATATACACTTCAACACTCGCGTGTTTAGGGCTTATGTGTTTAAATCTCACAAATTTAATCAATGAATATGTTATATCATAAGGTTGCTCTTCAATCTCATCTCCATTACTAAAACATTACAAGCAATGCATGAATTAAAAGGTCTTATTTTTTTGTTGTAATGAGACTAAGATTAAGGTGAGGTAAAAGAAAGGAAAAGAAAATGCTAAAACCAAAGGAAGTAGAGCATTTTAAAAAAAAATGATTCATTTAAAATAAGATATCCCATCAAAACACATAAATTTTCCATCTTTAAGCACCAATGCTCAACTTCTTTTGATTTCAAGCTTCATCAACATAAAGTATTAAGAACACAAAGGAACACCTTTTCTTTTCTATTCTTTTCTTTTTCTTTCTTTTTCTTTTTTTTTCATTTATGGTAACTTTGCCCATCTTTTCATTAAGCATCACTTTTTTTTTTTAACTTTTCACATAATTTCCAACCATGATCTATGAGATATCAACAAGTATATGCTTTATTAATCCTTGACCAGGGGAAAAGGAAAACATATAAAAATTTTAAGGCTTACACATGGATAAAGCAAAGAAAAGATAAACAAGCTTAAAGAGGGCTCACTAAGAATAATATGCTTTAGGTTGGCTTTTTAGCTTAAGTGGTTAAAATTCCTAATACCTTTATCATCTTCATGTGCGCATGTAATCTTAACAAGATATGAAGCAAGTTCTAGAGACATATATCATTAAAAAATACACAATCCAAGAATATAATGTTGAAGGATCAAAGGTGGTGCATGCAGATTTTTTAAGAGAGGAAGAAGGCAAGAGCATGAAGTTTGTTTTGGAAAAAGTGCCCCTTTCTCTCTCTCTGCTGCATTTATACCCCTTTCAAATGCAAAAAAGGTGTTTGGATGTTTGACCAAGGCTATCCTTATCCCCCTTTTGGGTTACCCTTGGGTTGGTTTCTATTCCCATTCTCCCCTAGGATAAACCGATCCAACACTAATTTTTTATTAGGTTTTACAATGTCGTTGTTGATTTATAAATCGGCAGCCACAAACTATATCATTGCCGATTCAAAATAAATCAGCGGCTAAACTGTGCCGCTTTTGATTTAGAAATCGAAAGCAAAACTACGCTGTTGCCAATTCAGAAATTGGTAGCCAACTGTGTTGTTGTCGATTTCTAAAATTGGTAGTGATGATGGAGTCATTTCGGCTTTACTTCTTTTTCTTTTTTTTTGTTCATGTAACAACCCGACTTTTCAAGCCCAAAAAAGAACAATAAATTTTTTTTTCTTTATACTTGACACACATCATGTCGGTAATTGACGAACCTGTTCCCTCACATCATCAACATACAATCCATACCTCAACAACAATCAACATTTCATTTAAAAGTGAATCTTATATAAACACATAATATTATGTTTGCATGATTAGAAGTTCACATTAAAAATATACATACATAGATATGAGTTTGCATTTCTATCCTACTAATAGTCATCACGAATTTAAACAAAATGATCTAATAAAAGTTATACATTCAGTACATTGATTCATATAAAATACATCGTGATTTAGAATGCAACTACATGATTCCTTGCAAAAGTAGGTTCACGTGTATTGGGTTTCCTAGGCATCTCGTTATGTGGCGTCCCTGCTGCAGCACAAAACATATAAGAGAATGCAATTACTTAATAATAATTTGATAATTAAACGGTTTGGCAGTTTAATGAAGCATTAACATTATCCCATGTTTAATGCGTGATATTTATAGTTTCTTCATGTACTTGGTGTAAATAACTTGTAGTACATATAGATACACCAATTCTTGCAATCAACCATAATCTTAAACCCGGCTATCCTCTTAAGGCATCATTTGATGAGGTTAACCATTCACTCACCCTGGTCATCCACTACGGATGCCATTAGCCAAAGTTAAACAACCATTGTCCCAATCATCCAATCGGATGCCTTTAGCAAGCTAATCAATCATTTGTCTCAGTCATCCATTTGGATGCCATTAGCCGAAGCTAATCGATCGTTTATCCCGGTCATCCATTCGAATGCCATTAGCCGAGGCTAATCAGTCGTTTGTCCCGGTCATCCATTCGAATGCCATTAGCCAAGGCTAATCAATCGTTTATCCCGGTCATCCATTCGAATGCCATTAGCCGAGGCTAATCAGTCGTTTGTCCCGGTCATCCATTCGAATGCCATTAGCCAAGGCTAATCAATCGTTTATCCCGGTCATCCATTCGGATGCCATTAGCTAACGCTAATCATTCCTTTGTCTCAGTCATCCATTCGGATGTTATTAGCCAAAACTAATCAACCATTTGTCAACATATAAGCGTTTGACAATCTGATGTCTATTCTAACACAATATGGTAACATTCATGATAAAGCATCTCATTATTCAACGTATGAAAAAGGAAGGTGAAAGTCACCTACCTGCTTCACCTATGGGTTGTTCTTGTCTTGATGATGGTTTAATCTCAACTGCACCAACTAAGACATCAATGGTCACAAATCAATACATTTGTATTTTTGAATCACATTCGTCACCGCACTTATTTCAAAAGTTCATATGTTCACATTCAAGTGTTCCACATTTTACACCATCATACCATGAAATTGTTACTAGCATTTGAGTCATTTCTGCCTAGGAGGTCTATTGTAGAAATCGGTAGTGAAACTAGTTCGCTGTAGCTGCCCAATTCGTAGTGCCATAACTTCGACAACGAAACCTGGTTTGTTGCAGGTGGCTAATTCGGCAGCGAAAATTGTTTCGCTGCTGGCGCCACAATTTCTGCAGCGAAAACTGGTTCGCTGCAGCCAACATGTTTTGCGGCAGCAAATCGCAAATTCGCTGTAGACAACTCAACTTTGGCAGCAAATCATAAATTCGCTTCAGAACACGCCACTCGGCAGCGAATATTAATCGCTACAGCCTGCACAATTTCGGTAGCGAATCATAAATTCGCTGCAGAACACAGGTTTTGGTAGCGAATCACAAATTCGCTGCAGATCACTCAGTTACGGCAGCAAATGCTAATTTGCTGCAACCGACACAGTTTCGACAACGAATCATAAATTTGCTGCAGATAACTCAGTTTCGACAGCGAATGCTAATTCATTACAGCCGATATAGTTTCGGCAGCGAATTACAATTTCGCTGCAGAACACACAATTTGCCAGCGAAATCACAAATTCACTGTAGAGAACTCAGTTTCAGCAGCGAATGCTAATTCGCTACAGCCGACATAGTTTCGGCAACATATCACAAATTTGCTGCAGAACACACGATTCGGCAGCGAATGCTAATTTGTTGCAGCCGATTCAGTTTCGACAGTGAATGCTTATTCACTGCAGCCGACACGATTTTGACAGCGAATCATAATTTCGCTGCAGAACACACGATTCGACAGCAAATGCTAATTCGCTGCAGAAGACTCAGTTTCAGCAGCAAATCACAAATTCATTGCAAACAACTCAGTTTCGACAGCGAATGCTAATTCGCTGCAGCCGACACGGTTTTGGTAGCGAATCATAATTTCACAACAGAACACACGATTCAGCAGCGAATGCTAATTCGCTGCAGACAACTCAGTTTTGGCAGCGAATGCTAATTCGCTGCAGACAACTCAGTTTTGGCAGCGAATGCTAATTCACTACAGACAACATAGTTTTGGTAGTGAATCACAATTTCTCTGCAGAACACACAATTCGGCAGCGAATGCTAATTCGTTGCAGAAGACTCAGTTTCAGTAGAGAATTGCAAATTCGCTGAACAACACATATTTTGGCATGAACACACACCACACATGCTGTAACAACCCCAGCATATAAACTGTCTCTAAGTTGCAGTATAACACACACATTAAAACCATCAATTTCAGCACATAATCCTTCAACAAATCTCAGCAGAACACACACATTGAAAACCATCAATTATAGCATATAATCTTTTAACAAAGTCCAGCAGAACACACACATACATGTTGGCCAACCCCATAGTTAAAGCCAGCCCTCTAATATGATTTGTTATTTCCATTTTATTCATTTTTCTTTGTTAGATGTTCTAGGAATTGGCCTCATTTTGTTTTTGTTTCCTTGTCCTCTTAGTTAATTTCAGTTTCCTTTACAGCTAGCTTAAGTCCTAGGTCAATTTTCTTTGGGTCTTCTTCTTCATGTTCGGTTTTGGGTCTTAAAGAGAAGAGGAAGGGAGTTTCATGACCCATAACTTTTGAATCTAACTAAGTTTGAGGAAGGTTTGACAGTATTCTTTGTCCTCTCCCGCTAGTTCTCCTCCTTCTTTTTCCTCTTATGTTTTTTGGCCCCCCTTTTCCTTTCCCTTTAAGCAGCTGTTCAATCTTCTCTCAAGGTCTCATCTCTCCCTCGCACGTTCACAAGGCACTCTCTACTGGTTTGGTTTAGGTTTTTGTTGGGAAAGAGAAAGGGAAGAGCAACATACAGCTGGACATACAGTTGCAGCAAACAACTTTAGGAAGAGCAAGGGTCACCTTCTCTGTCCTCTTTATATTTATACTCCCTATTAAAAGAGGTGGGGTGTTTGGGGTTGGTTTAGATGTGTTCTTATCATTATTTTGGTCTATCTAAAATCAATTTTACCCCTCCCTCCCAGCTCCTTAAGACAATTTTAAAAAAAAAATTGTGTCGCTGCCGATTCAGAAATCGGCAACGAAAACTGCGTCGCTATTGATTCTGGAAATCGGCAATAAAAATTGCATCGCTGCTGATTTAGGAAACGGCAACAAAAACTGCATCGCTGCCGATTCAGAAATCAACAGCGATGGTGGAGTCATTAATTTTCTCTCTCCCTCTATATATATATATATATTTTTTCTTTTAGGTATTTACATTCTCCCCCCGTTAACATGAATTTCATCCTCGAAATTTAAGAGGTTTTTCATACTCCATACCTGGTAGTTTAAATAAATTAGGGTACTTTTTCCTCATCTCAGCCTCCCTCTCCCAAGTTTCCTCTTCTATTTGAGCATTTTGCCATAAGATTCTGACAATAGGGATCTTTTTGCTCCGTAGCTCCTTCACTTCCTGATCTAGTATCCTTATGGGCCTCAATTCCAGTGTTAAGTCTTCTTTGACTTCTACTGGAACTTGGGGTAGAATTCGGGCGGGGTCCACGTCAGCCTTCCTTAACAAGGAGATATGGAACACATCATGGATATTGCTAATTATGGGGACAAGTCCACTTTGTAGGCTACTGGCCCTACTCGCTGTAAGATTTTGAAGGGTCCGATGAAGCGGGGAGTTAACTTCCCTTTCAATCCAAACCATAACATGTTCTTCCATTGGGCTACCCTCAGGAACACCTGGTCCCCCATACAGAACGTCATTTTCCATGCATTTAGGCATCTTGGTATTCAGATCAAGATCATGCTCTTGCTCTCTTTCTTCTTCTTCTTTTTGTAATGTTTAAGTTTTATTTGATGTTATATTAATCTCTTACTTGTGCTTTTCATTTCCTTTCCTTTATTTATATATTTATGTTCTTATCTTGTTTATTTATTTATTAGTACTTAAAAGTGCATTTTTATCAGGGTTTTATATCATCATAACTCCTTAACTAAAGCATGTTTTATAATAACATACCTAATAATATAAGATACCTTTAATTTATGGTAAATGTTCATCTTAAATGCAGGCCTATCACATAAATGAAAGGATTGATTGATGATTTTAAGTATTGAAATTGAAAGGACAAAGAGAGGGCCAAACTTAGAAAAGAGATGTCGGTGCAGTCCAAACTGGAACACTGTTTGGTAATTGGGTCATATCTCAAGTTCTAGATATCCAAATGACCATAATTTTTTGGACAGATTCAGTAAGACATAGGCCTACAACTTTCATGTGGAGTCCAAGATTTAAAAATATCGTTTTAAAGTCCAAATTATAGCAACAACGAAGAAGTCCGAATTTGTCCTGCAGCCCAGACACTATTCAATGTTTAACCCATATCTCGAGTTCTAGAAGTCCAAATGACCTTAATTTTTTTTTCCTGGAAAGATAAGACAATTTCCTATAACTTTCATACATACAGGTGGTTCCAGGTTTGATGCTAGCAGTGATGTTTTATTCAGACAAAAAGATAAGGATTTTCACCAAGTCAAGAGTTGGCCACCCACTCAACAATTAGTCATCAAATCAATAGTTCCAATATTTGGCCTATAAAAGGAGGCATTTGCCATGCATTGAGGGGCTTGGTTATTCAGATCAAGAACTTGCTCTTGCTCTCTCTCTTTATATTTTTTTTTTTGTAGTTCTTAAGTTTTACTTTCATTACTATCTTGTTTATGCTTTTCATTTCCTTTCCTTTACTTAGTTAACTTGTATTTATTTATGTTCTTATTTTGTTTGTTTATGTTTCTCTTCTTCATTATGTTTAGCTAAGTTTATTATGTGAAGGTGAAAAGGTTACACTAATGGTGTAAGAATAAGTATGGTGTAAACTCAATATGGACCTCAATGTTTAATATTAACATGTCTTATCTTTTTATCTTACTAATTCTTAATACCTTGCTTGTTAAATGGTTAATCTAGATTTGTGTTATATAACACTTGGTACAACAAATGCTTGGCACTCTCATAGCCCAATCGTGTGGTATTACCTACACCTGTGCTATGAAAGGAACTTGATTTGTGTGTGGTTTCTAGTTGAGTAATAAGAGTTTATACTATACTTGTTTGAAATACCATTAGTGGATCCTCTAACCTTGACATTTGTTTTTATCATTGTTTAATCCTTACATTAATCTTCCATCTCAAAGTTCTCATCAACTTCTTCTTCATATTCTTATTACTAATACTACTACTACTACTACTACTGCTACTATTGTTGTTGTTGTTGTTGTCTATAATTTATACAATTCACCTCTCTGTGGTTCAACCCCGGTCTTGCCGGGTTATTTATTACTTCGACACTCTTACACTTGGGAGAAGACATCACTCTTTTGGTCGTGTCATTTATGTTTCTTTCTTTTATTATGTTTAGCTAAATCTATTATGTCAAGGTGAAAAGGTTACACTAATGGTGTAAGAATAAGTATAGTATAAACTCAACATGGACTTTAATGCTTGATACTAACATGTTTTATATTTATTATCTTGCTCACTTTTAATACCTTGCTTGTTAAATGGTTAATCTAGATTTGTGTTGAACAACCATTGGTACAATAAATGCTTGGCACTTTCATAACCCAACCGTATGGTATAACTTACACTTGTGCTATGAAAGAAACTTGATTTGTTGTTAACAAAAGTTATCACCATGAATACCTGATAATATTTACAAGTATTGGCATTACTCGAACAAGATAATTAATGTAATCATGTTAAAAATTCTAATCTTATTGGAACCTCCTTTGTGTGTGGTTTCCAGTTGAGTAATAAGAGTACTATACTTGTTTGAAGTACCATTAGTGGATCCTCTAACCTTAACATTTGTTTTTATTATTGTTTAATCCTCACATTAATCTTACATCTCAAAGTCCTCTTTATTATTACTATTACTATTATTAATATCATTACTACTACTAGTACTACTATTATTACTATTATTGTTATTATTATTATTACTACTACTAATTATTATTATTGTTGTTGTTGTTGTTGTTGTTGTTGTTGTTTATAATTTATATAGTTAACCTCCATGTGGTTCGACCTCGATCTTGTCGCGTTATTTATTACTTTGACACTTCTGCACTTGGGAGATGACATCAATCTTTTAGTCGTGTCACTTTTGTTAAAGGGAATCACCAGATGGGATTTCAAGTTGACCGAGTTACACATATTCTTTGGTTTTGGTTAAAAGGGATCGTCAGATGGGATCTCAGGTGGCTTTGGTTAAAGGGAATCGCCAGATGGGATTTCAGGTTGATCGAGCCACACATATTTTTTGGTTCTAGTTGAATGAGGTTGCCAGATGAGATCTCAGATGGCTTTGGTTAAATGCAATCGTCAGATGGGATTTTAGGTTGACCGAGTTACTTATATTTTTAGGTCCAATTGAATGAGGTTGCCAGATGGGATCTTAGGTGGCTTTGGTTAAAGGGAATCGCCAGATGGAATTTCAGGTTGACCGAGTTACACATATTCTTTGGTTTTGGCTAAAAGGAATTGCCAGATGGGATCTCAAGTGGCTTTGGTTAAAGGGAATCACTAGATGAGATTTCAGGTTGACCAAGCTATACATATTTTTTAGTTCCAATTGAATGAGGTCGCCAGATGGGATCTCAGGTGGCTTTGGTTAAAGGGAATCGCCATATGGGATTTCAGGTTGACCGAGTTACACATATTCTTTGGCTTTAGTTAAAAGGGATTGCCAGATAGGATCTCAAGTGGCTTTGGTTAAAGAGAATCATCACATGGGATTTCAGGTTGATCGAGTTACACATATTTTTTTGTTCTAGTTGAATGAAGTCGCTAGATGGGATCTCAAGTGGCTTTGGTTAAAGGGAATCGCCAAATGGGATTTCAGGTTGACCGAGCTACACACATTCTTTGGTTTTCATAAAAGAGGTCATCAAATGGGATCTCATGTTAATGAAAAAAAAAATAGAGAGAGAAAGGAAGAAAGAAGAGAAAGAAAAAAGAAGGAAAAGAGAAAGAAACATAAAAAAAAAGGTTTTTAGATCAGTGGATCATTCAACAAGTTAAGAAGACAGGAAAACAAGTTTTCTTTACAAAGCTTACTATGCAAAACATTGAGGAGTTTTGCTTTGTAGCATTGTAAAGAGAGGGCATCTGTTGCTACCTAATTTTTCACCCATGTTTTGATAAATTTCTAGAAAAAATCCAAAAATAGAGAAAAACAACGAAAATCCAAAAAATATATTTTTATCATTTTTAGCATCATCTCAAAAGAATTTAAATTTTCAAAGATCTTGGGAACGCGTTCGATTTTTAATGCGTTATTTTTAAAAATCACCAATTTTCCTCATTTGATGCGATGTTGATAAGAAAAATCCAAAAAAAAAATCAAAATTTACAAAAAAAGAAAGAAGTTGAGGGACCAAGTTGGAAACCTAGCAATATTTTTACCTATAAATAATGGTCTCCACAACACAAAAAAAGAGGGAGCAATTTTGAAAGAAAAATACAAAAAAAAAGAGGGGGAAACCTAACCCTAAAATCCATCTTTACCCAAACACAGCCGCAACCCTATCAGTGGCTTTCATTTTCTCTCCCAAGTCGCCACTCACCATCTTCTTCTCCCCACGTCCGGCACACCAGCCCCCATTTTCCCTCTCCATCGTTCTTCCACTCCACCTCCTTAACCGACCATCTCCCCCCTCCCTTTTAAAAAAACAAACCAAAGAAACAAAGAGCAGCCGCATCTACACTGCCCCCCATTTCCTTGACCTCTGCATTTCCTCCCTTTAAACCAACAGACCAGATCGATCTTCCCCGATCTCTTCATCTCCATCAACACTGAAGCCTTCCCCTCAACAACGTCTTCTTTGCCTTTGGTCTCTTCAATAGCAACAGCTACAGACCAGCCAAGACCAATCATCTCTTTTAACCAGTCGGCAGCAAACCCAACTCACTGCCTCCAGCAACGACATCCCTCTCTCGGCCGAGCCTCCATTGATCTCCTTCATCGATAGTTGCAGTAGCGTCGTCCTCACCGAAGATCCACAAGCCTCGCGAACGACAACAACCATCAGATTTGTCTTAGGCAGAAGAGAAACAAACAAAGAAGGGAGGCAGAGAAATGGGGCAGATCTAAAAAAGAAAAAACCGAAGCAGATTTCAAAAACAAAGGAAATAAAAACTAAAATCAATTGGTTGTTGCGGTTTTGTTGTTTCTGCAGGTCACCGCCGGTATAGGGAGACAGAGAAGAGGAAGACGTTCTCGATCCACAGGTTTTTCCACCTTCATTGACGGTGGCGCATTAATCCATGGGCTGCTAGTGGCGGCGGCGGGTGGAACAACACGCCGCTACTGTTCCTGCAGTTGCAGAAGGCCTTCCCTGTAATTTCTAGAGTTTTAGGGGCTATTTTATAAATTTTAAATTATTTGATGTAATTTTTGTTTAGTTTTGAATTTTTATTATTTGTAGTGTGGATGTAACCAAATATATATATATATATATATATATATATATATATATATATATATTGAAAGTGAATGTGTTGTTTGTATTTTGTTTATGAATGTTTTTTTATGATAAAATTGCAAAGAATAAAGAAGAATTTAATATTTTGATTTACTCACGGTTAAGAATTATGAACTTACACGTAAGTCGTATTTCTAATATCCAATGAAAGAATAAAATTTTTAAAACTTCTTTATCACATCAAAGCCACGAAGCAGCTTATCTCAAGTAGGGTGTGTTAGGAGTGTTAATACCTTCCCTAACCACAACTAGTCCCTTACTCGTAAATCTCTAACAAGACAAGTACATCCGGGTTTCCTAGTAACCCTCAATGAAATACTAAGTGGCGACTCCCAACGAAACCAATCAAATCAACGAATGAAAAATCATCAAGCCGACGCCGCGTGGGTGACGTGCGACCATTAGCATTTTTTTGCTTGACATATGGAGATAAGGTTGTTTACCTTTAATATTCATGTTTGATATTACGGTAATTTTGATTGCTAGAATTAAATAGTAAAAAAATAGCCACATATCCATAACCCAACATAAAAAATATAGAAATATTAATATTGCAATAACAAAACTATGAGTTTTCATAAGAATAACGCAGAACCCACACTAATTATTCAACTTTTATTTAGCCCAGATGGAAAAAAAAAAAACTCAATTTTTCCTACAAAAATGCATAAGCCCGCAACCAAAAAATCTAAAATTAATAATAACAAAACTTGACAGGTGAATTCTCCACGCAAAAAAACAAGTTGAAAAAAGAGAAAATTTATTGTTACCTACCTAGATATATTGGTTGCATTTATCAAGACAAATTGTAGGGTTGGTTATTGGTGGGGTAGATCGAGAAGATAGAGATACAAAGACCAATGACAACGATGAAGGATAGAAAAACAATGATTAATGATCAATGATAGAGAGAATGAAAGAAAGATGAAAGACACAAAGAAAGCTTGGGAAGGCAGTTGTTTTTGGCTTTGATTTAGGGTTATAAAAGACGAGAGATAGAGAAAAAGCTTGGGAACGAGTGCTTTTAAACTAGTCAATTTAGAGCGACAGACCATATACTAAAAATATCATATATAAATCAAGCCACCCCTTCTCTCAGCTTACATTTTCATACCTTGAGATCTGCACTCAATATGAACATTAACATGAACAAGAATTCTTTTAACACAAACCCAACCAAAACACTAGAATTAGCAAAAAACACTAGAATTAGCAAAAAAAAATAATATAATCAATTAAATAAAACCTCCAAAATTTCCTCCTTTGTATAAGAGAGAATTTGAGCACCACCAAGACCCTTTAATTCCACTATGACTATTGACAAAACCTCCATTACTCTTTTCTTAATTTACATAGTCACTAAACAACCTATAAACAATTGAATACGTCATTTTTTTAACACATCACAAGGCATTATCATTAATTTTCAAAGGCACAATTCGAAAGAAAATTGAATAACTAACTTGCTAAAGTGGGTGTCCATAACACAACCCTTGTCAAAGAACACCACCCTCGTCCTCACAAATTACCAAAGAAGCACCTAATTTATAACACTTGGAGGGTGTTTGTTTTTTGTAGTAGATTGTGTGTTGTGGTTTGATCACAATTTTGTTTTGTTTGGTAAAGATGAAACCACAAGTTTTACAAAGTGGGACACATAATGTTTTGTGGTCCAACCATAGGTTCAACAAAAGCAATCCATATTTGTTTTTCAACTTATCCCTTCCATAGTGATTGTTTGGGGAGATCGTTCAATCTGTAATTAACCAAAATATCATTTTCATCTCCTATCTTCTATATCTGCTTGCTTTACTCTCTTATCATCTTCATCATCCCCTTGTTTCCAGTTTTCTTTACAAATTCTTCTCCGTTTAATCCTCTATTATAGATGTTTTGATCTAATTTTTTTTAGGCACAAACTTTTCCAATAACCACAAGTTAACCTTTCTATAGTAACCAAAATTTCCTTTTAAGATCGTCACAACCCTTTACCAGATTTGGTTCCTCCTCTTTTAATCTCGTCTTTGTGCACACCCCACTATAATCTTCAGTAAAATCTCAGTAATTTTGGATTTTAATTACTGTTCATCTACTATTATGCATGTTATTTAAAATTGCTACACTAACCAAAATATTTAACTTCTTCATCATTTTTTAAACTTGCAAAAATTTTTATTTTACAAGTAGTTAATCTTATATATGTATTAATTGTTCAATGTCATGTATTGAAAAAATTAACATCTTATTTGATCATTTCATATCTAACTATAATTTTAACTAAAAACTAATATCATGTTTATCATAATTTTTACCAAACATATAATTTAGATAAAATAACCATATAAAAAATAATTTTTAAAAAATAATTTTTTTAAATCACAAACAAATAACCAAATATATTCATAAGAACCAACGAAAACTCTCCACCTATGTCTTAAATGTAAATAATAATAATAATAAAAAAAAAAACATCCTTTACATTACATCCGTCGCGTGTCAAAGCATCCAAAAATGGTACAAGAGAGTGGCGATGCAAACAATGTTGATGTAGCTGTCAATTAATTTTGTTGTTCCAACATTTCTTTCAGCCCCTCAAATTCTCCGCCCCCTTATTCTATTGCTTTTATAAATTGCATCCCATTCTTTATTTTCTCATTCCGTCTTCTTGGAAATCTCCAATTTCTTTTGAGCCATATAAAGATCAAATATCAAATGACCACCATTTTCCAGGGATTAGGAGGAGCAGCTGCTGCTGCTGCAGCAGCAGCTTCTTTAACCAACTCCTTTGATTCAAAGAAATTACTTTTGCCTTCCCCTCGCAGATCCCTCGCAGGTTTGTTTCCTTGCCTTTATTAATTAATGCCTCCATTTCCATTTTCTATACAAGATTTGTTATGACACGGGTTTTGAGTGTTGTTTGATTTTAGAGAGAAAAACTAGCAGCTTTTTGGTGGTGAGATCTGATGGCAGTGTGAATCTGAATCTTAGGAGTTCTAATGGTAGAGCTCGTACGGTTGATAAATTGATTACAAATGCAGTCGCAGTTAATCTCTCTTCTCCACTTGCAGTTGCAGTTAATCCAAGTTTGATCTATTCTTTTATTTATAACTGTTTCTTGTTTTGTTTTAGACAAAGGCTGATACTTCTGCAGCTTCCTCTGCATCGAAACCTGGGTATGTTTGCTTTCATTTTTCTTTGGTATTTTCTCTATTCAAGCTGGTTATATATTCTGGATAGCATATTTGGTTAGATTCTCAGGATACTTAACTCTAGTTGTAAAGTTACATGGTTTCTCATGAATATTAAGAAAAGAAGGGTAAGAGTAGGAGAATAAAAGATGTGGATGGTTGTTAGGTGAAAACAGTTATGTCGATGAGAAATTTGTAGTTTCGTTTTCTCTGAAAATTAACTGAAAGGATAGATGAAAATGTCAGCAGTTTTCACGAAAGGCTAATTCCTTAATTGTTCTCATTTTTAAACAAGATAACTTCATTTATTTTTCTGCGATTTGAATGTCAAATCGTGTTTTGAGGTGTTTGCTTTCTTCTGAACATTTATCTAGGAGTTGTAGGATATGGTTTAATGAAGTCACGAGCTATGCAATAGTGATACTACCACAATATCTTGATAGAAAGAGCATTTGTTTTGCTCTCAAGTTTATATCTCTTTGAGTAAGAAACTACAGAAAATTGGGCAATGAGCCCAGCTCTAGCCATGATTGTTGGAGGCTTCCCTGCATTAGTTGGACAGGCTATCTGCCCCCTTGCCACTCATAGTAATAAACTAATATATCCAATTGCACATCTTGCCCTTGTGCGCACTATACTTGTGGGTAATAATATTTTTGTATTGCATTATGAATGTGCTTAACAAATCTGCATTTTATTCTCAGGCATGAACTACTACTTTTTGAGGCCCTCAGAGAAGGTTTGGAAGAGGAAATGGACAGAGATCTGCAAGTCTGTGTCATGGGTGAAGACGTGGGTCATTATGGAGGTTCTTACAAGGTTACTAAAGGCCTAGCTGAGAAGTATGGGGATCTCAGAGTTCTTGACACCCCTATTGCTGAGAACTCCTTCACTGGTATGGGCATTGGAGCTGCCATGACTGGCTTGAGGCCAATTGTTGAGGGTATGAACATGGGATTTCTTCTTCTAGCCTTCAACCAGATCTCAAACAATTGTGGCATGCTCCACTATACATCAGGTGGCCAGTTTACTATACCAATTGTCATTCGTGGGCCTGGGGGAGTTGGACGGCAACTTGGAGCTGAGCATTCACAACGCCTCGAGTCATATTTTCAATCAATCCCCGGAATCCAAATGGTTGCATGTTCAACCCCTTACAATGCAAAGGGCTTGATGAAAGCTGCAATCCGAAGTGAGAACCCGGTCATACTTTTTGAGCATGTCTTGCTTTACAACCTCAAGGAGAGAATCCCAGATGAAGAATACATTTGCAATCTTGAGGAAGCTGAGATGGTTAGGCCTGGAGAGCATGTCACTATCTTAACCTACTCCCGGATGAGATATCATGTGATGCAGGCTGCCAAAACTTTAGTGAACAAGGGATATGATCCCGAAGTAATTGATATCAGATCATTGAAACCATTTGATCTTCACATGATTGGAAATTCTGTGAAGAAGACACATCGTGTTATGATTGTGGAGGAATGCATGAGAACTGGTGGAATTGGTGCTAGCTTGACCGCAGCTATCAATGAAAATTTCCATGACTATTTGGATGCTCCAATTGTGTGCTTGTCTTCACAAGATGTGCCAACTCCTTATGCAGGGACATTGGAGGAATGGACAGTGGTTCAACCTGCCCAGATTGTGACAGCAGTTGAGCAGCTGTGCCAGAAGTTACAGTAGCATGAATAGTCCTTGCTATTGTAGAAGAGCTGCGGCTATTCTCTATTTTTCTTCTCAGCTTTGTTCGAAATTGTTATTTAATATACTTTGTTGAGATGCCTGCTAGGTTGAGGTTTTTAGTTTGTTCTTTTGGAAGCAAATACCATGCATTAGTTGCAGCAGGTAGATATGTGGAATTGTCATCTCTACACCTAGGCTTCTTTATCAAGATAAAGTAACGTAACTCCAGCCTAATTTGTTATGTGTAATGTTAGATGTGATCCCAGTTACATGTGGGTATTAAAAGCAAGAGAGTCCCATTTGGGCTTTTTACTTATGCAGTGTTTTGTAGCTTCTTCTACCCTTTAGGTTTCTCATTTTTTTTGTTTGCTTAGAAAAATTATTTTCCATGTAGTTGTGGTGGCTTGAAACAGAAACCCGAGAACGGAAATAAGAAAGGTACATGAAAATGGGAGGAGAGGAGGAATCCCATTTACTGGAAACCAGCTGTAGGAAGTAGAAGAGCTACGTGTGCACTACATTCAGACCTCATCTCTTCTTTGCCTACTATAATTTCTCTATTAATACAGGGAGAATATTTCAGCTTGTAGCCCGAAGTTATTATTCTAGGCCATCTACAATCAACAGAAATTCCAATCTGGGATGCTAAGGATATTTTGAGCTGCTAGCTGAACTTATAGGTAAACAGGTCGAGTCTGGAAAGCATGAGATGACGAAAGAAAAGAGTGCAACATCTGAAATAAATAGGTAAATGATAAACATTACTAACAGCTGATGCAAGTAGATTAGGATCGAGCACAGGTCGAATGCAATTTGTTTCATGAGAACTCATCGTTTACATGGATATATGACATCATTTCTGAGATAACTTAAAGGGTCATTCAGTTTTGAAAAAAAAAAAAACCCGAAAATAATGTCAAACGATCCTTCAAATGGGACTTTATTGATCGATTAAACGAGCCAAATTAGAATAGGGAACTAAACTAAGGCTATGATGATAAGGTTAGATTTAAGTAAGGTTAGATTTGGATTTTGATACAAGTATTTACTATTTAGTTTTACACTATTGAGCATAACTTCATATCAAATCATTGGATTGAGTTGAAACTTTACCAAAAAAATTGAGGTATTTTTCTATGTTGAGGTAAACTTTCAAGTTAGTCGGAGTTCGGGAAGGCCTTGCGTTATAGATCATAACATGATATATAAATTTTGTTATTTATTTTCTTTTGACCTGTAGACTTTTTATTTGGCAATGATTTTTTTCCTACAAGGTTATGACAACTGTTTTGAGAATTTTCTAGTTCTATAAGAATATTTAATGGGCTGTAATATAGTTTTTAAGTGTGGCAAATATTTATTAATGTTTCAAAATTCTTTTCTTATAAAGATTCCTTATTCATCCTGAGTATACAAGGAAAGAAGAACCGAAGGTATTTAATGATAAATTGATTAACTTATTTTGGGGAGTTTTCTAATCCTACAAGGAAGATTAAATAAAGGCAACAAGGATTTTCATGTTTTGAAAAGATTATTTAAAGTTACAATTAATTATCCTAAAATCCAAATTTTCTTGTCCAACAATTTCTTAGATTGAATAATTGATTCTTTATCAAAACCTAGCTAAGGCTATGAGCTATTGATCATTGGATTAGAGATAGCAATATTATTCTATTCTGTTGTGGATAGTTTGAAACTTTAGTTGGAAAACTTCAAGAGAGAGAAATTTAGACTTCCTTAGCATCATCACAAGTACTCTTTGATCCATCAATTTTTTGACTTTCCAAACATCTAAAAAAACACATCCATAATCAAACTAAAAGCAAAGAAGAAAGAGAAAAACAAAGGCAATTTAATTAATAAGGGTAGCTTGTTGATGGTGTTCGTAAAGCAGTTGATGTGCTGATCTAAAGATGCAAGGATGAAGTCATCAAATTGACCCTTCAAATCCTAAAAAAATGAAATTTCTCAATTCTTCTTCTCCCTTATGTTAAAGTGTAATTTATAATTCTCAATGTCATTTATTGTTAGCTTTTATGGCTTTTTATTCTCTTGGTTTTTTCTATATTTTGGAAGTCTATATGCTCCTAGATTAAATTAATTTAGTTCTTGTTATATAGGGCCTCTCTATTCTATTTATGAAGCAATCATATCAAAAGAATAATATAAAAAATGTTTATGGTATTGAGCTGCAGCTCTACCATTTATCAATCCCTTTCTTCTTTCTTCTTTGTTTCTGTAGCCTGTTTCAAACAAATTTGATATCAACACAAGGTTTCTTCTTTATGGCTTCTTCTTCTCTAGTATTTCTATTTTCTCATATACAGCTACGTAGATTCCTATTTTTTATGGAGAATATTATGAATATTGGAGTTCTCAGATGGAGATTATCTTCATTTCATAAGACTTGTGAACATTAGTTGATGAGGGGTTTGCAAAACCACCCCAGAAAGGATCTTCTGCATCCTGGTTAGAAGAAGATGCGAAGGAATATAAGTAGAATGTGCAAAGAAATGCAATTGCCTTAAGAATAATCCAGCAAAAAGTAAGCAAATCAATCTATCCTAGGATTTTCTCTATTAAAAAGGCAAGAGAAGCATGAGACATTTTGAGAAATGAATTTCAGGGTTCTCAGAAAAGCTATCTTTATTCGACTGCAAAATCTATTTAGAGAATTTGAAATATTACAATGAAGTATAGTGAGTTGGTTAAAGATTTTTCTTCTAGAACCACTAAAATAATCAAGCAAATCAAAAGTTTTGGTGACAATGTTTCTGATAAAAGAGTTGCTGAGAAGATACTTAGAAGTTGACCATAAAAATTTGAACATATAGTTGTTGTTATTGAAGAAACAAAAGATCTATCAAGACTTTCAATTCATGAATTGATGTGATCTCATAAAATGCATGAACAAAGAGTAAACCAATATAGCAAGCAACCAATGGAGTAGGCTTTTCAAATCAAAGCTAATTTTTCTAACAGGAAGGCAACACGTTTTCATCTAGATCAAAGAGGAGGAATATCATTCTTAATAAAAAAAAAACATGTGGAAGAGCAAGTGAAAGTCAAAATTACAGCAAGGGCAGAAGTAGAAGCAAAGAAAAAGGATGAGCAGATTTTTATCAAAAAAGAGGCAACAATTCATATTGCACTATTGCAAGAGAATTAGTCATAAAACTCGAGATTGTTTCTTCAAATGTACTAGATGTAAAAATTCTTCCCATTCTAACAAAAAATGTTGGCATAAAGATAAGGCAAATAACAGTAGAGAAAACAATGTAGCAAATTTTTGAAGGAAGATAAGTTGTTTTATTCATGCATAAAAATAGAACAAAAAGGAGAAAAAATTTGGTATCTTGATAATGGTTGTAGTCATCATATCACTAGTAATCGCTTAAACTTTGAAACTCTTGATGAAGGGTTTTCTTCTCATGTTGAACTTGGTGACAACAAAAGGATGGAAATCAAAGGAAAAAGGTGATGTTGTGATCCACTCAAATAAAGGTAATAAAAAACATATCCATGATGTGTTTTACTCTCCTAGCATTAGTCAGAATCTGTTGAGTGTAGGACAAATGATGAGAAGAGGTTATACGCTAATTTTTAATGAAGAACAATGTGAGATTTATAATAAGAAGACAAATTAGAGAATAGTTATTGTCAAGATTAGTTCTAATAACATTTTTTTCTTTTAACATTAAATCACTTCACAATGCTGTTATGAGAAGTGAACATGTTGATGAATCTCATCTTTGGCATTTAAGATATGGGCATCTAAATTACAATGGCTTGCAACTGTTAAAGCAGAAGAATATAGTTTCTAGTCTTCCTTCTATCTAGAACCAAGCTGGGATATATGAAGGATGTGTGTATGAAAAAATACATCATTTTTATTTTCTAAAGACTGCTTGGAGAGCCAATGCACCTCTTGAACTAGTTCATGTATATATTTGTGGTCCTACTCAAACTCCACCTAAGAGTAACAAGAGATACTTCTTACTTTTTGTTGATGATTATTCTAAAATGATTTGGATTCATTTTCTTGATAAAAAATCAGAAGCTTTTCCTGTCTTTCTGCAATTTAAAGCTCTTGTAGAAAATCAAAGTGGGTGCTAGATGAAGACTCTAAGGAGATCATGGAGGAGAGTTTATTTACAAGCCTTTTCTTGATTATTGTAGAGAGAATGGTATTTGAAGGCAACTTGTTGTCTGACATACTCCTCAGCAGAATGGAGTTACAGAAAGGAAGAATTAAACTAATAAAGAAATGGTAAGAAACATATTAAAAGGGAAAGGACTTCCTAATAAATATTGGGTTGAAGCTGTCAACATTGCAGCTTACATTCTCAATAAATCTCTAACAAAGGCAATCCGGAATCAAATTCCATTTGAAGCATGGCATAAATAAAAGCCTAATGTTAGTCATCTTAAAGTATTTGGTAGTATTGCTTATGCTCTTATTCCTTCTCAAAGTAGAGACAAGTTTGATAAGAAAGGGGAGAAACTTATCTTTATTGACTATAGTGATGAATCAAAAGGCTTTTGACTTTTCAATCCTAAAAAGGATCAGTTACTTCTATCTAGAGATGTTATTTTTGATGAATCAGCTACTTGAAATGGGAAGATTCAGTTAATCCAGAATTAGCAATACTAGAGTTATTTCAAGCTCCAAGGCAGCCTGATTCCAATTCTCAAGATAGAACTTGTTCAAATTCTCAAAATGGAGGAATCTTATCAAGTTCTAATGACAAATCAGACTCAAAATCTCCTCCAAAGAGGGTTCATCCATTAACTAACATTTACAACTCTTGTCATGTTTCTTTCTTTTCAGGTGAACCTTAGAATTTTGAAGTAGTAAGAAATGAAGAATGAAAAAAAGCCATGAATGGGGAGATGGCAAGTATTTAAAAAGAATCAGACGTGGAAGTTAGTTGATCTACTAAAAAACAGAAGGCAATAAGATTAAAATGGGTGTTCAAGATCAAATACAACAAAGATGGCCATATTCAGAAGTATAAGGCAAGAATTGTTGCTAAAGGCTAGAATTAATTTCTATTTTTATCAAAATGGATTTGAAAGAAGTCAATCTGAACCATCTCTTTATGTAAAGAAAAAGAAAGAATTTCTAATGGTCTGTCTCTATGTTGATGATCTAATATATGCATAAACAAGTAAAGATATGGTTGCATAATTCAAGGCTGCTATGATGAAAGAACTCGAGATGACAAATCTTGGTTTGATGAGATATTTTCTTGGCATTTAAGTGAAGCCATCTCTAGGGAAAATTTTTATTTCGCAAGAAAAGTATGTTGCAAATCTTTTAAAGCTCAACATGTCAAGTGTAAACCAGTAGCATCTCCAATGGCAGCAAATGAGAAATTACAACAGAATAATGGTACGGTGAGCGTGGGTTCAAAACATTTTAGAAGTCTTGTTGGATCTTTAATCTACCTCACAAATTCAAGACCTGATATAATATTTTGTGTTAGTATTATCTCTAGATTTATGGAGAATCCTAGTAGACTTTATTTTACAGCAGCAAAAAGAATTCTGCGATATCTTCAAGGAACGAAAGATCATGGAATCTTGTACAAGAAACAAGATGACAACAGGTTGATTGGCTATTCTAACAGTGATTGGGCTGGAAGCCTTGATGATAGGAAAAATACATCTGGATATGTGTTCTGTATAAGAACAAATATAATCTTTTGGTGTTCAAGGAAGCATAATTATATTGCTATAAATGAAGTCATTTATTGTAGAGGCAGTCTGATTTACAGGAAAATGCTTGTGATCCTACTGTTATATAATGTGATAATATGTCAGCAATTGCAATGACCAAGAATCCAATTTTTCATGCAAGATCAAAACACATAGAATTAAGGCATCATTTCATCATAGACGTGATGAACATAAAAGAGATACAACTAGAGCTTATCAATACAAATTTCAACCTACAAACATTCTTACAAAAGTTGTTCTAGTTGAGAAGTTTCCGCAATTCAAGGAGTTTTTAAAGATTAAAAATAAAAAGGGAGTGTTAAAGTGTAATTTGTAATTCTCAATGTCATTTATTGTTAGTTTTTATGGCTCCTACATTTCATTAATTTAGTTCTTGTTATATAGGCCTCTCTATTCTATTTATGAATTAATCAAATCAAAAGAATAATATAAAAAACGTTTATTGTATTGTTTCCGCAGTATGTTTCCAACACCTTGGACCTCATGAATAAGCAAGTCATCATGTTATTGGCAACAAGAGATTGCTTAGCAGCAGTAGTTGTAGGACTCTCTTGTGCCTCCATGGATCTTTGTTGTTTCCTACATGAAATTAAGTAGTTTCTATAATCATGTTACAACATGGATCCAAAGCTAATGGATGGCAAAGAATTAAGAGACTATGAACGGAGAAATAATGCATAATTACCTTGACGAAAACAAAACCTACTTAAGGACCTGTTATAGCTATAAAAAAGTATTATGTGGAATAATTGGGAGTACTCGTAAATTTATGTAAAGATTGCTAATAGCAAACAATTTCTTGGTGGATAGCCAGGCATGAGTGATTTTTTCTTTCTTTCTTTCTTTTTTTCTTTCTTGTGTTGTATGTACAATAATAGAAGACTATGTTTCTTGTGCTAGAATTGTGTGGTGTGGGCAGTACATTAAGAGACTTTTTATATTACTATGTAATGATTTCAGCTTAAAATATTTAGTATTGTGATTGTTTTGTGATTACAGTTTTAAAAAAATATGCTTAAAAAATTATAAATTGTATTATAATTAATATTTAAAAAAAACAATTTCAGAAAAATAACATGTATTGATTAACCTTAACCTTCAAAATTATAATTAAAATAAAACACAATTTCAATCTTATCACACCACATCCTTAAACAAACCCTACGCCTATCAACAATACCAAGCGATTCACAAGCGACTTACCTGCCGTGCAACTTTCTTAGCTACCCAGTTAACTTTTGTCTTTCCATCAAGATTTTTTAATTGGTTAAATTTTACAACCATCTATGTGAATTTATAAGGAATTTTATCTTACACTAGTTATTTTACCCTTCATTGTCGCATGGCTATTTTCTAAGTAAAATTTTATTTAATTTTACAGCAATTAAAATAAATATTTATAAAAGTTTAAAAAGATTTAAATTCAGAAGAAGAAAACGTATTTCTCAAGTCAAAATCTTTTTTTATATATATACATCTCTTTTTTTTATTTTGACAAAACAAGTCTTCTTATTTTATGAATAATGTGGTTTTTAAATAAAAACTCAAGGTAATTAAAATAAATATTTACAATAATTTTAATTCATGACATGTCCTTTTTAGGAGTGAATATTTTTTTTAGTTCAATTTTAGACCAAAATAAATAACCAAACCAATTTTTAAAAAAGTTTTGAACCAATTCAAAGCAAAAACTAGTTTAAATCGACAAGTTTTGACTTAGTTCGGTTTAGTTTTTTCTTTTTAATACTAGTAAAATCTCATTGCTTTATTTAGAGTTTTTTGTTGGTTCTTTTTATTGGGCTTGGTTTTTCAATGGGTTTTTTTGTTTTGGTTTTTTTATAATGGACCTCATTTATTTTCAATTTTTTAGGTTTGCTACTTTATACACACACACACACACTAGAGACTTTTCAAGTCCATAATTTTTTTTCCGCTCATCATCTTTATATCTTTTATATTACATTATTACTCCATTTGTATAGAGGATCAAATTTAGAATTACAACACAAATATCATCATTCACAAGTATTAAAGTCATTTTTTCATTAACCTGTCCAGTGCATTAATCTGTCATTAACACCTATATATGAAAAAAAAAACATTAAAAAAGATTCAATAGTAGGCTTTGAAAATAGAATATAACTTGCAAGCTGCCTACACCAACCAGCCAAAATAACATGGATTGATAATAAATAGCTAACTTAAAATGTTGAAAAAAGCCTAGCATCTGAAACAAACCTGGAGTTTCAAATATCCCATGGCCTGCATATTTTTTTTCTAACCAAATCCCTAGAAGTATATGAGTTGTGCTATCTAACAAGGTGAAAATAAGGAGAAGAGATATATAAAAGAGTATTATTTTTTAAGAAGATACATTTTTTACTATTACATATATATATATATATATATATATATATATATATATTACAATTCCTTATTCAAATCACTATATTTTAGGATACAATGAATTATAAGATATTCACTTAATTCCTAGAATATCTCTAGCATATATGCCTAATATAATATGGTAGATAAGATCCTTTATTTTCCTCTTTGATTGGTTGGTGATTTGACAATATCTTTAGTATCTTTGTCAATATCTTCAACATGCCCCCATAATCTTAACGGTAGATCACGAACATTAAGATTAGAGCACAGGAGGTGAAATCGTGTAGTAGAGATAGGTTTCATAAGAAGATCGGCTAGTTGGTCACAATTGGATAGAAAATTGACACATAATTTGTTTTGTGCAACAAGGTCCCTAACAAAGTGAAAATCAATCTTTATGTGTTTTGTATGAGCATGAAAGACCGGATTTGAAGATAGATAAGTAGTGCCAATATTATCACACTAAAGAGTGGGATATTAAGAAAATCACAGATCAAGTTCTAAAGCCAAGGATTGTAACCAGTGCAGTTCAACAGTGGTGTCTGTGAGAGCTTTGTACTCTGCATCTGTATTGCTACGAGCAACTGTAACTTGTTGTTTACTACGTCAAAAGATTAAATTAGATCCAAGAAATACACAATAGGCACCAATCAATTGGCGATCATCTGTGTCTCTTACCCAATCCGTATATGAAAAGGCCTGAAATGTGAAGGAACATGTGCAAGATAAGAACAAACCAAAAGAAATAGAGTGCTTGAGATAACATAGTATTTGTTTAACACATTACCAGTGAGAGTTTTTCGGTGGATGCATGAATTTACTGATAGGATGGACTGAGAAAGTAATATCAAGACGAGTAAGGGATAGATAGTGAAGTCCCCTAACAATGCTTCGTTATATAAATGGATCATGAGAAGTTGTATCAGTGGTAGTTAAAGACACATTAGTGGACATGGTGTTTGACATGGCTTTGCACAATCCATTTTAGACTGTTTGAGGATATCAACAATATAACACCGTTTAAGGAGATCACATCAACAATATAATGTCGTTAAGTGAGATAGAGAGACCTGTATTATCTTGTATAGCTTCAATGCCCAAAAATAATGAGAGAGGGCCAAGATCTTTAATGGCAAACTCTTGTCGTAGCTTTTAAATAAGTTCGGCAAGGGCATTATCATTAGAGCTAGTGATGATAATGTCATCAACATATATAAGTATATATATGGCGCTAGATTTCCAAGTGTAAACAAAGAGAGACAAATCTTGTAACAACCTGGTTTTCAAACCCAAAACAACGGTAATTGTTTTTTTGTACTTGAAACACATCGTGTCGGTAATCAGTGAACCTGTTCCCTCACGTCATCAAGATACAATCCATACATCAACAATAATCAACATTTCATTTAAAAGTGAATCTTACATAAACACATGATATTATATTTGCATGATTAGAAGTTCACATTAAAAATATACATACATAGACATGAGTTTGCATTCCTATCCTACTAATAGTCGTCACGAATTTAAACAAAAGAATCTAATAAAAGTAAGCTATATGTTCAATACATTGATTCATACAAAACATGTTATTAGTCGAGGCTAATCATTTATTTGTTCCGGTCATCCATTCGAATGCCATTAGCCGAGGCTAATCAATCGTTTGTCCCGGTCATCCATTCGGATGCCATTAGCCAAAGCTAATCAACCATTTGTCAACATTTGTGCATTTGGCAATCTGATATCTGTTCTAATACAATATGGTAACATTCATGATAAAGTATTTCATTATTCAACGTATGAAAAAGGAAGGTGAAAATCACCTACTTGCTCCACCTGTGAGTTGTTCTTGTCTTAACGATGGTCCAATCCCAACCGCACCACCCAAGACATCAATGGTCACAAAGCCTTTAGGCCAAAGAAACCAAAAGAGAAAAGAAAAACCTAACAAGAAACACCAAAGAAAACAGAAAGAAAGACAACTCATTCTCTAGGCCAACAGTAAACACTATATTCCCATGCTTTTAAGCTTAGGAGACCAAACCTGAGCACCTAACTTTTGGGGGAAAAAAAAGCCTATATAAACATGGGCCTTAAAATTCAAGCTTACATGTTTGGAAATTTTTTTCTAAAATAAAATTGTTTATTTCAACAATTTTTCAATTTGGAGGTCAAAAAATCACCGTCTGAGTTTTCAAAACTAAAATTTTAACTTGTTAGAACACACCAAAATAAAATCCTCAAACCTAAATGATCCAACTCTTAACCACAAAACGCACTCTAATAAGCTTAAAAACTCAAAATCAAAACCAAGTCATAGCAAAAATTTCAAAGTTGAATCTACCTTTTTCAATGCCAAACAACCTTTGTTGAACTCTTCTCATCAAGACGAAGTTATTGATGCCAAGATTGGTGGTTTTGGTGGTCAAAACGAGGCTTATAAAAAAAAACTCTCTCTCCTCTCCTTTTCTAATAACTTTCTCTCTCAAACTTCAACTTTGAAGGATTGAAAGATCAATGCTCAAAATAAAAAGGTTAGAAACTATTTGGACCAAAATGTAGAAAAATATGCCTCTTGATTAGTTAAAAAAACATGGCTGTTTTTTTTTAAAAAAAAAGTTTTGTCCTTGTTTTTTCATTATTTTTTTTTAGTATAACCTAAAATTTTATTATGATAATAGAGATCTTTAATTTAATGTGAGAATAACCTTTGAAGCATCAAATAAGAGCATGTAAAGCAAACAACTCCCAACATATAAAAGCATGCCAACACAACTTGCAATGATGAAATAACAATGAAATAAAGTTAAGTGTAAAACAAATTAAGGGATTAAAAAAGAAAACAAAGGTCATGTGATGAGAGTTTGTGAAAGGTGTTTGCTACGGTAATTTGCTAGAGTAATTTGCTAGAGTAAACACCTTGTATTTTAGCTTCTTTCATAGTTGTTGTAAACTTTTCAACAATTTTATTAAATTCAATTAAACTCAATGAATCATCATGTTGACCCGATTGTTGGGCCTAATCAAGTTTTTAAGCAAACCTTGTAGGAGTTGATCAAGTGTAGCTTAGTTGACTTGGCGGGTGCACTTGCAAATTGATTAGCGTAGAAACTCGTCTTGACTTCTATCAAGAAAATATATTTTTTAAAAAAATTGATTTAATATTTTTATAAAAAAAAAAGTTTGAAATGGCAATGATTTTGAATGACCTAGTCAAACAAATAAATTCACCCAACCCTTGATCTAGGTTATGACTAATCGGTTTTTACAACCTTTGCTTTCTAAAATCTATTTTTTAATCAAATAAATGATTATAAAAGTAGATATTTGTAAAAAAGACAACAATTAAAACTATTAAAGAGAAATATTTTTTTTCATTTATATTTTGTTTTTGTTAAGGTAATTCTTTTTAATTCAAAAGTTGTTTTTTTAATAGTAGCATAATTCAATAAATACATAAAAATAGTAAAACAATTCAGAGAAGCTATATCAATTTGGAATAAAAAGAAAAAAGGTGTCAGTTTTTAATTAAAAAAACAACTAATTTTTCTTCTTCACGCATTTAATCTATGGTTATCTCTCCTCAACTATATAAAAAGATAAGGACAACATATAGAAAAACTTATATAAAAAGTTTATAATGAGAAAATAAAGAAAAAAAATATTTATTCTCATTTAATATTAATAAGTAAATTATCATAAAAATTCAACGTTTAAGAGTAAAATAATAAAAATTGTTTCAATTTATTTTTATATGTATTCCAAATAATATAATTAAATTCTATTTTATTATTTAACATTTATTTTAATATAAAAATAATTATTATATTGGAATTCAGCATATGATTTACTTTTAATGACTGTTAAATTTCATCTTATTTACAAGCGTGTTTAGTGAGATGAACTCCGTAAAAATGGATAGAGCTAAAAATGTTGAAGGCTTAAGTGGTGTGACAAAAGAGTAGACATGGAATGGCATAAAAGGGATCATGTGCGTTCCAAACATCAAAGCATTGTCCGACTATCCAATCCTGTATTGTTCATGTATGAAACGCTAACCTTAGGCATATCCCAGAAGAAATCCGATCTCTTTAATGAAGTAATTTGGCACAAATTGTTAAACTAACAGTGCACATCTACTAAAAACCAAGATCCCTGCAAAAAGTAAGAACTCACCAAATATTTCGGGTATCGTCTTCAAGAATGTTGTCATGTCCACCACTACTGGTATGATAAACTCACAGTTAATGAAACTCGCAGAAACCTGAACGATTGAACAAACTGGAGATGGTATCGTATCTTTTATGAATATTCGCCGTTAAAATAATGCACAATTATAGGACAGGGTTCACTTTCAACGATTAAAACTTGTTAGCATGCTCCGGAATTTTTCTTTCCAAGTGCGCTCTAAGCACACCTCAGCCGTTAAACCAATCAGCATGCCTTACAGCGTAAGAACTACGATACGAAATAACCAAAGAACTGTGACCATGGAATGTTCACTTCACTTGTGAAAGAAACATGACAAAATTTAAGAAGCTACTTTCCATTAGCACTTGCATGCTTGTCATGCTTATGGAAGGGCCAGAGATTAACAAGGCGCTCAAGGACTGCTGCACTTTTTGAGAAGTAGCCTGAGAATCCTGCAGGGGTGGAAGGTGGAGGAAAGTCTTCCGCTGGCATAGCAAAAGGACGAAACATCATCTCCATTTTCTCTAATGTCAGATAGGATCCCACTTCTTGCAGCCTTTCTGGACCCATTATCGGAAGAGTGTGCTCCTGATGCAATGAGATGGCCTCACTGTCCTTCTTCTGACAAACAAAACAGAAACAAACTTGAGCTTGTTAAGATGGCTCATTCAACTACGCCTAGTTTAAATAGTATTGTGTACTAATAATATCCATAGTATCAGATCATTTTGGAAGGCAATGAGGTCATCTTGGTAGAATGTAACAAACACCAGCGAACAATAGAAGAAATCAGGATGTTCGACTCTCTCCTTTAAGCATGTTTGAAATCTGTTGTGCAATCTGAAAGAGTCTAGACAGTGCGTTGACAGAGCCACCACTTGTTCAGCTTTACAGTGTGGAAAAGAGTTTGTGATAGAAGGGGAGGAAAGGGGACCCAGTGGGGAAATTTTTACCTTCCCTAGTTTGTTTGGATAATTAAGGGGAGTGAAGGGGATTAAATATCTTTATTCAGAGACAGGAAGGTAATCAATGTTAAAGGGTTATTAAGACCCTTTCTTTTAGTTGGAGGAGAGATGATGATGAAGTGGCAAATACAGTTGAAAGGGTTTCATTGTTTACGGGATAAAACTCGGTTCTAAAAAAGAAAATAGAGCACATGTCAAACATGTATAGAGCTATGTCAAAAGATGATGATGAAGCATATGTCAAAAGATTATAGAGCTATTCACCTCCCCTCCGTTAAAGAATATGGAGAGGCCATCTATAGAAAAAAAAAATATCCCCTCCGCAGAAAAGGTTAGAGAGTCAATAACCTCCATCCCCTACACTTCTTTCCCAAACACATCGTTTACTATCCCAAGGATATGCCTGGTAGGTCATAACTCCAAGCAGTGATGATTGCCAGGTTATAACGATTTTTCAAGTTTAATGCTTTGCTAAAGTGAAATTCAATTTGTATTTCCAAATATTAAAAGCAAATAAAGGGAAAAATATTACTCTCTCCCCTTCTTTCCATGTATATGACGATAAACTTCCTACATTAAGTTCTGTGGCAGCTTTCCCACTGTAATTTTTACTTTCTTCCTTTTCCTTTGGGAAACATTAAAATTAAAATGAGAAAAGCAGAGCAGCACAATTACCTGGGAACTCTCTTAGCAACAAATGAATATATGCTTACCTCCAATGGAGACAAGTCTGCACCACGGCTGAAAGTCATCTCTATACGGAACCTTTTTGGGTCTTCTAAAGCGACCTGCAATATCAATTTTTTTATAAAAAAAAAAGGAAGAAGAAAGAAACTGGCTTCCCAAGTCTAAGAGCTTATTATCTCCTACTGAAAACATAACATGTGACTAACGGAAAACATTCTAATTAGTCTACTTCAACCCAAACATATTGAAAAGCCTGGAAAAGGAACCCTTCTAGATGTTGAAGGGTCAACATATTGCACAAGATGTCAATCACAAATTGTGTTTGCTACTCACAGACATGAATATGAATGGGAGACACTTTCCATCAGATTGACACCATTTGAGGCACAAGTACCCTTCAGTGTGAGTAGGAAAACCAGTCCCTGTACATTTCGATCCAGTTGAGCACAGCCTCGTTTTCTTTCAGGCCAGGGAGTGGTTCTACTCTGCTCCAAAATTCAAGGAATTGCACCGCACCTACTCCCACACCAGAATTTTAAACTGTGCATTAAAGGAGAAGGTAGCAGGTCCAACTTTAAGCTATTCGCATACAGCTTCCTCAAAGTTAATACCACATGGAAAATATGAAGTTTCAGGTTTGAAAATGACTTGGAAACCCCCCTTTCTCTATAACTCAACCAGAGAGACTCAAAATCATGACGACTGGCTTCCTGCTAGGCTCCTAAACTGAACTAGTTCAAGGCCATAGAAACCAGTTTCTGGGTTGGACAGCCAATCAGGGCAACTTGAAGAGTACACTGGCTCTAGCTTTGACTGAAATAATTTTATAGAAGTCACAGTCTAATAAGCGAAAAAGAAGCAAAGATAATTAAGGTAATCAAGTAGAAAGAACATTCTAAAAATAGTGAGTGTTACCACCTCAGTATTCTCAAACATCCTAAGTACAATATTGCTCATGTAATCAAGCTCCTTGGTTTTGTATAAACGCTCCAAGGCACTATGGCAAACAAGGCTATCCTCTCCTTGAAGAGATTCATCCAGGTTACAGTAACGGAGAACATTCATAAGGGAATGGATATGTGATTCCTGTCATCAAAGTTGCATGATATAAACTTCTGAAGATATGATGTGTCATCAGAAAAAAATTATTCCTGTATATCTGTATGAAAAATAATTATTCCGCTTATATCTAATTGAAGTAAATATTTCAGATTGTGTAGAACTTAAGAAAGTCAACAATGATGAAAAGTAAGAAAAAACTTGCAGCGTGCACTCAACATATCAGTGGCAAGACACCCCTTTTTTTGCCAAAGTGTGAAACGAAAGAAGTAAACCTTGTTTCATTGAAAGAACTTGAAGAATTGAGTTTATAAAAGTCGCTATTCATCAACATTAGGGGTTCTCCTCCCCATCCCATCAACATCACTAGCACTGGGATACAACAGTATTAACAGCGGAAATATTCAAAAAAGAAAACCAAAGTTTTACTCTTATAATTGGAAATCCCATATTAAAATTTGACTTCAGAAGAATAAATCCTGTCTTTTAAGACAACTCTGTACTTGAAAAGTGATTAAACATTTTCTAAAAAACACCAAAGAAATTTCTTTCTTTTTTTTTGCCAGAGAAACATAAATCTGTCTTCTTCATAATAGAATTTAAGCAGTTAACCAAGGATCCTTCAACCCTCTGGCCAAAAGTTGAAAAAGTGAGATTATTTAACTGATCGATAGGTGTCTATATTAATTCCAAGATCTTAACAGAGAAGTTAGTATTACCCAAAATTGTTTCATATTTTACGAAAAGTGTTGAGAGTGAGAGACAGATGTATGTGCTGTTGTAGAAAGCAGGGGACAGGATATTTTTCTTACCGATGTAAAATAGAGGCGTGTACGAACATGGCGGTCTGGTGTCTTTACATTTGCATACCTGATTAAAAATGAACATTCTATTAATCAGTTATTCTATATAAAGTTGAAGCATCCATAAAAGGTTGAAATATTTACTTTGGATCCAAACGGTATTTCGTCTCTTTATCATCATCATCATCCTGATCCATTGATATTTCACTAGGGGTGCTAGTTCTTCTCATGTCTTCATTCTTGATGAAAAGCTTCGACTGATAATCTGTGTCTTCCTTATCATTCTTCTTAGAAGCTGATTGTTGATCTTGATTACATTTTAATTCAGCAACACTAATGGCTTCCTCAAGTGTGTTCCTAAGATCAATCAATATTTTACCCAACAGACGTCGAGCAATCTGAATTGCAAAAATAAAAACAGAAAAAAAACTGAGTATCTTCAAGTATGTATCAGTAAATGAATAGAGTTAGAAACAATATACATTAGTGACTAAAAGCAATGCAAGAGAATCAACAGATTCACACACAAAGGTGAAGGAAGTCAATCTTGATTATAACTCCAAACATCAATCAATCTTGTAGTGCCCTAACCTGCTTCTCCCACCCTGTCCGGATCTCTATTACTCGGGGAAGGATGTTAATATAGTGTTCAACAGTTCACATGTTAAAACAACAATGTGACTTCAAATATGGGCAAACAACCTAATGGTAGTCTACCCTGTGATCAAGCCATTGATCTAGCATGAGTATATATAATTGTATGAGTATTTGGTATCTTTGCTCGAGAAATATTTATCAGAATGCTCATGGTTAACATCAAAAATATGTTTGCCAAATATGACATACTGAAGAAATAAAGCATGCCTGTCAAGTTAATTTATTTTGTCAGGTAAAATGTGGAAGCATCAAAAAAGGTACTTCACCTTGGAGCCAATCTTCAATTTCTGCTTTGGATTAATTCCATACTCGTTAGGAATGACACCATCAGCAAGTAACTGCAATAAAAATTTCAACACTCAGAGAAATACATTGATGAACCAATAATTGCAGATTGTTATGCATATTTGCAAGAGAGAATTGATTAGCTATGTATATTCTTCGTTGCCTCTACAAAAAATATTTCATATAATCAACAGTTATGTCAAATGCATTCTTAATTCAAGATACAGGGACCACGCACTAAAAAAGAAGCCAGATATTGCCATCTTAATCAGCATATCATGGGAGAACAGATTTACTATATCTTTATCACATTCAGAACCACATTACTAAAGAAGACCATATCTGCTAACGATGAATAACAACAGACAAATATGAAATCCTAAGTTAAAAAAGTATAAATTGTTGGATTAGAGTCCATTTATACCTGAGCAACTTTGAAGAGTCCATCCAGCCCCTCTAGATTAAGGTGAGCATTGTGCAACAGATCATATCTGTAAATGGTAGATCAAATAATGTAACAGTCAGAAAACAACTACAGTGAGAAAGGCATAATACCAGGAATCTTCTATAAAATTAACGTGCCAAAGGTGTTTGAATAAAGGCAAGTCAAACACCATTGGTATGAATTAACTTTGATTTCATGTCCATTTTGAAGCAACATTACAAATGAACAAATATAGATATCCTGCTTCGACATGCATCCGTCACCCTTTCATATCAATGCAGTGAATATCAGTCATGCCAACATGCATAGGCAAATGGATGTCTTCTTAATTCTTCGTGCATTTTACATGTAGCAATGCATCTCACTATATATCAATGTCATTACTGAGCCCATCCTGACCAGCACAAATCAGCCCAAACCATCACAACTTGTGTGTAATCTCTTAATCTCAAAGATCACCAAATACTAAAAAACACTAAATGGACAGGAAGCAAGACAATGAGAAAAAACACATGATGCGAATATACAGTAGAAACTGATAACACAAGAAGCAAAGAATCTCAACATTCATGGCATGTACACAAACATAAAAAGTGTAGCATGGCTTAAGCTTAATCCCTGTTTTGGGAGCCATAAAATGATTGGAGGAATATTTTTCACATCCATGATGGTTAGAAGGCAATAATTTTGTATGGGTGCAGTATTACTTTATATGTAAGCATAACTTGGGAATAGAGAACTTACTTGCAAGAGTCATAAATATCAGGGATTTGTGTTATGTCAAACCGTCTGCATGTAAATCAATAATTAAAAAGTGTTGAACAATATGGCAGTTAACCAGAATTGCTCTATCTTATTAACAGAAATACTAAAAAAAAATTGTTTTTGTTAAAAAATAAAGATGCTGAAATGCCATATTCTTGAAATGAATTACCTTCAGATAATATTAACATATATGTAATAAGAAATGCAAGAGCAATAACCTGAATTATTTACAACACCCATCACACAATCAACAACCAACACAAATAATAGCAACCACTTACTCTTTGCGTTCATTATACAAGTCTCTTTCAAGCTTCTTCCAGCGAGCATACATCAACAGGAATCCCTCACTTCCACATGGTAATCCTGCAGCAATACGATCTATATCAATGTTTGTTTTACCGAGAGCCTTTGCTTGGTCATATGGTGGAATCACATCATATGAGCTTGTCTCTGTAAGTTCTTCATCTTCATCCATGGCGAGTAGTCTCACTTGTTCTGTCACCTTCTTAGTCAATTTAACCTATCCACATTGAGCCCACAAGAAGAGGGAGGTGAGAAGTTTGGATGAATTTTACATACCTAACAATGAAATACAACTCATGGAAATCTAGTAAAATAACTTGAGAAATTGTTACGGAAGAGAAAGGAAAAAAAAAAAAACCTAGTCACAAAGGTAGGAGTTTTTATTACTACTCAGTGTAACAGCCATATATCAACTAAAAGTGAGCAGAAGGCACACTACATGGTTTAACAATGGAGACCTTTTCAGATTCCAGACAGAAAGTATCAACTACAACACAGAGTTTGGCCAAGTGGTGCTAGCAAACTGATCTTAAGAATCTGTACAAAATAATCCACTAATTCACCACCAGACTATAACACAAATGGAAATCCTTGATAGAAAATACGCAGAAAATTTTCAACATGCAAGAAGTGCATTATTAAGCCTGATTGCATGCTCAGGAACTATTGGGCTCCCCTGTACTAAATAATCCACTAATTCACCACCAGACTATATCGCACATGGAAACCTAAATACATAACGTGTACAAGATCTCCTTAAGCCTGGTTTGCATGCTCGGGAACTATCATGAGTAAAGCAAAGTAATAAATGTTTCCAGGAAATCAACCCCCCCCCAAAAAAAAACCCACCCAGTTCACATAAAGATAAGTGGCAACAAACTTGAGAACATCAAAACATGTAAAGCATTACTCCTTTGACTACTACCCAGTACGAATTCTCTTCTTATATGAATCACTTAAAACCTCAAATTCATTAAGGAAACACCTGGGTCCATATATAAATGACAATAATGATAAAATTATTTAACAGTTATTTTGAATGCATGCAAATACAATAATGATAAAGGAATTAATCATAAATAAAACAACTTGGAAGTGAGTTTTAAATCAAAAATGATCTGAAGAGAATCATTCAATCAGTTAATAACGGAGTTAAGACAGAGTTCCACTCTAAATAAATTAAACTTCTTTTTCTGAAGTGCTGCAACCCTTTGCATCTACAAGAATAAAAGAAATTTGAAGTTATAAGCCTGCTCTGACCTAGATCAATGCAACGTTTTCCTAAAAAATAAAACATAAAAAAATAATAATTCTTGCTGCCAAGGCCTTAAAGTAAATATGAGTTTAACGAGTGTGTTTTGTATTATTAATATAGGCATGCACCAGCACAAATATCCACACATGCGTGTGAACCTGTGTTTATAGCATTAGTCTAATCGTGTTTCACTTGCAAGAATACTCACCAGGTTAGGGAGAAGTTCAGAAGCATTTGAAGGTAGTCCAGCTCCATCAGTCATCCAAGGACATTCAGAGGATCCATTGCTATTAACTATCTTTGCAACAGAAGTTATAATCTCATTCAACCTAGCCTGCAAAAATCAATAAAACAAAAGGAAATCACCGTTATAATAGAGCAGAACATCATTCCAGAATTTTGGAGATGATTGAGCCTAGCAAACAATCAAGTAGAAGAATGCAATTAGTTTATTCATATCATAAATTCTCAGGACATCAAGCAATGTTCAATAATAATGGGAATAGAAAAATACTTGGGGTATGAGCATCATATGAGCTTAACATTTTTTGGGTAATAATCTTTAGATAATTATTGGATGCTAAATTCAGTCAAGCAGAAGACAACAGAAGTGCTAATGCATTTCATGGAGCAAAACAAACCTTGGCTTCTTCCATCTCAATGCTGGCATTGTCAAGTCCATCCAGCATGGAGGAATCCTTGCTAACAAGGGAAACCTTGATAAAGTTTATTTAATCAGTTAAGAACTCAATATCCAAAAGCGGTCAAAACTAAAGAAAATACCACAGACCAGAATTGGCGTTAGCTGTCCTTCCAGGTCAAGGAGGCCCTTTGCAAATGCTGCTGCAGACATCTGTCAGACACTATTTGTGAGTGATGTGTGGCAATTCAGTTCATAATTGGAATAGCACCCAAATAAGAAAACAAAGCGACCTAAGATCAATTACCATTTTATTTATGTGAACTACTATGCTATACCTGTACACGACCTTCATCAGAGCTGTAAATTTTAAGGTCGTGACGATATGTACTATGAAGACGAAGCAGGCCTGTCCCTTCACCTGAAATTTTATACGTCTCCATCAAGAGAAGCAAAAATAATAAATCTTGGAACTGCAATCACCATAGTTTATGTTGCTCTGCTTTTCGATGATAAAGGGACCCCCAAGTCCAAACTTAAAAGTGGCATGCATCCATTCAGAGCAAAATTCATCCTAAAAAGATAATAATTACTAAGTGCACTGGAGAACATGTGGCAACAGGATCATAAATCTATGTCCAGGATAAAGCCATTTGCATTCTGGTAAACAGACATGGCCTAGAAATTAAAGATGGCATCGCATCGATCGATAATATCTTCTATTGAGGAGCTGTCAACAAGCATCAATGGCTAAATCAAGAGAGATGACATAAGTAGGGAGAAAAAAAGGTCTACCAGAACAGTTAAACCACGAGGAAAAGCCATGGGCAGTTAAAAACTAGAACTGTCAGATACTAAAGCCCAATAACTCCCAGAACTGACTACATAAGGACTTCAAAAATTGCCATTGCAGGGATGGAAAAGCAGCACTAAAACTTGGTAACCTAGTTGAAATTGCCTGAACTCCCATATATGTAGCTGAAGTCACCTATAATTCATTTTGTTGAAAATCTTGTGCATATTATCTAATCAACTGGTGAAAACATATCAAACAAAAACACTGCAGATTACATTTAGTAAAGCTGCCAATACACTGAGGCGTTCATGGTGCTATTACCTCAAGAAGCAATTAATTGAACAAGGAACAAGAAAAAATTCTGAGCAGAATAATTAGACCTAAACTTGAAGTTCTTGTCAGTCATAGATGGCTGAATAACACCTTTCAGCAAAATATTGGAAGAGAGGCCTAAGAAAATCTTGGACATACATATGAATAATGATCATTATCTCATTTAAAAGGAAAAAAAAAAGATTCATTATCTTGACCTGGATACATATTATTTCGAAAGTATCTACCCAGTTCTTCTGCCTGCAAAGACATCAGAAAAGCAGAAATGAAAAAAAAAAAAAAAAGTAAGAAGGTTATTCTACAGTGAAAGGTATGAAGGATTTTCCGTAGTATTGCTTCATTGGAGCCATCCTTGGATTGTCACTATGTACGTAAAATAAATTAAATATGAGATCAGCAAGACATTGATAATTAATACCTGCTTTCTGCCAGCATGGGTAAGAACACCTCCATATTTAAGAACCATGAGAGCTTCAACTGGTCGTTCTTCCTCACCTTCACCATTACTTTTCGGAACTTTAACCCACTTTAGAGGTTTAAGCTGGACCTTCCTATAAATACCAGAGAAATGCCCCCCCTGGAATAAGAAAGAATTCAAACACCAGAAACATAATAGCAATATGTTAGGATACTTAAACAATATATTAGATATGGCAATTTGAAGATGCTAATCAACTCTGTTCCCGCACCGTTGAAATACTTTCACAATTGCTAAATGCAAGTTGAGCCATTAACATCAATGCAATCAAAATGGCACAAGCATATAGTGAAGATAAAAGTAGGGTTTTCAAGCCTTAAGGTCACAAAACAAACTATAGAAATCTAGAGAAAATTCTCTGATTTTTATTGAATCTAAATAATAGTATTGATCTCTATAAAATAAACTAGATATTCTTATTTATATTAGAACCAAAATCTTTTATATGAAATAATTCCTAATTAAAACTTAATTAATAGAATTCATCTAGCATTAGAATTTCAAAATAGTAAAATACTAATTAAATTAAAAGTCCTACGCTAAATTGAAAACAACTAATTAAAATCCAAAATTTACTAGGAAAATAATTAAAATAGGAAAACAATAACTTCGTGCTTCAATCTAGTTCATAAACTCTTAGGAAAATTATCCTACATCAGTTTTCCCCACTTTAGAAAAACTCATCCTCGAGTTGAGTTTAGTATCTAGAAAGTACTCATAAAAATCAGCAACATTGAAGGTCTTTGATATGCCATGCTATCCGGAAGATCAATAACATAAGAATTGTCATTGATTTTCTTCAGCACCTTATATAGACCATACCTTATATAGACCATACGTCATCTTTAGTTTATTATAAGTGCCTACTGGAAACCTCTCCTTGCACAAGAAAACCATGACCATGTCTCCTTGAAACAATTTAACTCACCTAACCTTGTCTATCACGTGCTTATTTCTAGCAGTTGTTTCTTACAGTTTCCTCCTGGCCTTTTGATGCATAACTTGCACCTGTTCAGCCAAATTCTCTGCTAACTTCCTAAACCTAGCAGCTTTAGGCAGTGAATTTAGATCAAGTACATGAACTGGAGGCTTCATGAACACAATCTCAAATGGTGTCTTGCCAGTAGCATTATGCTTGGAACTGTTGTAAGCAAATTCTGCCTGAACCAAGGCAACATCCCACATTTCAGATTGTCCAAAGCTATGTCTAGAAACTGTTAGGTGTTTATGGATCAATAGTATTATTAAACTTCAAGGAGAATTTAAACATCTTCCACAAAGTTAGCTAAAAGTGAACAAGGAACCTGGTATCTCTATTAGACATAATGGATTTTTGAACACCATGCAACCTCACTATCTCCCTGAAAAAGTCTAACCACACTAATCGCATTTATAGCCTTCTTACAAGGTACAAAGAGTGTCATCTTTTAAATATATTCCCAAATATGTTTAGGTAAAGGTAGAGGCATGCATAAGCCAATGTTTTGTGATTGCCCCTTAGTTGTTTGACAAATAAAACAATGTTGAATAAATTTGTTGGTATCACACTTGAGATAGGCCGGTAATACTTATCCTCCAAAGCTTACATTGTTTTATCTCTTCCTTCATGACTCTTAAATCCATACCATGCAAGTCTCCAATTAATTTCTCATGTAGGGATGTGCAAGGCATACACAATCAATTACCTTTCATTAAGTAACCATCATGCATATGGAAATCTCTACCAACGCAACCATTAGAACTCTTCTCCCATATCTTCTTAAAATCAACATCTTAAGCATATAACTCCTTCAGACACTTAAAACCTAAAATCTATCTATAAAACATGATTAGTAGGGCACCTCACCTACTCAGATGCTATTTGTTTTTGCGGTAAAAAACAAACATTTCTTGTAATTTTTTTTGGATCATTTTGATGCACTAATATCAAAAAAAAAAATTTAAAAAAAAAATTATTTTCATGTATTTCCGAGCAGAAAACACTTTGAAAAGCAATGTTATCATACTTTGAAACACTACCTTAATGCATCAACCACTTTGTTCTGAACTCCAGCTTTATGCTTCAGACTTGAACAAAACTTCCAAAGGAATGTAATCCACCTAGCTATCATATCTATACTAATTTTCTTCTGACTATTCAAAGACTTCGATTCAAAGACTTCAGAGCTTCATGATTTGAATATAAGAAAAGTCTTTATTGATCAAATAACGCTCTTAAATTTTCAAAGCCCTTATCACAACATAGAGTTCTTTATCACAAATAATCAATTTCAAGTGAGCTTCATTCAACCTTTCACTAAAAAAGGCTATAGGACATTTCTCAACCTTTCACTAAAAAAGGCTATAGGACATTTCTCCTAGGAAAGAACTCCTCCAATACTCACTCCACAAACATCACATTCAATCTCAAACAACTTGTCAAAGTTGGTTAAAGCAAGCACTAGAGCATTGCATAGCTTTTTTTCTATCAAGGCAAAACTCTTTTTTGCTTCCTCACCCACTTAAACTTCCCTTCTTCAAACATTTGGTGATTGGTGCAATAATACTACTGAAATTCCAAATAAATCTCAAATAAAAGTAGTCAAGCCAAGAAAACTCCACACATCACTAACTATCTTGGGAGTGGGCCAATCACGAATTGCCCTTTCTCCTCATCAACTTCAACTCCATCAGCTCCTACTACAAAACCTAAGAATAACAATTTGCTGGTCATGAAGCTACACTTCTTCAAATTCACATACAACTTGTTTTACAGCAAAATCTCCAGAATACTCCTTAGGTACTCAACATGATATGTTTTATTATGACTGAACACAAAGATATCATCGAAATAAACCACAACAAATTTATTTATGAAAGGTCAAAAAACCTGATTCATTAACCACATGAATGTGCTCAGTGCATTTGCAACCCAAATGCCATGACTACCACCTATACAACCCATCTTTTGTCTTGAAAGTCATTTTTCTCTTATTCCCTGGTCGAATCCAAATTTGATGGTACTTACTCAAGTCAATCTTTGAAAAGACTGTTGAACCACACAATTAATCTACCACGTCATTCATTTTTGGAATTGAAAACATATATCCCACAGTGATTTTATTAATGTCATGACTATCAACACACATGTCCAACTACCATCCCTCTTTGGTTTCAATGAAGCAGGGACAGCACATGAACTTAAGCTTTCTTGAATCATCCCTTTCTTCAACAATTCTTTTATTTTCTCCCTCAAGATCTCTTCTTTAGGTTCATTTTGTAATGAGACAAATTTGGAAGACTTGCCCCTAGTATCAAGTCAATTTGGTGTTGAATATCACACATAAGAGGTACCTTGCCTAGTTGCTCATCTGGAATAATTTCCTGAAACTCCTGCAATAGAGGCTTAATAGCTTCAGGGACCTCAACTGCCTTGTCAACTTCTTCAAATAGCAAGACTTAACAATTGAAGCATGTACTTCCTTCGCCTCCTTTAAATTTATTTCAATTTCTGACAAAAATTGGGTAATAGTAAGGAATGTCTTTCCTCTAGCCTTTCAAGATTTTGGTTGGGATTTCCCCTTCAGATGCATCAAAGTAAAACTAATCTCATCCTTAACAAACATATAGATTCTTTCTTATCCCTCATGATGAGCATTTACATCATACTATCATTACCTATCAAATAGCAAGTTCCATGCATTCATGTCAACTACATCATGATAAACTTCATCCTTATACTTGCCTATAGACGAGAGGAGAGGAAAAAAAACCTTTATATCTTTTTTGTTACTGTTATCTTTGGTACCTTTCTAATCCAACATAGAGTGTAAGGTTCAAAATGTTTCTCAATATTCAAACTCAATTTAACAGCAGTTTTCCTACCAATAATATTCTAGCAGCTATCGCCATCAATAATAAGGTCAAAAATCTGTTGGTTTAGTATGCATGTGGTACAAAAAAGCTTATGTTGTGTCTCATCATCAACTTTTGGTGTGAGCAGCAATTGTCTCACCACATAGGCCTGACCATCATCATCCTCATACTCACCCTCATCATCATCCTCATAGCACTCCTTCGAATACAATTTTGTACCTTCTCTACACTCTTCATCCTCATATTCAACAATGTCCACCAACCTTCTCTGAGGACATATATTGGATTTATGCCCTTCTTGATTGTATCTATAACACTTTATTGGAGGCGGCTTGGCATGAGGATTATCTCTCTTCTGGTTATCCTTATTAGAAATTTCTTGAGACCTATTTTTATCATAACAGGCGTCAGCAATAGCTAGTTTAGATTGATTGTTTGTCTGTGACAACTTACTTTTCTCAATACATGTGATTCGAGGCTCTGTGGTATGAACCCTCCTTTGATAATCAAATCTTGTATTGGTTGTATCCTACATCAACAGCTATGCTGTTAAAGCCATACTTCGCACATTAGTAGCATTCAGCAACATCTAAAACCCAATTCTATCTCTAATAGCAGGTTTCAATCCCTCTACATATCTAGCAATATGTTCCCCATCAGTTTCATGCAGGTCATTTCGCTCTGCTAAGCGCAAAAACTCTGCTATATATTCATGCATGGTTTGAAAATCTTGAGAGCAACTCTGATACTTATGGAACAGAAACTCAACATAATCAAGGGGCAAAAATATATCTCTCAACAATTGTTTCATCCGTTCCCAGGTCACAATAGGTCTTCTACCCTCTCACCTCCTAGTCTCCAACAGTTTATCCCATCATACTAAGGCTTAAGGCTTCAATTTAAACTCTATAGTTTTTACCATTCTCAAATCTGAAATTCTCGTATACTCGTAAAATCAATCACATTTAGCTAACCAATCAAGGAACTTCTCTACTCTTTTGTCACCACCAAAAGGATAAATCTCAACCTTCATACGATAATCTTGATTGTACCTAATATTTCCAACAACATTACCTCGATCCTCTTCATCAGACGAATACTCATAGTCATATTGACCGCAAGGATTTGCATGAGCTGGTTCATTGACAGTTTGGCTGCGAGAATCATCCTTGGTGCATGCCTCTCTTCTTCCCTAGTTCAAGTTTGCGTGCAACCCTAATGTCTCAAGCCTGGTCGTAAGGTCATCAACTCTGGTATTGATGTTGCTAAACCCAATCTGCATTTGTCCCTCTAAAGTTGCTATCACTACTAAATGGCAATCTAGCTAATCTCAAACAACCTACATCCTTTGATCATTGTCACAAAGATGATTGCCACCAAATGCTCCACAATTCTCTTCATGGTTCATCACCGATCTGAATGTTAAGCCACTCTAGGGTTCTCAAGCTCTAAGATTACAGACTAGACTGTAGAGAAATCTAGAGAAAATTCTTTGATATTTTTATTGAATCTGAATAATAGTATTGATCTCTATAAAATAAACTAGACATCCCTATTAATATTAGTATTAAAATTCTGTATGAGAAAGAATTCTTAATTAAAACTTACATAATAGAATTAATTTAGCATTAGGATTCTTAAATAATAAAATATGATGCAGAACAATGCCCAATGGTGTCCCCACCAAAATACTAATTAAATTAAAAGTTCTAAGTTAAATAGGAAATAAATAATTAAAATCCAAAATCAACTAGGAAAATAATTAAAATAGAAAACAATAACTTCATGCTTCAATGTAGTCCATAAACTCCTGAGATAATTGTTTTACATCACAAAACTTGACTAACCTTGTAACCATAAATCACCAAGATTTCATCCAGCCTAAACTCATTTATTAAGACAAAGAGAAGGAATAGCCATGGGTAAATGAAATGGAACAAGGTATGAACCCATAGATATACAAAAGATAAACTTGATCATGATAAACGCGAAAAGTGACAAGATGTCTTGCATAAATGAAATATTCAAGACAAACAACAAAACCTCCTCAAGAACTGCTTTAACTTGACGTAGCTTTTCAGCATGCTCAAAGTCTTCTGCCTCACTATCACTTTCTCGACCTGGCCTGTATAGCAAAAAAGAGGAGTAAAACCATCGAAAAATCATAATCAGCATTGAAAAAAAATTATATATGGACAATGAAATCTCCATTGTTCATAGCAGCCTGGCTAGATATGACATGAAGACCAGTCTCAATACTATGACAGAACCAATACTCAATGCTCTGAAGCTTGTGTCCCTATTTCATTTTAAATCACAAACTTATGATCAATATATATTTCAGAAAGCAGATCTGCATGCCCTAAATAAAAGTTGAACTCCATCTTCCAGATTATAAGCATCAAGTAGACAAATATCTGCTGTCATATATGAATACATTGGCAAAGTTTAATGCATGACACTAACAATGGTAATAGATCAGCCACAAAATTTATTAGCAAAGAGCATTTTAAACAAACTGTTGATGGTGGTAATAACCAAACATTTTGAATGCCACATTCATGAAATTCTATAATGTGTATCATTAAAAGGTAGAACAATAATAAAAGCACAAAGGAATTGTTGAATTTCAAATGATACCTTGTACGAGGTACAAGTATTCGTGTTGCATCTAGCAGATCTTGTAATTGAACAGCACTTTTAAGTTTTGTCTGAGGAAGAAGGGAAAAAAAAAACTGATATAAAACAACTTGGTAGGACTACAAGACAACAGAACAGTAAATGAATAAAAAAGGGATAAAGATATCAGCAGTACAGTTACTTTTAGGAATTTTCTGATTGAGCCCTTGTATTTCAACTTTGGGCAAAGAGAGTTAATACAGCTAGTCTCCGTCTAAAAATGCAGCTGATATGACCATTATCTAATGATATATGTCCATTGTAACAATATGTGTGAGACACGTCATCAAGATGGAGAAAATTGGCCTAAAACATCAATCAGTTTTGTAGATTAAGAAAAATGCTAACGACACTTGCAACTACACAAGTATCCAAAGCTGGGCTACCCATGCCAGCTGGAACTCTGGCCCCACAAACTTATTCCCAACTCTGTAATGATGGGGAAGAATCAAGGGAGGTCATGCCATAAAGGGAAATAGAAGAGAAGGCCAAGACATAAAATCAGTTTTATTTATTTTTCCGCAACATAAAATGGGAATCAAATAAACTAAAAATAAATATGAAGAGGGTTTTTGATCATCAAACTTCTAACCTCGAAACACTTGATTATTTTTCTTATCAACATTCTAACCCCAAATCTGATTTATATTTTTGATAAACAATCTCATAACTCATAATTTATTTCAGCTCAATGTAAAATGAGAATCAAACAAACAAAAATGGGATATGAAGAGGGTTTTTTATCATCAACCTTCTAATCTCTAAACAGATGAATATTATTTTTTATCGACATGCTAATCCCAAATCTGATTTATCTTTTGATACACAAGCTCTTATCTCATATATAATTTTCTGTTCCATAATTTTATTTTATTTTTTCAGCTCTATTTTTTCATCTATATATCATATATCTAAATTTGTATAATGATGATGCTTAACCACATCACTCATTGATGTGCCAACCAAATTTTCTCCATCTTGATGAGGTTTGTGCCACGTGTGATGTCACAATTAGATAGCAGCAACACCGGTATTTTTAAATGGAGACTAAGGATATGAACTATTTTTTTTCTTTTAGAAATATACAAGTGTATTTGTCAAAATATAAAGCTAAGGACTCAATTAGAAAATCATTAAATGAACATGTACCACTGATGTCTTTTTATCCCAATAAGAAAGGAATCACCTCAGATCTGGGTCGTCCCCCATTGTACTTTAACATCAAGTTTAGCAGCTTTTCCTCAGTGACCTTCAACTTCACCTTTTGTTTGGGAGTTCTATCACCACTGCCCACATAAAACACAAATAAGAAGGGAGATTTGAAAATCTTAAGTGAAGTAAAGATGCCAAAGAAAATGATATAACATACTGCCGAATAATGGCAATCACACAGCGCAGCTCCTCAGACTGCCCAAATGTGCCAATAATCCCACTTCCCTGACGAGTTAATCCCTCAGAGGGCTGGACTGGTTCATTGACTTTCCATGGTAAAGTGGGCGGAATTGCTGATGAAAGGTGAGGAGCTTTTGCATCCAAAAGCAATTTTCTCAGCACACAAGCAGCATCATCATAATATCTGTATTGAGAATGGAGAAAGTACGTAAATCTAAAGAGATTGCAAGAATCGTGGAAAATGTAAGAACAAGAAAATAAGTAAACCACAGAAAGTAAAACAAATAAAAAGAGATAAGTACAAAAAGTAAAACATTCTATTAATTTCATAATTTTATGTATACGCCAATGCAATAAAAGAAATGAAGACATCGTAATTAGTCCAAATAAACAGGTTGAGGAATCAGGATACATTTATCAGATTTTGTTTTTAGAAAAACTGCAAGGAAGCGGTTGCTTTCAGAAGTTTTCTTTTTTCTAGAAATTTTACTCACATGAAAAATTAGAAAAACATGTTTTACTAACCATGAATTTTCCAAAATAGAAAACAAAGGCTTATTTTGGTATGCCCTTCAGATAGTAAAAGAAAATGAGATAAAAAAAGACACAAAAAACAGCACTTGCTTTCTAGGGTTGGGAGTATTTGAACAACTGTCAGTAGTTCCAGAAAAGGAGAAACAGAAAACACTAGTCTAAGAAAGTAATTTTCATTTAACAATTAGTAAGCGTGTTTCTACTGTTTTCTGTTTTCCAGAAAAATGGAGATTTTCCACAAGTAGACAGGTAACTTTTTAGACTAAATTGCAAGCAGCATACAACTGGTTGAGCAAACATTAATGAAACTAAAATTGACCAAAAAAATATATTGACCATTACTTGTAGGAATTTTTCACAAAACTCCATCCATTTACATCACAAACATATGATCGTCCTTCACAACGCAGGAGATCAAACCCACAAACCTGCAAGCAACAAGTATAATTTAGAATTGACTAGCAATGCAATATCAGTAAGGAATTAGCACTACTAATATGAAAATAAAATACATGAATCACATGGAAGGTTAGTGTACTAATTCATGGGAAGAAATTTTAGTAGTTAGGAATATCCAGCATTGAAATGATCAGCAACCACAAACTTTGTACTTAAAGATGACTTCAAAGAAGACACGCAAGTCTTAACCAGGAAGTCTAGGCTAAAGCAGTTGTACTAGCAAGAATCAAAAGGCTATTGTTGAGTTATTAGTCAATTTTTTTCCCAAAAATAAAAATGAAAAAAGTTTGCATAAAACACATCTGACAACACTAGCAAAATGAGCTCATTGCTCTGGATAACTAAATCATGTCGGGTAAGAAACACCAATGAAGCAACCCATCTGATGCACCTACGCTTATCAATCATCATTGAATATTTAGCACCACTCATCACTGCAGGAGAAAGGAACTCTTTCACTTTGCAAAAGCAATAAAAACTGAAACAAACAGATACCAGTCTGCATATGATATTCATGAGTAGACACGATCAAGTTAAGTAGAATGATGATATCTGGGAAGCCAGAAATACACTAATTAACTAAAACCAAATTGAGATCACATACAGCCTGGCTAAATGCAATGCAAACATCTCTTGCCATTTGCTTCTCATTAGGTGTCAGTAACACAGGATACCTCACCTGTCAAACAAAGTAAGAGTTAAATGAGGGCCAATCATCATATAACCCTAAACCTGGAATATAAATGCATAAAATCAACCAGCAGTGTCACGACTTCTGATTGCAGTATACTTGCATTGGAATAAGAGTACTTGTATGCATGTATGCAGGCGTGCATGTATAATGGAATTTTTACTTCTCTTATTTAATCCTTTTCTTACGAGATTAGCAATCACTTGAGAAGCAAACTTAGTTCAGTTAAGAGTAGTCGAATGAACAAGAAAAGTTTAAAGGGTAGCCTGACAATGCCTTGCAATTAATACACAAAGTTAAAATTCAAAACTTAAAATGTACTTATGTTAAAGTTACTGGAAGAGTCATTTCAATAGAAGCGTTATGTCAATTCTGACACCTACAGCCTAAAAGCATTATTGAACTAAGAGACATGAAAAAGAAGCGTTTTCCAATTTATGAGAACTATACCTAGCATGCTGGTACTCTAAGGGACGTGATATGGTGAGAAAAGGCAACTGTACATTGCTTGGCTAACTAGAAAAAAAGACTACTGCTCTTCAGTTTATATCTTTTTTCCATAGCATCTGTTTTCCTAAACTTCATAGCATATGGCTTTCAATGCACTATTTTCCAAAGCATAAAAAGAGAAACATGGACCTCATATCCCCAAATGTGGTCAAACCATCTAAATATTTGCATAGTGGATATCAATAGTTACATTACTCCGTAATACTTCTCTGTTTTTTCTCTTTGGTATTCCTTATGACATCAAATCAAGCATGCACAGGTAAACTTTAATATCGTTACAAAATTGACTCTTCAACCATGTTGTAACTCTAATTAACTGTATTTCAACAAGTTGGAACACCTAAACAAATCCAGTTTTCCCATGCTTTAATATCTCACAAGATAGTCAGATGTTTGCACAGAAACAATAAAATTTTTAGTGCATTAAGAAAACAAAAATACAGCAGAATACAAAGAAGCAGCTGAGAAACTGAATCTGTGAGCATCATCACTCATGCACACATACAATATATATATAGGGAGGGAGGGAGGGGGATTTATTTCAGTAGACTATATTGCTACAGGGAATTACTTCCTTTCCATCAGTATTTCGCATGACAACACCATCAACAACAGGAGACTTCCTTGCCTCAGCATGTGCATATTCAGGACCAACAGTGTACACCTATAATCATTTGTAAATGTCAGTAACAAGCAAAAACAAGATGAAGAATTGAATCCTGCATAGAAAACACAATAACAACTGATAGCATAAATGTAATCGTGCTAACACAAAATAGTTTCAAAAGAAAACAACCTATGGATTCAGAAAGCAGGATAGAACTGCAAGCAGCATGGACTAAAGCAATAACAGACCCACACCACTAAAGGTTAATAGTGAGCCAAAAATATTTGAAATACCAGACACTTAAGAAGACACTGAGACGTGATGCAAAAAACACACACATCATACAAAAGTCAATTCTTTAATAGGTTTCTGACAAATTTGGTAAATTTAACTACAATAATCCAAGGGAAAGCCCAAAATTTTGCAAAGGAAAACCAATCAAAAAGTCAGTATAGAAACAATGTAGACATGGCATTCCTTTTTTCACATAACAGGTAAAGTTCAACCTAAAGCAAAGCTTGATTCCTACTTGAATCCACAAGTTACCACAGATTTCACACTGCACATTTCACTATACAAAATTAGATTTGACGAGCATTTTCTCTTAGGAAAACACAAAGTAAGCCACATCTCTCATAATGCAATACAATGTTCCTGTTTTATATCACTGGTCAATTATGCATCTTGAGTACAGCTTATTTCAGTTAACTTGACTAAGCATTAAGATCAGTTTATAGGTTCAGAAGTTTTGTCATCTATTTTATTCCCTCGTACTTATATATGTGATATTATTGTGACAGGTTACAATTTAAAAGATAAACACAGCTGAAATCTATAATATTCTCCATTTGTATTGCTGCCATGCAATCAAATTCAAATCCTAATAACATGGTTAAATTCTGTATCTTCTCTTCAAATTGAAATTGATCAGCAAAGGAGCCTGGTGATGAGCTTTAAAAACATATAACAACATAGAAAAATGTAAGCTACATCCTATCACAGAATTAATGAGTAAAACAAAACTAAAAGGGCAAACTTTTTACAGAAAACTATATACAACCTTCACATCTGTTCCTCCAGTTGGCATAAATTCTTCATATATGTAAGAGCCTTCACGCCTCACTCTTCTAACCTCTGGATGGAACTCACTTGACCGATTACCAACCTGAAATAAGACCTGATCATGTAAGTGTACTGTGATAGATAACGAGAATACAATGGATCAGCAAATACAAAGCCATTCCAACATCCAAGCCATCAGGCATCTTGAAATGTGAGAAGC
>CM031975.1:11769510-11841422 GCA_018804465.1 Populus tomentosa
TAACATCCTAGGTGGATAGTCAAGGTGAACAAATGATTAATTACGACTGATGACATCCTAAATGGATAATCGAGATAATGAAATTACTACCTTTGGCTAATAGCATTCTAAATGGATAATCAGGATGAAGAAATGACTAGCTTCAGCTAATTGCATCCTAAGGGATGACCGTGATGTAAAAAGAAAAGAAAAGGAAGAAGAAGAAGAAGAGAAAAAGAAGAAGAAGAAGAAACGATTAATGGCACCCTAGTGGATAGCCAAGATGAAGAAATGATTGACTTCGACTAATGGCCTCCAAAGAGGATTGTCGGATTTGAGTTTATGAGTTAGTTTTAAGAAGAACTAATGTGGTCATGTATACTACGTTTCGTATATACTAAGTATATGAAAGCATTCTACTAGTTATGCTTTAACCAAAGAAAGACATTAATTCGGCTAACGACATTCGAGAGGAATGATCGGGTTTGAGTATTGAAATTGTCTCGTTAATTGACGGATTATTAATGGTGGTGTTTGTGTTGACATAAGTAAAGGGAAATTAAAGAATTATGTTTTTTGGTCCATGAATGAAATGTGACTTTAATCTTGTTTTACTATATTTCTTCAATGGTCTATAATGCTTAAAATTACCTTGTGTTGGAACAGGGACATCATACCAATATGGGGCATCAGGAGATTCATTTCGTGGCACACACATTCGAAAAAGAATTATATACTCGTATATTATGGGTGATATGAGTTCTGCATGAATGAACATGTAAATCACTTAATTAGTCATTCGATTCCTTTTGTAAAAACTAGTAATTAAATATTGAAATGGATTACGAATGATAATGTATGAACTCGTGGTAATACGAGAATAGAACAGAAAAAAAAAAATGGAAATGATGAATAAGTCGAGATGATGAAAAAAAAAAAAAAAAATCCAGCGGCTTTAGCCTTGAAAAGGTTGGGTCGTTACAGTTGGTATCAGAGCGCGGTTGTGATTCAGTAGACTTATTAAGCATGGAAAGTATAATGAATCGTGTATCTTGATATAGAATGAACTAGGCATGTATATATTTATATATATACCTAGTTACCACAAGTGTGATAATTAAGGAAGTGATATTGGGTTGTCAAGAAGTCGGTAACTTAGGAAATGAGCTTTTACTTCGTGATTGTGGTATCGGTAGCAAATAATAAATGTGTAACCATTGTTTGATAATATGTTAGATAGAAGTAAAGGGTTCATGAACAAAATAAATTTGAAATATTAATAAAATGATAATGTAACAAAGGTGTGTGTTGTCTTGATGAAATATGAATGGATGGGATGAAACCATATATGAATTAATATTAGAGTGAATATATGATTGATTAGGCATAATCAACTGCTATCGATTCAAACTTCTGACATTGCGTATGGATAGAGGCAGGACTGTTTTGTGATTAATGCCTTAATAAATAATTATGTTAAGATGGCAGTGAGACCTTGCATATTAGGCCCTTGCTCTAATTGACAACACTTTATCTTGAAATGTAAAGGAATACTAGTTTGGTACATAACAAAATGGACAATACAAGTTTATTTTCTGGCGTTGTAGATATGAGGTAAAGACTTGGAAATTGGTTATGAAAAGCATTATTAAGTTGCCTTACGAGAATCCACCTAAAAATCAAGAATGAATTAAGGATCGTAGGCGTTGTTATCTTTGTAGACATAAAGGAGAAATGGTTAAAAACATGAACATGGATGTAATACCTGTTGTGAAATGTTATGGGTTAACAGTAAGACACTAAGTTACCGTCATACACGATAATAAATAAATAAATAAATTGGCAAGCTACCTATAAGAGTCGTTGAGGAGGTCACGAGTGTGCAATGTATGTACACGTGGTAGTAGAAATACATAGTTAATAAGGAAACTAGAAAAGAGATGAATTTAGGGAGTGAAGGGATCTAATATGCACTAATGATGAGACATAAATAAACGTTGATTAAGGAGTTAATACTTAATATTACAAATGTCTGTGCACAAAAGTTGAGTAACTATGGTTACAGAGTGTTAATTGGTGGGCTCTAAATACGATTAGGATGTGAAAATACGATGGTATGAACAAGTAGTTAAGTATGAAATTATAGGAACCATGAGTATTCCTATATTGAAACACTAAATAGCTAAGATAAATCATAGTTGTTAAACTGTAAGGAGTGCAACATGAAATTGGAAAACTATGACAATGACAAGAATTACATGTTAATCGTAATAGGCTTGAATGATGGATCCTGAAAGTACCCAATAATATTCACAAATATAAGTAGAAATTCTAAATTTCGAGGATGAAATTTCTTGAAGGAGGGAAGAATGTGAAACCCTAGAAAATTTATGATTTAAAAATGCGGATGTATAACCTGCCATGTAAACGTAAGACTGAAAGTGACATATAATGGAGGGGATGACCTCCATAAAATGAATTTTGTTTTAGAATTCATAAAGACAAAGAGACTGGTAACGTGTTTTGATGAATAAAATAATGAGAGAAATGACAAAATGAATATATTCCAAAATAATAAAATGACCTTAAAGGTTTAGAAGGATAATTGATATTATTTTATGTGAAGATTGAACAAGAAAATTTGGATAGTTGACGAAAAGTCATAAACTGACCAATTTTACATTAGAAAGCAGAGCTCTCAATCCAATCGTCGGATTGGGATGGAATTTTGCATGAAGTCTATTAATATGTTTTCCTACATTGGTGAAAGATATCATCCCAATGAGAGTTTGGTAAAGACTAACGATTTAAGCAGAAACAAACCGGATGGTTTCCATGAAAAAAAAAACAAATAATATATAAATACATAAATGAGGGACATAAAGGTAATTAGTAAAACAATGGTGCCTTTAAAAACAGCAAAGGCCACCAGATTAAAAAAAAAAAAAAAAGAGAAAGAAAAACGAAAAGGGGTGAGAGACGATAGAGAATTCGGTTATATAGAGGTGCAGGATTTGGATGAACCAATACTGCTTCGGTGGCCATATCTCTTGCATCCACCGTTGGATCATGTTGAGTTTTGGATATATTGTTCTTCTCACACTCCTCTATAAACTGACCGGAGGGATTTGAAGGAACATAATCCATTGAGCATCCATCATCATCGGAAGTGTCCTGGAAAACAAAAGGCAATATACCTGCAGGGCAGTTTTGGTCGCCGGCCGATGTCTCTCTCTTCCACCGTTGGATCGTGCCTATTTTTGGATATGTGCTGCATCTAGATGTGACCTACATTCTGGACGGTGGAGATCGGAAACACACTCTCCGGCAAGGTTTGGTTCATGTTGAACAGTAGCTCGTTCATTTTCAGGTTAGTTCGGTTTTATTCAGATCTATGGAGATCCAACCGTTCGTTGATTCTGATTTTGAGATATATTGTACACAACACAATGATATATATTCTGACCGTTGAGGTCAAGGAAATAATCAAAGGTGGATGAGTTGTTGCTATTTGAATCTATTGCTAGTCTTAGTAAAACATTTAGGAAGCTTGATTTAATTACATGTTTTGATGAAATTAGAATTATATGGGTGTAGGGTTTATGTAAGATATAATGGTAAAATGTGCTCTTGTTATTAGTGTTGTTATAGATTAATTGTGTTGTAAAATGTGTTAGGGAAGTTTTGAAATTTGGATGAAGGGACATTGAGTTCGTTGATTTAATGGATATATGTTTTTAGGCATTAAAAAGGATTCCAATATCGGCAGCCTGAAACTGCGTCGCTGCCGATTCAGATATCGGCAGCCAGAAACTGCCTCGCTGCCGATTTCTACAAGGCAGAAATGACTTAAATTCTAGTAACAATCTCATAGTATGATGGTGTAAAATGTGGAACACTTGAATGTGAACATATGAATTCTTGAAATAAGTGGGATGAATGTGAATCGAAGATATAAATGAATTGATTGTGGTCTTTGGTGTCTTAGGTGTTGTGGCCGGAATCGGACCATTGCCAGGACAAGGACAGACCACAAGTGGAGCAGGTAGGTGGTTTCCACCTTTTTCTCATTTTGATGTTTATGTTTTGAAATGGTTAACTTGTGATGATATGTTATTAAATCCTTGTTGTAAGAAGAAATGACGAAGAAGAGTTGGATTAAATTCTTGATGATTGTCGAAATGACTATGAAATGTCGAACAAGTTCTTAATGAATGTTGAAACAATGGTGAAAATGTTAGAGTTCTAAACTGACCCTTTTGAGGTGAACATCTTATTGAGTTGTGATGAATACTAAACCGAATGTGATGTTGGGGGCTGTTATGAATTTGAGCTACTAATGAATGGTAGTATGTGTCGTACAAAGGATCTACTTTTGTATTCTTATTGAATGTAATGGTGATGAATGATTGTATGAGTATTATGAGAGATCTACTATTTTATTATATTGAATGTAATCGTGATGAATGTGTTACCAAGGATCTATCATTTATTGATTGTATGAGTGTTATGAAAGACCTATCATTGTATCGTATTGATGGTTAATTACCACGAATGGTGGTGTGAGTATTACTGGGGATTTATTATGATGTTGCATTGAACGTTAACTGTCAAGAATGGTTGGATGAATGATACAAAGGGTACTGTTGTGTTGTGTTATATTGAATGCTAAACTGTTGTGGGATGTTTGGTTTTTGCATTACAAAGGGATCTATCATCGTGTTACGGAATGATAAATTACTAGGAAACGGTGGTACAAGTATCCCCAAGGGTTTACTTTGATGTTGCAAGGAATGTCAAATTGTCATGAATTGTTTGATAAAACAATGATTAGCTTCAGCTAATGGCATCCGAGTGGATGACCGGAACAAACGACTGATTAGCTTCGGCTAATGGCATCCGAGTGGATGGCCGGAACAAACGATTGATTAGCTTCGGCTAATGGCATTCGAATGGATAGCCGGAACAAACGATTGATTGGCTTCGGCTAATGGCATCCGAGTGGATGACCGGAACAAACGATTAATTAGTTTTGGCTAATGACATCCGAAGGGATGTCAGGGGTAAACAATTGATTAGCTCTGACTATGGGCATCCAAAGTATGATTGGGATGAATAAATGCTTAGTTTTGATAAGTGGCATCCTAAATGGATAACTATGGTAATGACATCATAGATGAATTATCAGATTAATAAATGATTAGCCATGGTAATGACACCATAAATGAATTACCAAAATGAATAAATGATTTACATTCGATAAATGGCATCCTAAAGGGATCATCGAGCTGAATAAATGATTAGCTATGGTAATGGCACCATAGATGTATTACCAAAATAAATAAATGATTAGCTTTGGTAAATGGCAAATTTAACTATGGTAATGACACCATAGATGAATTACCAGAATGAGTAAATGAATTGCTATGGTAATGGCACCATATATGAATTACCAGAATGAATAAATGATTAGCTTTGGTATATGGCATCCTAAATGGATAACCGAGATGTATGAATTACTAGCTCGACTAATAACATCCTAGGTGGATAGTCAAGGTGAACAAATGATTAATTACGACTGATGACATCCTAAATGGATAATCGAGATAATGAAATTACTACCTTTGGCTAATAGCATTCTAAATGGATAATCAGGATGAAGAAATGACTAGCTTCAGCTAATTGCATCCTAAGGGATGACCGTGATGTAAAAAGAAAAGAAAAGGAAGAAGAAGAAGAAGAGAAAAAGAAAAAGAAGAAGAAACGATTAATGGCACCCTAGTGGATAGCAAGATGAAGAAATGATTGACTTCGACTAATGGCCTCCAAAGAGGATTGTCGGATTTGAGTTTATGAGTTAGTTTTAAGAAGAACTAATGTGGTCATGTATACTACGTTTCGTATATACTAAGTATATGAAAGCATTCTACTAGTTATGCTTTAACCAAAGAAAGACATTAATTCGGCTAACGACATTCGAGAGGAATGATCGGGTTTGAGTATTGAAATTGTCTCGTTAATTGACGGATTATTAATGGTGGTGTTTGTGTTGACATAAGTAAAGGGAAATTAAAGAATTATGCTTTTTGGTTCATGAATGAAATGTGACTTTAATCTTGTTTTACTATATTTCTTCAATGGTCTATAATGCTTAAAATTACCTTGTGTTGGAACAGGGACATCATACCAATATGGGGCATCAGGAGATTCATTTCGTGGCACACACATTCGAAAAAGAATTATATACTCGTATATTATGGGTGATATGAGTTCTGCATGAATGAACATGTAAATCACTTAATTAGTCATTCGATTCCTTTTGTAAAAACTAGTAATTAAATATTGAAATGGATTACGAATGATAATGTATGAACTCGTGGTAATACGAGAATAGAACAGAAAAAAAAAATGGAAATGATGAATAAGTCGAGATGATGAAAAAAAAAAAAAAAAAATCCAGCGGCTTTAGCCTTGAAAAGGTTGGGTCGTTACACTTAGTCACTGATATTGTGGTCATTAAGTATCATTCCTTTTTTATTCTTAGTCACCGACATTGCGGCCACTAAGTACCATTCCTATCTCATCCTTAGTCACCGATACTATGGCTACTAAGTATAATCCATTCATCCCCTCGCAGATGCCAATAATTTTTGTAAACCCATTTGATTGCTAACAAATGTAGTTATTAATATCTTCCTACATAGTCTATCTTTAATATTTTACTCCAAATCTTTCTACAACCTTATGTCGTATTATTTTATTTGAGTTATGTTGATCAAACAACTGATGACATATATTATGGTCCAGGAATCCTTTTACATTTAGAATTCTTCCATGCATAACTATTCATTCCTAACTATGATCAATTTTGTATATAGTTCTTTAAACATTAATTTCGATTATGAATAACACATTATACTCTTTATTTCATTGTATTAGTAAACGCTTTCAAATAAGATGGTTCATGACACTAATTACTTGTAATCCTAGTATGGATCTCATTAACCGGAGGTTAATCCTTTACTCCCAGCTATCCAACATGGATATCATTAGCCAATGCTAATCTTCAATCTTATTCACAGTTATCTAGCACGGATGCCATTAGCTAAATCCAATATCATCATTCATTCTCAGCTACCCAACATAGATGCCATTAGCAAAAGCTAAGCTCATCATTCATTCTCGGCTAGCTAGCATGGATACCATTAGCCAAAGTTAATCTCATCATTCATTCCTAGCTATCCAATATGGATACCATTAGCCGAAGTTAATCTCATCAATGAATCCTAAATATTCAATATGGATACCATTAGCCAAAGCTAATCATATAATTTAATCATGGTTATTCAATATGGATACCATTAGCTGAATCTAATCACATCATTATTCATTGTGTTTCATGAGTAATTTTAATCTATTGAAATCGGGTAGCTACATTATGTATAAATACTTCAAGGATTTAATAATAATTAGTTAAAGGTGAAAACCACCTACCTGCCCTTTCCATAGTGTGTCCTCTCCTAGTCAAAGATCTGGTCCCGGTCACACCTGCTGGTACACAAAATCACCATTACTCAATATATATTTTATTTAGGTAATGTTAAAGACCATTTATACACATATACCAGAACACACATACATTCATTCAATCTCCCATGTTTGTATAATTGTATAGTGATAATATTGTAACAAGACATTCGGACCTAATTTTAATGATGGTAATCTACAAAAAGTATGTAATTATGACATTGAAATTGTCAACAAAACTAAGTCATTTTGACATTGAAAATCATTAGCAAAAACTAAATCATCCTAACACTAAAAATAATCAACGAAAACTAAATTATTCTGACACTAAAAATTATCAACGAAAACTAAGTCATTCTGACACTAAAAATCATCAATGAAAAATTAAGTTATTCTGACATTGAAAATAATCAATGAAAACTAAGTCATTCTAACATTTCTTTTCCCTAAATTCACGCACATGGTCAATACCAAGTTTTCCTCCTATAGACCATACTTCAACCTAGATTTGTACATAGACCACAAACAAATCCAAAGTTTATCAAGAAAGGGAGTAATGTTTTTATTCCATGACAATATCACACATTCATCAAACATTGTTAAAAAAGAACCATCACTCATTACTATCTTCATGAGGGTCTTTTTTTGTTATCCTCTTTTAAGGTGGTCGAAGCCTATGTCATTCCCTTAACAAGCATATTTTTTTGTTCTTCATGTGGCAATATCAAATTCTCATTCATTATCACATGGCATAAAGTTTTCTATGCATTTCAATTACAAAGTACTACTAAACATGTTGAAGGATCATATTCTTTTCTATAACCTCATCAAGTTCATCACAATGTTGTCAAGTAATACACATTTAAGTTTAACATGTACATTCTTAAGGATCCTCCCATCTAAATTTCTATATGTCGAAACATGAGTATTAACATTAAGTGTTCATTTCATAAATTTTTACTACATCATTCTAAGTGTTAGGACCTTTATTCAACAAAATAATCCAAATAAATATTAGAGCTTGATTAGTCCTAGATGGTTTAGTCCAGCCAACCCCAAACATGGTTTGGTGTTTTAACTGTAACTCAAATTTTGGAACTCTTTTTCAAGCATGGTTTGTCTCTATGGAAAGCTAATACATAGGGTACAACTTTTATGAAGGACACAACATCCATTTTCTCCATCTACATATCTAAACTCACTCATTACAATAACATAATAAATTTGTCTAGTACTATATCAATTTGGACCCTTACTTAGTGTTTTTCTCATATCTGTTGTTATATAACTCCAAATATATCAAGACTAGTTCCATTTCAAAGACAACATCCATACCTATAACTTTTATAAAGACACCAAATTCAAATTGCATTGTTTTCAAGTTGTAATTTTGACTAGAAGTTTGCTAGTAAAAATGTCTGAATTTTAGTAACATGAGAGATAAATTTAACAAGCACACTTAAGTGTTTTCATGCATCACAACATCTATTATCATTACTCCATGTGCAAAAAACTCTCATTTTCTATACATTTTCAAGAACACTAGAATCACAACATTGGGGGGTTTTCAATTATCCTTTACTAACTATGAAATCAAGGAGAAAAACTAAGGAAGAAACTTTTATCAATAATTTCGAGTTCAAATTGAAGAGTTCTTATCAATTTCTTCTTCAATTGTTCTTCCTCTTCATCATCCATACTTCTCTCTTAAGTTTCTCTCCTCCAACCAAGCTTTCTAATTTCAACCTAAATGTGTTTCTCTCCTCACAAACCTATTTGGAAGCTTTAATCTCATAATTTGAAAAGATTTCTCAAATGATTTTTGAACAGAGGCAAAAGAGAAGCCTCTTCCTTTCTTTTCAATTGTTGTTCCGCATGAACAGTAGCAGCAAACATAGTTACATTAGGTTTTATGATTCAATTACTATTATACTCCAACTTATCCCCCCTAAATTTCGGTTTATTGCACTTACTCGACACTATGTCCTTATTTTCAGGGCATTTCTAAACTCTGATCTACCTTATATTTTAACCCAAGATAAAACAGTATGTCTTAAAATTTCATATAAAATTTTAGTCCAATCCTACGGTCAAATTAGAAGATACGCTCAATAAAACAATTGAAAATTTCACACCAAAAATCAAAGGCCCTCGGACCCTTTCCCCCTTTTTTTTCTTCCCTTGTCTAGTACGATGTGGAGAAGGAGAGGTAACTGGAGACCTTGTCTAAGTAGGTGTAGCCGAGATAGTATCAGAAGAAGCTATGGAGTCCTTGATCAGGGCAATAGGCTCAGAAAATTTTGCAGTGTTGAACCGTACCGACCGGTTACCGGAACTACTGAGCTGGTCGATCAGATACTGGAATCTGAGGTTACTGCTTTGTTTTTTCCAGCATCAATTAGAGATATGAAAGCTTCAACTGCCTTATCAACAAGTGATGTACAGGCTAACAAGACATCCCTACCGTTTCTTGTCTGATGCGAGTCCTCACTTGCTTTTCCTTTGGTGTTTTCACCAACCGCAATGCCCGCCACGATTTATGGTTTGGTGGCTGCAACAAAATTATGTCCAAAAACCTTGCACTTCGAGCATATTTTGGGTTTCCATTCATACTCCACCTCTACTTTGATTAGCTCATCCGAAAGTGGACTTTCAATATCAAAATGGTGAACTAGAGGGATTGAGGCATCAAGTTCAACACAAAGCCTCGCATACTCAAGGCGGGGGCAATTAAAAGTAAGCTCATCATAAGACAATGGTCTACCAATCATGCTTGCCGCCGTACTCAATACCTTCCAGGACCATAGAGGAAATGACAATCAATGGAGCCATATCCACACGGGTATCTTGGTGATTTTTTTCATCAAACACAAAATGAGGGTGTCATTGCTGCAAGATAATGTACTTCCTTCCAAACATCCATGGGCCCTTATCTATTATTTTAAGCAAACCCTCCTCAGTTTTAAACTTGAAAACCATAAAACCATTTGCCATCGACGTAACAATTTCCAAGCCATATTTATTCCATACCCAAAAAGCAATTGTTTGACTGTGCATAATATGACATGCTGTATCCTGGAAAAAAAAAAAAAAAAAACCAATCAAGCAGCACTTCCATTGATTTGCATTATCGGTTAAAAGGTCATCAATAATTTTCAGAATGGAGCCCAACTCTTTCGGTGGAAGTGGATCAAGAGAGAACCTGGTGTTAAGGTTTCTAACTCTTAACCTTTTCGGCCCATAAAGTTTGGTTTGGTGTTGGATGTGTGGCTATGTTCTGGGGTGGTTTGGTGTTTGCTGTGGTGGTTTGGGTGGTTTTGGTAGAAGCCATGGAAATTCAAAATGTTCCAGTAACAAACCAAGCAGCAACTATGAACAAGGATAACTCACAGTTGAATTCAAACCAGATAAAACCCAACGATCTAGTTCTACATAATCAAGTTAAGAATAAAATAACAAAAACCCAGCTTAATCCAATAGCTAAATCAACCACAGTCAACGAAGGACCAAATTGACCTGAAAACTAACAGATTTCAGACCAAGAAATTCCCAACTATGAAAAGTGGTTCCAAATACGATATCCACCGTTTAGAATGCAGAGGATAGTTGAAAGAACCTCCCTGTCCAATTTAGCTAAAATTAACCCAATGGTGAACAGAAAAGAACTAGGCCGAAGACTATGACTGCCCGTTTCTTCCTGAAAACTTGTGACTCAAGAACTCTCAAACAGAAGAAGATAATCAAAATCCGAATGGTCAATTTGTATAGCATATCAAGGCGCACGAATAACCAGCCTATTCCGACGGTGGATGACGGAATTATGTCTGGCGCTATCATTATATATCTCTATAAGACAATACAATTAAAAAATGCGAACCTCATAAGATAAAATCTTGCTTGTTTAGGATTACTCGTGTGTTTTGGTTCTTTATTTAATTGGCTTAAACTTGATTAATTCTTTCGATTAAAATAAACTTGTCTTACGAATATCAAATGTTTTTTTAATGCAGTTCCGTTCATTCAATTATTTCAATCCTTAACAAGATTTGACAAATTAGTATGGCATATAAAAGTGCAATAAAAAAGAATTAACAATGAAAAAGAAACGCATAGTAGGCTTTTTAGTGTATGTTATAATATAATGTAACACTTCACCATTTTATTTTTTTTAACACATGCTAATTTCAAACTGTCCCAGTTACCCTCATGCTGCATGAGGTGGGTTATTGGGCTTGCAAGTTCAATGCATGAGGGGCACATGATTTTGTCTTCAAAGGTCTGTTCCCCGGGTCCATGGCCCGGGGTCCTATATCATCTCCCGAAAAAAAAAAAAAAAAAAAAAGGAAAACTATAGTAGCTAAGGGAATTGTCAGAATTTTTAAAGTATTGTACAGCTCCATAGGTATATACTCCAAATTACAAGTCAATAATGGCGTGAAAAGAGCCTCGAGATACTAAATTTACTTTTTAATAATTATAAATTTAAGTTTTTTTAAGTTATTAAGAATTTATATAATTATTAGTGGAAACTGAATATCATGTTAATAAAAAAAATGTATAGTAGCTTGACATGTACAAATCCTGGCAGTTTGTGTCTTCTGGACCCCTCGAGCATCGTAGTCATTTAACTTATTATAATTGAAAATACGACAAGATACATATAATTCAACACTCACAGAAGGGGTGAGCTCACTAACAGCACCTAATAACTAAGCCAGCTTGAACCCAATATATCAGTCACTTCATCAAGCTTTTACATGGAATGGTGTCTTAACAAAATAACAATAATAATAAATTAACGAAGAGGTGAAAGAAAACTAGCGTCATAGCAGTATCTGAGTGGAATTTTCCTTTTATAGGTGAGCAAGAATTTATTTAGTTAGTCCTACCATCCAAGCCATATCATTTTATAAAAAGAGTATGCAAAAATTATTTAGATTTATCTTTTAAAGATTATCAGTTTGAGTTTTATAAATTTTAAAGTCATTGAAAATTTACATTAACTTTAAAATCCATAAAATTAATCAAGATATATACCCGTTGATATAATTATCTATATTAATTAATTTATTTTTTAAAGTGAGCAAGAATTTACTGGACCTTGCATATTCAAGTGGGAGATAGGGACACTTTTTTCTCTTTTCTTTGTAGCTGCCATTATACAGTACTGGCATCCATGAGAGTCTATGCATCTTCCCATGCCTTTACAGCATGGAACCATGGATTACTTGCATGGTCAGTATCAAACTAGTCCTCGTTGTAAGAAAAACCAGTAATTTAACAAAGGCCTCCACGTGATGGCACGTACGTTTTCAAGTCTGACTTAAATTCTGAACTTCTTTAAGGAGCCTGGCGAGGATGGTAAGACTAACTGAAAAAGCTTGAGACAATCCCCGTTCCACGTAGGAAATGCAAAACCTTCTACGAAGGGGCTACCTGCATGTCTCATTAACAAGTCGGTAGGACTTGAGTAAGCAATAAGCATAGATCTAGTACTTGTATTTGGCTAAATCCGTATAGTACAACTCCTCTAAACTATTATCATTTTAAATACTTGCGCTGAACTCAGATTTGTTTTTCTTTATTTCAATATTTGAAGTGTAATATTTAAGTGTTTGGATTGAGACTCCTTTCCTTAAGAAAGAAATCCTTTACCTAATTCGTGATCGAAGGACAAAAGTCATCAAAAGTAATCTGAATCTTTTGAAAAGAATAGATCCTTAGAACTTGAGAGAACATTCAAAATGTACTTCACTTTCTAATGAATTTTATTTTTATGGTACAAATGACTCCGACATCTTATTAAACAGTTTTAGGGAGTTTGGTCAATTTCTTTGGGCAGACAATGCGATTTCCCGAGAAAAAAAGGCTCCTTTATCTTAAGCAACAGCTACGCTAATGGCCGAAACGGACCTGGGGGCAAATTAAAGAAGTCATCGATCGAAAAACATAGATCTTTGTAGCTTGATTAATAAGTTGATGAAGACAGACCACCAATATCTCAGCTGAGAGTCACATGAACAGAACCATTTATAGGTGATGATGCAACAAGAGGGATGCAATTCAAATCACTCCATATTTCAAGTATTCTCTCTCTCTCTCTCTCTCTCTCTCTATATATATATATATATATATATATATATATATATATGCGAATCAAACGTCTTACAGTTTCAAGGATTTATTTATGAAAAAGTCCATTCTATCACTCACATCAACCTATTATAAAGTTAATATAACAAATACCAACAATAAAATAATCTTACGAGGATAGCCACAAAAGAAGGGGTTCTATACACTAGAGGCACGCGTGGTTTTAATTTGCGAACACCGGGTTGTGATTTGGTCGCTTAAATAAAAAAACTTAATTTGATATTAAATTGACTTGAATTTAAATTTAATATTTTATTTTGATTGGTTTTATATAGATTATAGTAATGTTAAGAATAAATTTAAACATCGAGTTATTACTCAATTTGATTAAATAAAATAAAATTTTATTGATTTAAATCAATAAAAACTTTTGGAATTCAATTTCAAACTCAAACATATATTTAACCTTTTATTTATAATAAATAACATATTTATCTTAATTAACTTTTTGATTCAATCTTTCATTCTAATAAAAATATTTATTATTGTTTATTAACACATATAATTCTTGATTTATTTTATTAAACACACATTAAAACTTTTCGGTTTGTAATAAGAAAAATTAATGGTAATTTTTTTTAACAACACCAACTTATTTTGTTGCACTAAGAAAAAAAAAATACTCCATCTGAAATTATAGCATGGAGAATCAATCTAGTATGTGTTAGATTTATATTAGTTTTAACTTTATAAATAATTATAATTTGTTTAATAAAATTATTCTAAAATATTTTTGATATTTTATTTACTTACCATTATAGACTTGTTTGTTTCTTTATGAACAATGGAAATTTAGTTTTACTTTATTTTCAAAAGACAAAAAAAATATTAAATTTTTTTTTAGTTTTTCAATTATTTAATATTTTTTCTCTTGCTAATTTTGCTTTGTTTACCACTAGAATTTTTTTTTCAAATTTGTTTTGTTTATATTGGAATTATTTTGTTAATTTTCAAAAGGCAACGATAGTAATTAGAAGTGTGTCTATATATATCATAATAATCTAGGAAAAACCTTTATCCAAAAGCGGAAAGACAATCTTATTTTATTTTTAGTTGATTAAACATGGAATGATGAAATAGGATAAAGAAGGACAAACAAATTGGTGTGAACCAACTCTAACTAACATAATAGACATGTAATCTGGGCATTAATAGGCAAGCTGGTCCAGGTTAACCTATTAAATTCACATTTTAGGTCATGAAGTCGAAATAATTTGATAGAAATATTTTTGAAGAAAACCATAAATTAAAGCTAATTTAAAAAAAAAATGTTAACAACAATATCAAAAAAGAAAATAAGCTAAAAAAAAAGATATCAATCTTTGTTAACTTGTTAAATTCATGACAAATTGGAATTGAAAAATTAAATTGAAAAAAAAATAAACTCTTACAAAATAGCTAAGGATAAATTAGAAAAAAAAAAAAAAGATTGAAGCCAAAAAGGCTTAAACAAAGATAACAAAATTAGAATCAAATAGAGAGAGGAAAGAGAGACAATAAGAAAAGAAAGAAACACCTACCGGTAAAAAACCACATAATTGCTACCGACACGCACCATGTCGTGAGAAAGAGGACACGGTGGCATATCTAACAATACAACAAAAGGACAAGTTCTACCATAGAGAGACACCATGCTCATTAGCGTATTTAACGCATATGCCAATCACTTTTAAAATTTTAATATTATTTTATTTTTGTTAAAAGACCATAGTGTCCCAAACAAAACAAAAAAATCACAAAACAAAACCAATATGGAAAGACAAAAAAAAACCTTAACGGAAGGCTTTTTTCTTTTACTTTAAGGGCATTTAAATAAGTTTATTGTATATTCATAAATCAAATGACCATAACACCCTAAAAAATAGTAAATAGCAAAAAAAAAAAAGATCAAATTTGAAAAGAAAAAAAAAATTCCTTTTTTTTTCACTCTGAAATCATTTAAGTAATTTTATTGTGTATTCAAGAGGGAAAAACTAAAACTGCCTCTGGACACCCGGTATATACTCTTATCTTAAAAGAAATGTTTAGTATTTTTACTATTTAAAAAAAAAAAAAAGAAGACCACCTCTTACCCCCGTAAGCTAGAATAATTATTATTTGGTCTTGAGGCAAAACCGTAATTGTACTATTACAACCACGATGTCACTGACGTGCACCCTTACGTTTCAGTTTATTTTCTCCTACTTTTACGGTGCATGCAATATCCTCCATGTCTCTAAGCTCTAGTATGAAAGAGGCCACAGGTCCGAATGTATAGTTTAGAGTGTGTGTCTCTATTTTATTGTCAATTACTATCAATTATCACAACTTTACATGTCTCTTTTAAATTTTCATACTAATTATATCTGCACGGATGCAGTATCTAAATTAAGCTATTAAAACTCCCGGGTTAATTAATTAGTTAGATATTTATTTCTCATTAATTAACTTCATTTGAAGAGCTAGCAAGTCTGCCATAAATATTGAAGTATTGCCACTTAAATTGGTTACAATTATGTAAGCTGCATGCTGGTTGACTTTCCCCCCTTCTTGGCAAGCTGGCATGCACAGGTTCACAATCACAAGAAAGATATAGTCCTGCTTTCATTCTTCATCGCAACCAATAAATAAAAGCTCGTGCCCTCTGGTATTACTGAGGTGCCTGTCTTTTTACTGATATTTCTTTTTATATATATATATATAAAAGAACGTACAAAATCTGAGAACCCAAAAGGCTCAACAGTACTGTAAATTATATATGCTCTCCAAAATCTAATTTTATTTACGAACTCAAACTCAAACTTGCACTTGCACACAGACAAATTGATGTTGGAGTATGTTAGGGTTATATTATGCGCCACAGACTATCAATCTAGTTTACAGGAATATTTAAACTCTAAGATAACATCCCTAGCTAGGAGATAAGAATTAAGGTACAGATATACAAGTATAAGTACCATGCATGATCCTTTGACATTTTCTATTATTTTCTTATCTCATAGTTATTTTTTCCTTTTTAGAAATAATGGAAATAAATAGTTTTCTTGACCGAGGACATATGACACAGTAATAAATTGTCTGTGGTCTAGTTGTAAAAGGTTGAGAACTTCTCACTGATCCTAAGGCCACTGTGAAATTGTATTTCTTAAGGGCCTAGAGCAAAATCAAAAGCCAAAGATTCCCTAAGAAGAGTCCCTTCCAGAAACATTTACTAGCATATTAATCTAAACAGAAGAGTCCCAAAAGAACCAACAACAATGAAGAGCACTCTGTCTAGAAGAGATTATTTTCATCTGGTGTGACTTCACTATGGTACTCTTTCCCTTGCATAGCTCCTTCATCAAATAGCCACCTCTCAATCACTGACAATGGCACTTGAGCACTTGAATTTGGTTTGCTTTCGTCTTGGAGAAGGCCAGTATCAGGTGACGTTGACTGGGAGAAATCTATATTTGAAGAGTCAAAACCAAAGAGTGATTCAAATGCCTCTGATAATTCAGTGCCATTTTCGTCTGCTCTATTTAGAGTCTCTTCACTAGAAAATGAATCTGCTACAGCCATATTGTTGAAGGAATTCTGAGTGGTTGTTGATATTGTTAGGGACTGGTTAGGCCCGCTTCTCATCCAACCTTCGAGCAACTTAGCTATGTTTTCAGTGCTTGATGCATAGAGTGATGCTGGAGCTGGTTTTTCATACCCACAGGAGGGTTTCAACTCAGTTAATAAGCTGTTTGGTTTCTCAGGAGACAAGGCCTCGCTTAGAGCTTGCCTAGCCATGTGGATATCAGTTTGAAGCCTCCTCTCCCATTGGCCTCTAGAAATTTGCTGTGAACCTGTTGATGATAACCCATCTCTAGACTGACCTTCTTGCCCTGCTTGAAGCTTTTTCAACTTCTTCAAATGTGTATTCCAATAGTTTTTAATGTCGTTATCTGTTCTCTGAGGGAGGTATGAAGCTATGGCAGCCCATCTGCAAATTAATCAATGCCCCGCATTAATTACTCTTCAGAAACCAATTCAAACCACCCAAAGTGTACAGTAAAACTAAGGCTATCTTTTTCTCAGATTTTGATCATTTAAATAATCACGATATGTGAACTACTGCTGGCATTAAAGAATAGAATTGACCAAAATTACATTGGCTTGCGTTTACCTGTTGCCTAGAAGGGCTTGGAGGTGGATTATCATCTTCTCCTCGTTAGGGGTAAAATTACCACGTTTGATCCCTGGCCTGAGGTAATTAGTCCATCTCAGCCTGCAACTCTTACTGCATCTGAGCAAACCTGAAAACCCCGTAGTGAAGAAGGCAAAAAATTAGGTCAGAAAAAATACCACATAACAAAACAAAATCATGAATACATTTTTTCAATTGCATTTCCCTAATAGTCAATTAACCAAGAAAGCTTAACACCACCTAGCTAGCTCCAAAATGTAAGAACTAAAACTAGACAACAATAATTATTACAGGAACTGATATAATTAATTCACCTGTATTAGTTGGCACAGCTCTCCAATTCCCAGGACCATGTTCTTCAATATATGATACCAAAATGATATCTTCTTCAGGAGTCCATGGTCCTTTCATCACTCCTATCTTATCACAGCAAGGTGGTCTGCCCATGATTACTTTTTTTTTCTTTTTCTGTTTCTTCCTTTCCAAGAATTCTTTTTCTCGAGTAAGAGCACTACCCTTGCTTTAATTCTTCTCTTCTCTTGAAATTGCTTTATCTTTTCTAAAGATATAACAAGGATGTAAGGCCAAGATAGCTAGCTTGGTCTCAATAAATAGGAAAAAGACCCTCATGAGAGAGAGGAGCAGACCTAAAAGAGGCACAAACATACACAAAAGAGTCAAAAGATGACAGCAAGTGCATTTACTCATGGGGCAAGCCAAAGTCAGCTATGCCAATACCTCTTCTGCCTCACAAAACCGCGTGGCATTCAATGTGGGTTTGAACTTTTAAAGCTAGAGTGAAAAAAAAAAAAAAAACCCTTAATATTATCTGCTTTTTATAATTTGTTGGTGAGAAAAAAATCAAAAATTTAATTAAATCAAGAAAATAAAAAATAAATATTAAAAAAAATACTAAAAAAACCGACTAGAATATTTAAAAAAATCAAATCAGTTTGGTTTAGTTCAGTTTTAATTTCACAAGTCTGAAACTGGAAAACCAGACCAAACTAAAATTATTAAAAAACCTGAATCAAAAAAATCGAACTAAAACTAAATTCATTAAAAATTATATAAAAAAAAACTCTAAAAAATAATATAATTTTTTATTTTTAATATAAAATAACTCAGCTAAATCAAAAGTAAAACAATCCATAACCAATTGATTGGGTTTCGACTTTTATTCTAAAATAACTTGTACCCTATAAGGGAAATAGTGTAAATGTTAAAGGAGTTCTGATCTCCTGCTCTGCTCTGGCAAAAGAAAATAAAACCATTTTGGCGACTATTACTGTTGTCGGAACCATCTTTATTTTGAAAGAGACAATTATATATTTTATCTTTTCTATTTTGCTTCCTGATTTATTTTGGAGCTCTTCTTCTCTCTCTCTTTCTCTCTCTTTTCTTTGTACTAATACGTAGAAATTTGGCGCATGATTTAAATTAAACGAAGAAATCATTGTTTATTTCTTAGATAAAAAAGAAATTAACTATTTACAATAAATGTGAATTGAAGTTTCCTATTTGGTCTCTCTTTTTTCAAGAGCTCAAAATGAGGATTTTTTTTCTCCCCCATCACACATGAAACCAATCTCAACACCACCGTGAATTAATGAAGAAACGATTCAAAACTAGAAGACAACAAAAACAATTATTTCCAACTAATAAGAGATAATCATTGAAACTAGGCGCACCATACTCTTATCCTGCACCATACTTATACTTCAGACTAGATTTACGATCTCTAAAAGAATACAAATAAAACAAAATCACGAATAAAAATATAAATCCAAGTTATTAAAGAAATGAAAAGAAATTGAGATAAAGAAAGAAACAAGAAGATATACACACACACAGAAAACATGATTATGAAGAGAAATCACCGGATACGTTCGAAGGTTTTTTTCCCTCCTTTTCTTTTGATTCATCTGAAGCTTTTCTAAAATGTGAGACAGAGATGCATAAATTTTAGTAATTAGTATTATTGATACTGACAAAACAAAAATAAATCTTCCGAATTAAGACTAGAAAACTTGCAAAATATACATTACCTTCTTGCACATGTCGCTAGAGATAGGTATTCACTTGTATCATGAGTTTGCACCAGTAATATAGTGCTCCACTAGTTGACGCCCTGCGAATATGCGGCTGGGTTTGGATTATTATTTAAAAAAAAAAACATTTTAAGGTAACAAAATATTTATATCAAAATAAGTTATTTAATATTGTTACTAAACTTCATATAACAATAATTTTATATTTTTTTAATTAGATTCTTTATTTAAATCAAGTTTAATAGTAAACTACGTGAGAGTTGGCAACATGACCTAGTCAACTTGGTTGATCTAAAGACAACTCAGTTGACCAATAAAAACAATCTGAAGATGAAATTAAAAATAAAGATAGGATTAGTATAAAAACTTTGGTGATTCAACTTCTTACTTAACTTGTGTTTAGAATTAAATTATATAAAAATTATATTATTATTTCTGATAAATAAAGGTTGTAACAAAACTTGGATTATAAAATTAGAGTAACCTTCGCTCTTTTTTAAAATCTTATCTCATCCTTTTTAGAATTTGATTCTAAAACTTTTCAAAAGAAAAATCAAGTTTTAGCCGATAATCAATTGCTACTTGTTTTGAGAATAATTTATTGTTTTTAATAAATACTTATAATAGATATTTTAATGTTTGACCTGATTGATAAAAGTAACTTCAAAACAACAATATTGAATCTAGGACTCTACATAAATATTTTAGGTTTACATCTTAACTTTCCATCAAGATTCATAACACCTAAATCCACGGTCTACAACTCCATGTATGACACCCTTCAACCAACTTATTAGTGGTCTCTAGCAATTAAAGCAATAAAATACAAAAACAATTTATAGAATCCAAAAGCAAGGCATTCATCATTTTACTTCTACTAATTTATTCAAATAAACAAACTCTACATAGATTTATATAGCTGTTACATACCTCTTAATCAATATAATTAATAAATGTTCTTTTTGTGCTTAATATATCAACACATAGTTATGAAACTTTGCTTGAAAAAAAAAACAAATTTTGTTTTAATGTTTTTTTCTAAGGTTAACTCCTTAACCCATGCAACGAGCTTTAGGCCCTATAATTGATCCCTCCATGAGTCGTATAAATTGGTTAACTAAGAAAAGTCGTAAAAAGCTTATATTGGATTTGAGCCTTCGTTTGTGAAACCTTATGTCTTTTGGTTTTATTAATAGCTTATTATTTTATTTTGTTATTTCTTATATTTATTTAAGTGTGTTTCAGGTTTGTCAATGTTCGCTGTTTCAGGTGATATCTTCTATACTCTATCTTTCTACCTTAGAACTTTGAGGACAATGTCTCGTTTTGATTAGGAGGAGGGTAGTAGTTAACATTAAAAAAAAAACTTACTAACTGTTTTTGCTATTATTAAAACCATTTGACAAAACTGTTATTAGGATGACAGAGTAAAGAGGAATTTTATTGACTCTTGAGACGTATCTTGATAAACATTTTTCAATGGTTATTTGCAATATTCATAACAAAGTCTATCACACATTTCTCATGAAATATTCAGGTTTACAAACTCTCATATTGTTATCACTTGATTCTGTTCATATACTCATTTAACAAGTATTTTTAAACCTTCATTTTCACACACACACTTTAGCATATGATTGTGGGTTACATATTATATTGTTATATTATTTATGTTCTTTTGTTAAAGGTAACAACTAAGGGAAAGGGATAGTATATAATTTGAAAAAAAAAAAAAAAAAACAAAAATTGATGATAATAAAAGTGTAGATAAGTTTGGTTTCGTAGCCTCCCCAACCTAAACAATTAAGTCCAAAGGGGTGTTTTAACACCTAATACCCTAAAGTCAACTGACTTATGAGCTATTGGCCCAACGCTTGTTACATGGATTAAGGAGAAAAGCTTGAGGCAATTAAACATTTCACTATCTACATATCAGTATCTATAACCGGAGTTATTTAAGCTCGAAGGGGTGTCTCAACACTTAATGCCCTAAGACCAACTAGTCTTGGAATCATTAGCCTAAAACTCGTTATATGGGTTAAAGATGCATTGTTATATATATATATAATCTCAACCCAAGGAAGTCAACTTTAAATATTAGAACAGAATATTGTTTTCTTCCAATAAAAGCCCCTTCATCTATGTTTTCATACATTAAGCACATAAAAAGAAAGGTTTATTAATATTTTTTTAAGAGGTATTGAGCAGATATATATATATATATATATATATATATATATATATATAAATTTAATGAGAGTTTGTTTATTTGGATAGATTAATGGAAGTTGAATGATGAATGTCTTGCTTTGTGGAATTTGCAAATTGTTTTTTTATTTTAACGCTTTGATTACTAGGGACTAGTAATAAGCTGGTTGGGGAATATGATTAGTACTTAAAAGTGTATTTTTATCAAGGTTTTATATCATCATTTTGCACTTGAAGTATCAATAACTCTTTAACTAGAACATGCTTTATAATAATATCTAATAATATAAGATACCTTTAATTTATGGTAAATTTTCATCTTAAATGTAGGCCTGTCATATAAATCAAGGGATTGATTAATGAGTTTAACTACTGAAATTGAGAAGACAAAGAGAGGGTTAAGCTTAGAAAAGATATGCTGGTTTAGTCCAAAATAGAACACCATTCGGTTATTAGATCATAACTGGAGCTATAAAACTTGGATTTAGGTCTTCTCTATATGGATGGAAACCTAAGACATAGGCCTAAAACTTTCATAAGGAGTCTAAGATTCAAAAATACCGTTTTCAAGTTTAAATTGTAGCAACAATGGAGAAGTCCAATTATTGAGAAGCTAAGATAATTTTCTAGAACTTTCATGACAAAAATTTATTCAAATTTTGACATTAGCAATGACGTTGTATTTAGACAAGAAGATAAGGATTGTCACCAAGTCAAGATGTGGTCACTCAAACAATAATTAGTCATCAAATCAATAGTTTCAAATTTTGGCCTATAAAAGGAGGCATTTGCCATGCATTTAGGCATCTTAGTTGTTCAGATCAAGATCATGCTCTTTATTTCTTTCTGTATATATTTGTAATGTTTAAGTTTTATTTCATGTTATATTTTCCTTAATCTCTTGTTTATGCTTTTCATTTCCTTTACAATACTTATGTTCTTATGTTGTTTATTTATGTTTCTCTTCTTCATTATGTTTAGCTAAGTTTATTATGTCAATGTGAAAATGTTTCATTAATGGTGTTAGGATAAATATAATATAAACTCAATATGGACTTCAATGCTTATATCCTAAACAACTTGCTATTAACATGTATTATCATGTTTATCTTATTAATTCTTAATACCTTACTTGTTAAATGGTTAATTTAGATTTGTGTTGTATAACACTTGGTACAACAAATGCTTGGCACTTTCATAGCCAACCGTATAACCTACACCTGTGCTATGAAAAGAACTTGATTTGTTGTTAACATAAGTTAGCATCATGAATTCCTGAAAGTATTTAAAAGTTTGGTATTTCTTAAATAAGATAATTAATATGATCATGTTAACAATTTATAATGAGTTATTAATGATAACTCATCCCCTCCTTTGTGTTTAATTTTTAGTTGAATAATAAAAAGAGTTTACATTACATTTATTTTGAATACCATTAGTGAATCCTCTAACCTTGATATTTGTTTTTATCATTGTTTAATCTTCACATTAATCTTACTTCTCAAGTGTTCTTGTTGAATTCTTGATCTTGCTGCAATATATACATAAAAAAATGTATTCTTGAATTTTTCTTCTTGATTGTTGAGTTGGTATACAAAAAAAAGGGTTTAATCTTGAAAATTTGATTGTTGCTGCAAAAAAATAAAAGAAAAAAATGAACATTCTAGAGTTTGGCCGAGAGCTTGAGAAAGAAAATTGGTCATTGGGAATTTATGTTTCTTTTTAGTTATTTATTTATTTTCAGGTTCTATCATTGCTTGATTTAATTTTTAGTTTGGATAGTAAATCTCTTTAGTATTGTTACTTCTATTCAATTTATTTCGCATCTTCAAATCATCATATTACTTGCACAAATTTGCATTACTACTCGTGAATTTATCATCGTAGTTTTGTTTTGTTAGTTTCATAAATTTCTTGCTTCTTGAGTCTATATCAAATTTATAATTCACTGCGTAGTTGGTTGCTTTTTTGAACTGTTGCTAAGTGATTTCAAGAACTAAAGGAAATTTGAGTGGAAAAGGGCATAGGCAGCAGCATATTAGAGTAAAAAGCCTATAAATTTGTGTGAAACACGAGTGTGTGAGGTGTTGTTTTTTTTGCTAATGATTTTCATGCAGGTTTAAAAAAAAAAAAAAAATGTCTTCTAACATTATGCCACAAAAGAAGGTGAAATCCTAGAAGATTGGCTTTCGAGAATACAAAAACAGATGAAATTTATGTTGGTGAGCTGATGACTAGGATTGAAAAATTGGAGACGAGGTCTAATGCAGGACGTATTAAAAAGGGTGGAGAAGATAGGAAGGAGAAGAGTGTTGTTGGAAACTCTATAGATGAAGCCGAGGATGATCTTAACCGTGGTAGTGGGTTCCGTACACATAGGGGAGAGAGGTATGAGAATCAACCAAAGAGAGGACATATTCGGCCACATAAGGATTTTTAGTATAGAGGGGATTTTGATGATTTGGGTGATGTAGACCAAAATTTGGGTAGTATTAAGTTAAAAATCCCAACCTTTAAGGGAAAACCTAATCCGAAAGCTTACATAGATTGGGACAAAAAGGTGGAGATTATTTTTGACATACATAGGTACTCTGAAGAAAAGAAAGTTAAGTTAGCTGTAATGGAGTTTACTGATTATGTCATGGTTTGGTGGGAGAGATTGGTGGTAGAAAGAAGAAGGAATAGAAAAAGACCAGTTAGCACGTAGGAGGAGTTGAAGACAATAATGAAGAAGAGGTATGTTCCTAAACACTATTATAGGGAGTTGTTTAATCATTTACAAATTATTACATAGGGTAATAAGAGTGTGGAGCAATATTATAAAGAATTAGAGGTGGCTATGATTAGAGCTAATTTTAATGGAGATGAGGAAGTTACTATGTCTAGGTTTATAAATGGCTTGAATAGAGACATGACTAATATTGTGGAGTTGCTATCTTATGTTGAATTGGAAGAGTTAGCGCATTTGGCCATTAAGGTTGAAGGATGGTTGAAAAGGAAGGGTAGTACATGATCTAGAGCTTATTCGGGGTCTTTTTCGGGTTGGAAGTTAAATTATAAGAGAGAGAGGGTAATGCGTTATCGAAGCCCTTGGTGACTTCTAAAGTTGTTAAACCTACCTCCATGAAGAAGCAGGTTTCAACCAATGATAAAAACACTTAAAGGAGAAGTCCAACTGAAGCGTAATCATGATATAAAGTGTTTCAAGTGTCAGGGATTGGGACACTATGCATCAGAGTGTGCAAATCATCGAGTTATAATTATAAAAGATGATGGAGAGATTGTGTCCACTAGTAAAGAGTCTGATTACGATGAGATGCCACTACTTAAGGATGCTAGTGATTTAGAGTATGTTATTGGTGATAACATTTTGGTGATTAGAAGGTCGCTTAGTGTTAAGACTAAGAAGGATGATGTGGAGCAACAAAGAAAAAACATATTCCATACCAGATGCCTAATCAATGATAAGGTATGTAGTATGATCATTGATAGTGGTAGTTGTACTAATGTTGCTAGTGTTATTTTGGTTAGAAAGTTGGAATTGAATACCATAAAGCATAAGAGGCCTTATTAGCTTCAATGGTTGAATGAATGTAGTGTTGTTAGGGTGAATAGACAGGTGATGATTTTTTTTTTAGTAGGCAAGTATAAGGATGAAGTGTTATGTGATGTTGTGCCTATGCATGATACTTATCTGTTATTAGGGAGGCCTTGACAATTTGATAGAAAAGCTAAGCATGATGGGTTTGGGAATAGGTATTCATTGGAGAAAGATGGTAGAATTTAAACACTTGCCCTACTAACACCAAAGCAAGTGTATGAAGATCAAATTTAGTTGAAGAAAAGCTAGGAAGAGCACTCAGATTTGGCCAAAGTGGAAGAACAAGTCAAACAACATGGTGAGAATATGAGGAAGAGTGAAAATAAAGTGAGTCATGAGTTGAAAACAAAAAGGGATAAAATTTCGGCCTTTAGGAAATTAGGGGAGGTCACAGCCAAAAAGAAAAAAATAAAAGGGAGGCCGAGAATGGAGAGAAGAAAGAAAGGGTGAGAAAAGAAGAATGTGTAGAAAAAGTGAGGAAAAACCTTAATTTCTTTGCAAAATTTAATGATCTTAAACATACTTATCTTTCTAAATTGCCTATAATTTTACTTGTGTATAAAAAGACATACTTTAACTCTGATAATTTAAATTCCCGTGTTTCTAGTGTTGTTAAAGTTCTTTTACAGGAATTTAAAGAAGTCTTTCCAGAAGAGATTCCTAGTGGCTTGCCACCAATTAGAGGAATTGAATATCAAATCAACTTTGTTCTATGAGCATCTATACCAAATAGGTCAGCATATAGGAGCAATCTCGAAGAGTCTAAGGAACTCCAATGACAAGTAAAGGAGTTGATGTTGAAAGGATACATTCGTGAGAGTATGAGTCCTTGTGTAACTCTCATGCTTCTTATCCCAAAGAAAGACAAGACTTGGTGAATGTGTGTCGATTATAGGGCTATCAATAACATCACTGTAAAGTATTAACATCCTATTTCCAGATTAGATGATATGTTAGATGAATTACATGGTTCTAAAATATTTTTTAAAATTTATTTAAAAAGTGGTTATCATCAAATTAGGATGAAAGAAGGGGATGAATAGAAAACTATTTTTAAAACTAAATATAATTTGTATGAGTGGTTAGTTATGTCTTTTAGACTTACTAATGCACCTGGTACTTTTATGAGGTTGATGAATCATGTTTTGCGTTCTTTCATTGGTAAATTTATAATTGTCTACTTTGATGATATTCTGATTTATAGTAAAGAGTTTGATGAGCATATGGATCATTTGAAACTTATTCTTGATGTGCTTAGAAAAGAGTTCTTATATGCTAATTTGAAAAGGTGTGATTTTTGCATGGACATAAATTTTTTTTCTTATTTGTTATTAATGTGACTTTTGCATGGATATAATTATTTTTCTTTTGATGTAGGTGATGATTTGAGATCAAATTTTTTTGAGGAGAGAGGAGATGATGTAATTCAAGCATCAAAGGATCTATTGAAGGTTCCGGTTGATCCAGTTACAAGGTTTAGAGCTAAGAGGTTTAAAAAAACTTTCAATAAACTTCTTCAAGATACATGGACTCAGTTGGACTTCAAGAAGATATTAAATAATGAGAAGCAAGTCTTAATTAATCTTATTCATATTCAAGAAGAGTTTGTTGGTAAAAACAAGACCAATACACGAGAGAATATTAGTTTCTAAAAGATACCATAAAATCAGAAAATTAAAACTATGGTCTATTGTTTATCCCGCCATTACGTATTTGGAGCTACCCTAATCAACAACACTCACCATCCTCAGAGCCTTTGTTTCTCCTGTTACAGGTTTGATTCTCAATTATGTGGTTAGCTGGACATCAATAATTAGTCCCAGCACCTGTTAATATTTAGCCTTGACAATAGATAATTGCTAAGCCACAGCTAGCAAAGTAAAAGGAACTCATAGAATCAGAAAAGCTACTGTAAAAACTGAAGTTCTCGTGTTCAAGCAATCTAGATCAAAATCTAGCCTAATATAGAAGTAGAAGATTATAATCGAGACTAACAAGGAACCTATAGTCAGAGACACTGAGCACTAAGATCTAAGATCCTCTACTTTCACAAGAGCATTAGAAACTTCTGTAGCAGATCTGTACTGAAGCCAGTCCTTTGCACACACAAGGGCTTCCACGGTTTCAGGTCTCAAAGAACTCCGATACTCATCCAGCTCTTTGATCTCGGTATCAAATACAGAGTCAGGATCAGCAGTAGACACCTGCATGGTCAATATATCACGAGCCATTTTTGAAAGAACTGGATATTGGAGCCTGTTCTCTTCCCACCATTTCAGTACATCCATCTCTTGGAAGCGAGGCAACAAAGACTCTTCTAAATACTGCTCCAGCTCCGACTTCATATTTTGGCTAGTAGTCTCCACATACGCATCAAAATCTGTGAGCTCATTGTATGAAATTTCTTCAGTCTTCATGTTCTCAAAATTTCCATCTTCAGCATGAGCTGGCGTAAGAGGGAGAGGAAGCGCCGCATATTCAAGAAAAAGCTCATGGAGTGCATCATCAACAATCTTAATGTATTTGCTAGCTTCTTTACCATAGAATTTCACAAAACTGAACTCAATCAACTTCATCCTAAACCGAGGATCCAAGACTACAGCAATTGCCAAAGCTAGGATGCACTCCTTCAAATATTTGTCTATCTTTTCTTGCATTATTTCAGCAAGACTGATGACAAAGGGATCCCCATGACTTGTAATAGAATGATACAGCTCATGCATCTTCCAGACTTCGTGGAAGAATGTCTTCTGGTTTGGGTTAGTTCTAGAGGCAAGGAAGTTGGCTGCATCAAAGAGAGGTTTCAAGTACGTGCATATAATGTCAACCCGCTTCCAGTCTTCCATGGATGGAGCCTCTTTATAATCAGGATCGGAAGTATCTAGGCAAGAAAATACTTCCTTCAACTCTGAAGCAGCAACCAGCATCTGATACGTTGTGTTCCATTGAGCTTGGTTATCAAGAGAAAGGTCTTTTTCACTGGGGACTTGAAGCTGTTCCTTGAGCTCAAGGAACTTTTGCTCATGGAATTCTGAGGTCTTCACATACTTTACACTGTAACGGACTTTCTTAATGATCTCTCGCCCTGCCCATAGCACATCTTTTGCAAAGTTGCTTAAAGTACGAGCACTGCAGTTCCCAAGGATTAACTGACCATTGATGATAAGGGGATTTTTGACAGAGAGTAGAGATCTGAGGTTTTGAAGCCCAGGTTCACCCACTGGATGATTGAAAGTGATAGAAAATAGCTTGCCTTCCAGACTCCAATCAGATAGGCAAGTAGCAACAGCATGGCTAAGAGCTGCATCTGAGTTAGGGTTCGGTTCCATCACAACATTGAGAATCCGCCTCTGTGGCTTCCAATAACCATCAATGAAGTGTCCTGTTATAAACACATAACCTAAGCTTTGGCTAGATGTCCATACATCCAGTGTAAGGCAAACACGTCCAGGCAAACCCTCAATGAACTTCATAACATTTTGCTTTTCCCTCAAGTAACTTGAGACACAATCTCCTTGGACAATATTAAAGCTCACCATGTCAAATCTGGGTTCAAGACTCTTGAGAAAAGTTACAAATCCAGAATGTTCGACCATGTGAAGTGGGTAATCATGGATTATCATCATTCTAGCAATTTCAGGGCGGCAATGGTCTGAATCAAATGAAATGTAGGCTGAGCTATGGGATCTGTAGTGACGTCTTGGTGGATCAGACATACTGCCATTTCCATTCATCCCTGGTGTACCAGGTGTTTGTTGATTCCCCTGATTGCGTAGTAGTGCTAGACAAGTTCCCTTGGCAATGTGACGTTTAAGATGGCTGGTACCAGCTACTTTTGAACCTGTGCTGTATGCAAAGCTTTGCTTGCACTGCTTACAGAATGCCCTTCTACTTTCAGCGCTTACAGTTTCTATGGTGAAGTGTTCCCAAACCATGGACTTCCTTTTCCTCCTCTTGTTAGGCTGTGTTTCAGGAGCAGGCATAGAATGATTGTTTTCTTCAAATGTTTCCATCTGGTATTCTGGAGTAGTAATCAGCTGATTATTCTCTTCAAGGGTTGCCAGCTGGTATTCTGTAGTAATCAAGTGATTATTGTCTTCAAGGGTTGCCATCTGGTTTTCTGGAGGTGTCATCAGCTGATTATTCTCTTCAAGTGTTGCAATCTGGTTATAAAAAAAATAATTCCAACTTTATGCAGCAAAATGAAAATGAAACGTGACTGCACATTTATTATAAGAATTGACCACGGCATAAAATACTGATTTCAATGTGGTGATATCACAAATGGATTTCATGCAGGTAGCATGGACAATTTAAATTGCAAGGAGATATTCTCATACAGAATATTTTCAACATGCTATGCAGGCAACCACTGATACGAATGAACAGAGGCAAACAAACTAGAGAGTGATCGATTTTGGGCTTGGAAGCAAACCCAAAACCCTAACTGGACCTAAAAGGGAAACATTTTGTTTAAGGATTCGAAACTTTTAAGGAGATAGGCAAGCACAATAGTTTTTTTTTTTTTTTTTTTTTTTTGAGTATATATATATGGCTTTAGCCTTTAGGATCCATGGTTGCTGTTAAATACTATACTCGAATTACAATTATTGTGACTCGGCCTACCATCCCTTCAATGGGTACATGTGACTTTAGGACTTTTTCAATGGGATAAGAATACAATGTAGTAAATACATTACTGAGTTAACAGCTTTCCAACTTACACATGGCAGGATAGAAGACCAAATCTAGCTCAAGAAATCAACAGAAACAAACAATGACAGTATGATACTAATACAGGACTGAAATGACAGACCAAATTAGTCCATTGAATTTCAATACAATAAAATATGCACACATAAATTATCAAAGACATAACTATCATATAAAACTATCCAATGCCCACAACTCCAAGTGTGTCTCAGAGATGACCTCTGCAATGCTGAACACTTGTGGAATTATACCCGTGATTGCTACTGTGAAAGCAGGAGCAGATTCTTATGACTGTACATAGCATCCTTTCACAATGAACTAAATGTATAGACTGCAGCACCACTAGAAATCTAAATCTAACATGTAAAATTCAATTCAGCACCATCTTCACACAGAGCCAAAACCAAACTAATAGCACTGCCTCCCTCCAGCCAATATTACAAAAACATAACAAAAATAACATACCTCAATGTTATTAAGCACTTCAAGCAACTTCTTTGGATCTGGATAACCATCTCTACTATACTCCGCAATAGCAATATTATGAAGTACCTAATAAAGCAGAACCCAGAGATTACAAACTTAAAAGGAACGAGAAAAAACAAAAAGAAGAGAAAATTCTCACATCAATTACATATTCCAAATACCCTAATACATTGCATAACTTCAGCATTCACGTGCCCACCTAGATACTGTCCTTACATATTCCAAATACCCTAATGCATTGCATGTAAAATTCAATTCAGCAACATAAGTTTTCCCTTCGAAGTCACTATCCTCTGATAATTAAAGAACAAACCCATCTTCACACAGAGCCAAAACCAAACTAATAGCACTGCCTCCCTCCAGCCAATATTACAAAAACATAACAAAAATAACATACCTCAATGTTATTAAGCACTTCAAGCAACTTCTTTGGATCTGGATAACCATCTCTACTATACTCCGCAATAGCAATATTATGAAGTGCCTAATAAAGCACAGCCCAGAGATTACAAACTTAAAAGGAACGAGAAAAAACGAAAAGAAGAGAAAATTCTTACATCAATTACATATTCCAAATACCCTAATACATTGCATAACTTCAGCATTCGCGTGTCAGCCTAGATACTGTCTTCAAATTTGAACTAACTAAATAAAGTGCACACTTAAGCTTTTCAAGTTAATTAACTAACTTAATCTAAAAAAATACTAAGAAATAAAAATTAGCGACTAAATTAAGTGAGTTAATAATTAACTAACTTAATCTAAAATTCATTAAAATTAAGAGGCAGCAACTCAATTAAGTGAGTTAAATCACAAAATTAACAGTCCATTACAACATTTTACTCGAAGCTAACCTAATTTCTAATCAAATAAAATCCGACAAAAAAAAAATAAGTGACTTTATATTATTAGTGTAATTATCACCTTTGGATCGTCTTCCTTTTTCTGCTTTAGCTGATACAAAACCTCGAGGCACTCATTGAACCGGCGAGAGTTAAAGTGTAACCAAGCGTCTTTGGCAAGCGTGGCAGTGACGGAAAGGATAGGATCCTCTTCTCCCCCTCCAACGCCGGTGGTGGTGCCGCTGCCGCCGCCGCTCGACGAGACGTCTCGGTTCGATGTCGAATCTCGTGCGTCCATGATCAGATCCAAAAAAATAACCTAACGGTCACGATTTGCGTCTTTTTTTTGGTTTATTTGAACTCTCGCTATCTAATCTAATCTATCAATGTGTAATTGTGACTGAACCGTATGGAAATGTAAAAACCCCTAACTTATGGAAATTGAGATTTTGTTTTTTTTTTTTAAAGTAGTTTTTTAGTTTTTGGGAGTGTTGAAAATACAGAAAGGGCCCTAGGGTTTTTGGGATTTTGCAGAGAAGGACAGTTAGCGAAGAGGGAGAGAACTCAAATGTGAGACAAGGATAGAAAGAGAAAATTACTTAATTTTTATTTTTATTCTTTACACATTGAGGTTTAAAAATGGTTTTTTGAGTAAAAGAGTTTTAATTGAGAATTTTTGAGGAGTGAGTGTTGAAGCATGATTGATTTTGTTTTTAATTTTATGTTTTTGTTGTTTTGAATGATTTTTTTGGTTAAGTTATGTTTTAGCTCCTCTTGATTCAACAATGTTTCATTTTAGCTGTTACGAGATTTAAATTTTTCAATAATAATAACAACAAATTTGTTAACAAAAATTAAATTAACTTAAACATATAAAATATTATGAGTTGAAGAATATATAAAGGTGTTGAAATAGCAAAATTCGAGATTTGATGTGGTTTTGAAATCGACAAAAATTACAATGAAAAAGATGGAGCTGCCTAATTTGGAGATTCCATGGTCGCATTTAGGGCAAGGAAAAAAAATAAAAATTTACAAGAATTGTTGGATTCGAAGTTGTCAAAAATGTTTTTTTCACATGATATGGAATATATAATATAAACTTTCAACATTTTTTAATTTTGCCTCTAGATTAAATGCAATTGGACCCCTAGATTTATGCATCATTTAAAAAATAGTCCTTAATTTTAAATTTATTCAATTCAGTCCTTAACTAACTCCTCAAACTTTTAATTATTTTAAAATTACCTCCGGTAAAATAAATTAACTCTATATAGTATCAACGCTTATTAACTTCAGTCCTTGGAACTTAATTTCTTGCAATTTTGACCTAAATTGACCCTGAATTTTGATATTTCTCCAATTAAGCCCTTGATTGCATTAATTAATCTAATTCAAAGTTTAGTTAAGTCCTTAAACTTATCAATTCTTTCTATTTTTGGCCAAATTGACTTCCAACTTTATAATTTCATCCTTATTAGTCCCTTAAACTTTCAATGTGTTGTCTTGATTCAATTCTTAAATTATTTTTTATTTATTTTTTATTTTTTAAAAATTTAAAATTGGGTTATGACAGGCATGATGTTGGTGGCGGCAATGGCGACAAAGAAAGAGGGAGAAGGTTGGGAAAGAGGAGAAAAAAATTCAAGGGGAGGGGAAAAGCTGATATTTTTCCCCAACTTTGACCTCAAATTTCTTATTCTTTAATGCTCGGAATCCATCCTTATTTATAAAGGGTGGAAGATGAATATTTTATCTTTATCAGGAAAAAATCTTAGCCCTTGATTCAAGCTAGAAGGATCCAGTTATTAGTCAAAAGTGTCTTCATGGTTTGTCAAATGGGTTGCTATGTATAACAACATTATTTAAAACGCTAAAGCTTATACAATTCCATCAATTTTCATACTTTTATTTTTCCACATTTAAAAAATATAAACCAATATCCCAAAACAATTTCCACCAAATACCAAAACACTTAAGCATAAACACACTACCATCATTATACTAATCCAATTTAACCATAACAACATCATTTAAAATACCAAAACTTACATAATTTCAACAAATTCCAGATTTTTATCATTCTAAAATATACCAATAATAACTAAATCCTTAGCAATCCACATTATAATATTCATAACCAATTTTAAACATCTTTAACATAGTTAAAACATAAAAAATTAACCAAATTTAGTCTAATTTTTAAATCCCCTAAAATTTCCAAACCATGGTTGGCCACTTAATGTCTTAATTTTCCATAATTGGTTTTTAATTTAATCGTCAATCATGTCATCTAAATCACAATTAACCCATAAGTACACAAATTTACATTTTCATTCATAAACAAACGTGAAACCTAGAATTCAGATAAAAGATTTTCAATCCCCTTATCAAAATTCAAAAAGAAAATTGCATTTAATATAAAAGGAACGCGTTACCACTACCAATTAACCAAATTTAATAGGTCTTTTATAATAATTCCCAAGAATTTCTTCTTTCTTCGTCCAATTCATAGCATATCTTTCTCTATCCCCTAAACTCAGAACCTCTCTCTCTCTCTCTCTCTGGTTTGTTAATTTGATTTGATTTTCTTGGTGTAGAAATTACTTGCTCACACTCTCCATGCCATGTTATTTGAGAGGAAATGGAAGAGATTAAGGAGAAGCAGAAATTTCAAGTCTTTCTCTTCCAAATCCGTCGATTGTTCTTAAAAAGAGGGAAGACCAATTTTTCATCTATTTATGATAATGCCATTTGTTTAAATGTTATATTTGTTAATTTCTATCAAATCTCTAAGCGTTAGTATTTTTAATGTACAAATTATTTGTTTCATTTCATCAAAGGTTTTACGCTAATTAACTGGGAATTTTCACCCCTAATCATAAAAATTTTCCTTTTACTTTATTATTTTCTAGTTGGGAATTATACTATTTAACATAGGGTTTATAATTAGCAACTTGCATTTACTCTTGAAATTTCATATCGATCAAAATCATAAGTTTGAAATTTGTGTAGAATCCAAATTGAATAAGGCATCTTCCTATTCCATAGACAAAAGAAATGAGCCTCTAGATTTAAATAACACTAATACATATGATTTAAAGATTGTGCAAATGAGAGATGGTAAAAATATATTTTATTATTTTTATTAATGACTGTACAAGATATTGTTACTTCTATTTGCTAAGAAACAAAGGTGAGACCTTAAAAGTGTTTAGATATTACAAAAGTGAGTTTGAAATTGATTCATTTTTTGATGAATTTTGTTTCAAGCATAGCATTATCCATCAAACTATGACTCCTTAGTCATTGTAACAAAATGATATTGTTAAATACAAGAACTGGTCTTTGAAAGAAATGATGAATGCTATATTAACAAGTTTAGGATTGCATTAGAACTTATAAAGAAGGATTTTTTTTTTGGAAATTATATTTTAAATAAAATAATCCATGAAAAATTGGACGAGGCACCATATGAGTTATGAAAGGTGAAAAGGCCATCATATAAATACATGAAAGTGTAAGGTGTCTAGATAAAGTTATTGTTCCTTTATAAAAGAAAGTCAAAATAAGGCCTAAAATATCAATTACATAATCATAGGATATGATAATGATAATGTCAGTCATCAATTTCTTATGCATAAGTTAAATATTTATGATATTTGTGTCAATACAGTAATTAAATATAGGAATGTTTCATTTTTAAAAATATTTCTCTTATAAAAAAATATGAAGAAAAGACTACTAAGAGAGCTAATAAGTCAATTAGCAGTGATCCTCAAGAAGTTGAGAATGGAAAAGAACTTAGAAGTATCATGGCTAAAATATCTTAAATATTTAGTCATCACTTTCTAACTTATTTATTAGAAAATAATCCTTAAAGCTTAGAGAAAAAATGTGATGCAATCTAGACTATACCAAAGGATCCATTAGAAATAGGTCAATTACAAGATTAAAGGAAAACAATATCAAATATGCATTCATTGGGCTTATTCCAAGTATTTCGATCAATGTGAATTTCAAGAAGGCTACAACTTTAATAAGTAATGATTAGATTTATGGGAGGATTCCTTAATTAATTTCAACAACTATACGTTTATTTGTTTCCATGTATGATGCGATCCAACCATCAAAGGATCCATTAGAGGTTCCGGTTGATTCAGTTACGAGGCTTAGGGCTAAAAGGTTCAAATAAGTTTTCAATTGACTTCTTCAAGATACATGGGCTAAAGTGGATTTCAAGAGGATTTGTAATAATAAAAAGCAAGCCTTGATTAATCTGATTCTTGTTCAAGAGGGGCTTATTGGTGGAACCAAGACCATTACTCAAGGGTTGGGAGAAGAAGACTAGATTCGGACAGTTTGACCTTTTATTACTCTTTGTTCATAACTAGAGCTACATATTGAATGTTGATATGATTCCAGTTGGGATGGAAGCTATACTTCCATACCTTTCCTACGGTATATGATACGCCTTCTAATTCATTAAGACGAGAGAGAACCATCCATTTTAAGTTGGGCTTTACTACTGTCAAACAAAATGTGAAAACAACAAACTTGTCTTATTTAATTAGTTGGGTTATCAAACTTTATTTATTTTGAGAGGATACATTTTGTTTGGGTTTTAAACTTGTTTATTTTGTTTATTTATTTAGTTTGGACTTGTTTTAGTTTGGGTTAATTATTATTTAAATTGGGCTTATGTGAGACCCATAAGGGAAACTAGGGTTTTGGCTTAGAGTTTAAATACTCTTTATAAATAATTTCAAGGGAGACTTTTGATGACAATTTCAGCATTGTAGCCGACTTTTTGGTTGCCCAATCTTGGTTCTTGATTAAACTTTCAACTCTTCAAAGAATTGACCATTCTTTGTTGTGAATTTATACTTTTTTTGCTCGTCTTCATGTGTAGGCATTGCGATCGAGTTAGTTTATAATCTTGTTGCCTTGGAGCAAGTGTTCCATTGTGATAAGCTCATTTAAATCTCAACAAACTTAGATTAGATTGATCTTGGGGTCGCGAATTTCATTAAATTCCGCTAGAGTTCGCATTAGTTGGTATCAGAGCTAATCTAATCACATGTTATATCCTTCAATTTATGTCTTCATTATTTCTTGTTTGATTCTTGATAGATTTGGCCACCATTATATATATATATATATATATATATATATATATATATATATAAAAGAGGCTTGAACTTGAAATCTTGATTGCCGCCACACAAAAAAAAGATGAAAAAATCACATGCATGAAGAAACCTCGATCATTGGCTGAATACATGCTTGAAGAAACCTCGATCATTGGGCAATTGGTTAGTCTTGATTTGTGAATCTTTTTGTAGTCTTAATTGTGTTTCTTGAAAATTTGGGTAGTTTAGTTGATTTCTTGAGTTTTTGAAACTTTTTTGAATTAAATCCTTAGTTCTTGATTATTCGTAATTGTTTAGCTCTTTTCTATATTTTTTTTATTTCGTGTCTTCAAATCATCATATTATTCATACAAATTTGCATTGTTATTCGTGAATTTATCATTGAGTTTTGTTTTGTTAGTTTCGTAATTTCTTGCTTCTTGAGTCTATATCAAATTTATAAATTCATTGCATAGTTGTTTGCTTTTTCTAAATTGTTGCTAAGTGATTTCAAAAACTAAAGAAAGGCAATTTGAGTGGAAAAAGGTATAGGGAGCATATTCGAGTGAAAAACCTATAAACTTATGTGAAACACGAGTGTGTGAGTATTTATTTTTTTTTTACTAATAATTTTCATGCAGGTTAAAAAAAATATCTTCTAACAGTGTGCCATAGAAGAAGGGTGAAATCCCAGAAGATGGGTTTTCGAGAATACAATAATAGATGGAATTTATGTTTAGTAAGCTGATGACTAGGATTGAAAAATTAAAGACTATGTTTGATGGGGGCATTGTAAAAGGGGTAGAGAAGCTAGGAAGAAGGAGAATGTTGCTGGAAACTCTGTAGATGAAGCCGAGAATGATCTTAACCGTGATGGTGGGTTTCATACACAAGTAAAGAGACTGATGATTTTGATAATGAACATATTGTTATGATTCGACAACCTAGAACCCATAAACATGAGCGTGTTCGACCACATGATTAATTCCTTTTTAAGAGAGCAAATATGAAGGATGATTTTGTGATGCTTTGAATAAAAAATTAAGAAATATTAAGATGAAGATTTCAACTTCTTAGAACAAAACTGGTTGTGAGAAATATTTGAAGTGGGAGAAGGAAGTAAAGTTAATCTTTGGTAATAGGAAAATAAGGTAAAACTTGTTGTTATTGAATTTATAACTATATATTTCAAAATTTTCAAGTTATAACTCAATGTATATTTTGTTTAGTTTTATTAATTTGATGATAAAAAGTATTAGAAGGAAGTTTATATATCAATTAAATTAAATTAAATCATATCCTCAGCAATTTTAAAAACATTCTACTTCGATATGATATATTAAGAAGAATTTATCAAATTTTCTTAGTGCTACCTAATATTTAAATTCATAAAATAAAAGAAAGGATTATACGTACATAACTCTTTGTTTTTAATAAATTTATAGCTAAGAACGAAATTATGTTAAAAAAATTGGTATGGATTTCTTAACAGATTTTCGAATTTATAGAATTGTAGATAGATCCTTTTCTTTGAAGGAATTGCTATGCCTAATCTAAATTAATTATTCATTTTTCTCGTAGATGTCTGTATAAAGCCCGTTCTTCTTCGTGGGATATATTATATGCATGGGATTCCAATTGAAATTTTAACGTAAGAAAGGGATAACACATGTCTATTGGTTAATCTTGTACGAATCCAATATCTCCAAGAAATCTACTTTTATTCTAAAGAAAATTTCGGACCATACATATTTCTTATTATATAAAAGAAAACATTATTCTCCTAATTTTCCCTTCTTCTTTGACCTAATAATGGACTCTCCGAGACTTTCTAAACCCCAGAAAGGAAAATAAAACAAAACATGTAAAAGCTTAATTGATATCTTGAGAACTTCGTTGCTTTCTTTTGGTGTTGGCCTAACTCCCCTTGTTTTGGTTTTCACATCTAATTCTTGTCACAACTTCCAAGCCATATGCGATTTATTTCTTACCGGTCTAAGTGCCCACTGCATCCCATTCCCATTCCATATTTGAGTTTGGTATGTTTTTCCCACTCTAAAACCTGTCACAAAGCGTATACTTTCAATTTAACCCAACTCTCTCTCTCTCTCTCCCTCTCCCATTAGAGTTAAGAAGAGAGAGACCTCTGTTCAGGAAATAATAGAAAGATAAAACAAGGACCCTTCAACTGAAGAGTTCTTCTCTAAAAATCTAAATCAAATAACGGTCTTGAGGATTCCAAGGCTCTAAGCAACCAAAGATTAGCTCCAAAACCCTAGTTGCTGACATGTTCTTTTCTTCCCTCAACCCTCTCCTCTCAGCTAAACAATCCCTTCTTATTAGGTCAGACTTCAACTTCTCTAAATTTTACCATGCAAAAATTCTTGCTTTTCTATTTTCTATAGGTGAAAAGTCCATTCTTTTTTCAAGAATTCAAACTAGAAATCAGTGCTTCAAGGACTCCTCTGTTTTTGCTTCAGGATGAAAAAAAAAAAAAAAAAGACAGATTAATAGAGTTATATTGACGGGTTCCTAAAGTAAATTTTTGCCTGCCTCTCAATTCTGATTGCTGAATATGGGTTCTGTTAATGCGTTTCTTTATAAGAAATTACTTCCTTTTGCAGCCTCTTTCTGGCTTTCTGTCTCCACTCTGTTCCTTTCTCTGTTTGGTTTCTTCGATAGAACCATGTTCAGGTACTCAGTTTTCTTTCTTTAGTTACCTTGTTAGAAGTACTCTAATTTTGCGTCTATTAATTTAAATTCCTTTTTTTCAGAGTGAAGAGCGATAAAAGTTTGGAGGCCAAGGAACCAGAAGTTGAAGTTTCTGAATTTAAGGGAGCAAAAGAAATGGAAGAGTTAGAAGAAAAGGAAAGGCCAAGTCAAAAAGAAGCCAAGGAACCAGAAGTTGGTGTTTCTGAATTTATGGAGACGAAAGAAGTTGATGAATTAGAAGAAAAAGGAACACCAAAGTTCTTCTTCAAATTTCAGTTTCAAACTTATAGAGAGGAAGATGAGCCTGTTCTCTTGAGTTCGGTACCTCCTACAAGCACTAACAAGTATGAGTTCTTGTCAGAGAAGGATTTCAGTCATTACTTGGAGGAGCCGGAGGTTGTTAGTCTTACCGTGAAAGAGTTGTATGCGGGTTCTAATGGTGAATTGTTTGCCAATAAAAAGATTATGGAGGATGGGGTTTTATCTGATAAGGACTTTGCAGAAAAAGAATCAGAAGCAGAATCTGTTCGTGAAGAAATAAAAGAGATTTCTGCAGATAGTGTGCGTGATGAATATGATGTTTCGAGAGATGATGATGCTCCGTTTCTAACAGAGAAGGGCTTTATTCTTTCAGATTCTATTGTTTCAAGCCATGAGTTTATGAGTCGTTGTGTAGCTTCAACCAGCGATGGGTTCTTGTCAGATAAAGATTTTGAAGATGTATCTGGACTTGATATTTTGAAGGAAATTGATGGGAAGACGGAAGAATCAACTGAAGAAAATTTGGAGTTAAAGTATTTAGATTTGAAGAATTTGAATGCGGGTTATGAGGCTGATGATTTTGATGAGGAAGATAGTAACATAATGGAAGAGCTTGAAAAGAAAGAAGAGGCTGTGCAGAATCCAGCTAAAGTAGAAGAAGACACAGAAATGCTGTCTGACAAAGATTTGGAAGACAACAACAATTCCAGTAAAAAGGAACATGGCTGCAAAGAAAATGAAGCCAAGGATATTTTAGATATGCCAAAGTCCAATTCTCAGAATTCTTCGGCTGCCGATTCCGAGGATTCAAATGGGTTGGAAACCTTATGGGAGCATCAAGATTTGATAGAACAGCTCAAAATGGAACTGAAAAAGGTCAGAGCTACAGGTCTGCCAACCATTTTAGAAGAAGACGAATCACCGAAAATAATGGAAGATTTGAAGCCATGGAAAATTGATGAGAAGTTCCAGCATGAAGATAGAATGGGTGAGCTTCACAAGTTCTACAAGAGTTACAGAGAAAGAATGCGGAAATTCGATATCTTGAATTACCAGAAGATGTATGCAATGAGTAAGTTACATGTCACTAGCCTTTTCTTCATTCAACTTTTCTTTCTGCAGATGTTTTATCTTTTCCTTTCCAGTTCTTTTGCAATTAAAAAGAAGCATTCAAATTTTTTTGCTATTGATACCATCAGTATTAACCTGCTAATTAAGTTCTTTTAATCAGTGTTATCAATAGAACAACCTACCTTTGCAGTCTTTTAGAAGTTAGGGGCAACTACAAGGACCCACTAAATCTAGTTTGTTTGGTTCCTGCTCATATCATAGGCATTTAGAGTAGTAATTACACAAAACTAGGAGGTTGAACCGAATTGTGTCGACCTTTTCCACTACCCACACATGCATACACAACATGATATCTGATTTTAACATGGCTAGTAAAATCCTTCTACGAGTTCCATTCTCTTACACCGTCAAGAATGCTTCTGTTGCTTTCCTCCTTTCAAGCTATTTATCCATCAAAGTTAAAAGATAAACCTCTCTTTATGCATTTGGGGCCACCTCATTTTCTAGCTAGTTGAAGATGCAGATGGCTAATCTTTAATGTCATTCTACCAACCTTTATCTTTCATTCACTAGAATGGCTTTACCTAAATCTCAATTCTCTGCTACATTTCAAATAATCTTGCACTGACTTCAATGCTCCACGTAATCTATTTTCTAAGCTCGATTTCTTTTGCAAACAATCTTCTTCTAATAGTGGAATTGGAAAAGAAACGTGCATGATTTAAAATGACCTTTAACCTATAATTATATGTATTATCTATGTATTATATGCACAAGTGGTCAATTACATCTCCTGCTTTATTACATTTCAAGTTTCATAAGTGCCTTGTTCCTCGTGCTTCGTCACAATCTCTAGGCTTTCTTCAATCGAAGGACCCACTTAAATCGATTACAAGGCGTGAAGCTTCAGCTCCAGCATTGACATCCCTTCTTTCGCAGAAATTCCTGCTAAGCAAGCGCAAAAAGTCCAGTTCTGACCCGATGATGAACTTTATTAGGGAATTGCATAACGATTTGGAAGTGGTGTATGTTGGGCAACTGTGCCTCTCATGGGAAATCCTTCATTGGCAGTATGAAAAAGCGCTAGAGCTATGGGATTCTGACCCTTATGGGATGCGACTCTACAATGAAGTCGCTGGTGAATTTCAACAGTTTCAAGTGCTGTTGCAAAGATTTATAGAGAATGAACCTTTTGAAGGTCCAAGGGTACAAAATTACATCAAGAATCGATGTGTGCTGCGTAATCTCCTTCAAGTTCCAGTAATAAGAGGTAAGCTATTGAACTATCATGAATGTGCATATCCATTGATAGTGGCGTACTCTATGGTTGTTTTATGCCCTCAACTGACTATACCAATGAATAACACATTAAGCTAGATGGGACTACAAATAACAATCGATAAACCAGCTCATTTCTTGATTTGTTAGGCAAAAAGAATGAAAGCAGCATTAAAAGCTATCCAGTCTGGCCTTTTTTGCATACCAATTAAAAGAAGAAAAGCTTAATTGTTTTGCAGAGGACAGTATGAAGGATAAAAAGGCAAGAGGAAAAGGGAAAGATGGTGATTCAATTACAAGTGATATGCTAGTAGAGATCATGGAAGAATCAATAAGAATTTTTTGGCAATTTGTTCGATCTGATAAAGATGCAGACAATGTGATATCAAAGGGTCGCAAGGGAACTCAAATAGAACCCCAAGATCCCACTGAACTAGAGCTATTGACAGAAGTTCGAACAAGTCTTCAAAAGGTTAGCTTCATAATTTTTCGCCATCTATTGCTTTAGGTACTAACCATGTAATCTTGTTTACTAATTTTTGGTATCTCAACGGGAAAACAGAAGGAGAAAAGGCTTAAAGACATTTGGAGGAGTGGAAACTGCATATTGAAGAGGTTCCAAAAACATCAAGGGGACAATTCTGATCAAGTTCTTTGCTTCTTCTCTCAAGTGGATATAAATTTAGTATCAAGGGTTCTGAACATGTCCAAAGTAACCACGGATCAGCTACTGTGGTGTCACAATAAATTGAGCAAGATAAATTTTATTAACCGGAAGATCCATGTAGAACATTCATTTTTGCTTTTTCCATGTTGATAATAGCATGCCCCCTGCATATAAGATATCTTAAGAGAAAAGGAAAAGGAATTTTGCATTTTTTCCAGTTTGCATCCTCTGTATTTTGCAAGAGTTGATTAGAAGATTTATCACACAAGCTCTTTTTGCTTGTGAAAATGAAAATATTTCAATATTAATGAAAAAAAAAAAAAAAAAACCCTGTGAAGGTATCTTCACGGACCAGAATCAACAAGATCGCCCTTTTTCATTCTAGAGCGATGGAAGGATCATGCCATTCCAGTGATTATCTACTGTAAAAAGCTTCATTTAAGGGAGCGCTTTTTCCAAAATAAAGGGTATGCATGTTGGCCATGAAATGTTACATCAAGGAATCTTATCTCCTTGATCACGAGAGTGTTTGCAGTACTTTTTTAAATTTTACTTAAAAAAACATATTAAATCAATTTTTTCTTTCAAGAGAAATTTTATGGTGTTCAAAATAATTAGCAACATTTTATTAATTATGTTATGAGTTTTATTTTTTTTTAATTTTTGTTTTCATTTTCCAGTTTAAAAAAATATAAAAAATAACTAATAATATATCACTAATTACTGTCAGATATCATAATTATTTTCAGTTGTTTTAAAACGTTAAATGTTAAAACAATATTTTAATTTAAAAAATATTTTTAAAAATAATTATTCACTGTATTACTAAACATACATCTAATAAATGTCTGAATAATGTTAGGGAAATGCATCTCTAATGAATGTGTGAATAATGTTAGGGGAATATTGAACAAACTAATTGTTTGCTTCTTAGTTTTCTCCCTCCATCTTTCCAACGTCTAAGAAATTGTAGAGTGTTTTTTTTTTTTTTTTTAAGTATTATTGTTCTAATCAATCCTTCTACTCTATTAGAAATAAACCCATAGATTATACCGGCCAGAAGCCCAGTTACAACAAACACCATGGTCCTTTACAGGAAAGGAAGGAAACCCTCTATGAAACCAATCTTTTCTTTTACTATCTTTTTCGCACATGCATTATGCACTCCTAAAAGTTATATTAAACATTCAAATACTATTTGTTTAATTTTGCAATAAATATAATTTAAATGAAATCCTAGAGCCTTTTCAATATTAGTTTTTAATATTTTTTAGGTTTTTAATGAATTAAAGTTTTTCTTTTGTTGATCGAATTGCATGTTTTATCATAAAAGTGACAAATGATATATGATAGATAAGATAAAAAAAACTTCAATTGATGGATTTTTTTCTTATACAATAAACATTTTTGTTTATATATATATATATATATATATATATATATATATAACATAAATCATTAATCTTGAAATCTCGAATTATTCAATGAGCGTAAAATAGTCCTATACATAATGCAGTCATGTTAACATTTCATGGGTAGAAATTATTTTCAAAATGTTTTGGATATAATTACATTTGTAAAATAATAATTGATCATTAACATGTAAAAGTTTTAGAAGAATTCACAAAAATAAAAGCAATAGTTATTGATTAAAGTGGAATGCACTATTCTCTCTTGTTGAATTGTTACTCTCACTCAGTCATTTAGAAAATAACAAAACTAACCTCTTTTTTTTTCCACACAAAACCGAGAGCTATTCTCAAAGTTTATTTGTATTTAATTTAACATGTATTAAAATAAAATATTTTAAAGAATTTCAATGATTTAAATTCTAAAGTAAAAAAAAAATATTTATTCAATCAAAATCTTGTCCTTTTGTTTATGCATTTCCTTTTTTTATTTGACGTTATGACTTTTGTTTATTAACAAAATGATTTTTCTATACAAACTTAAAACAATTAAAAATATAAATCCATAGGAATTCAAATGATTTAAATTTAGAAGAAAAAAAACATAGTTATTGTAACAATCCAGCTTTTTCATAGCAAAAAACCAACGGATTTTTTTTTTGTACGTCGTTAGGTTTTCTCTGCTTTTCACAATATTATTATGTGAATTTATAAATGTATTCCACTCATTAGCAAGGCACAACCTACATATGATAATGTAAATCAACATCCTATAAAAGTGACAATACACATTCTCACAAGATGTTAAGGGTTTGTCGTAACAAATTCATCTCTTAGTGTAGTGCAATATTCATGTGATTTCATAATACAACATTCTCAAAAAGGAAATATCATATGCATACATCCACCATAACATGTTTACAAGATTGTACTTTCATATCCATATTTCATTATAATTTTCGATACAAGTTTTTACAAAAGTATTGAATGTCAAATATTCAATTAGTTCGTTTGTTCTTATCAAATACACAACACATAAAACATACTATTACATAGCACTTTTCAAAATAAGTGAACCCATGGAACGGGCTTTCCTACGCACCTTAATTGTGTGATGTACTTTTTACAAAAACAACATGGACACAAAAATTGTAAATAATCTAAACATGATAATAAACAACTAGAAGAGCATTATCGTTACTTTTCATTATCAACTTAGAATGGGTACATTTCTTCTTTTACGTCTCATATGCATTGTACAATTCTTATTATTTTGTTAAATGTATTATTCTCACTCATACACCCCAATATCTACATAGGAGATGTGGAGCTGAAGTTTAAACATCGGTCGGGGTTAATTACTTCACTTTAATTCGGTCATCCACTTTGGATACTTTTAACAATAGCTAATCACAACATTCAAACTCGGGTATCCATCTCAGATGCCATTAACCAAAACTAATCACAAAATCAAACTTGTCATCTCTTACGAATACCATTAGTCAATGCGAATCATTATAATTAACTCAACCATTTATCTAGGATGCCCTTAGCCAGAGCTAGACATAATATTCAACCCGGTAATCCCTTTAGGATGCCATTAACTGAAGCTAATCATCAATGCAACCCGGCAATCCATTTAGAAATGCCATTAGCCGAAGCTAAACATAACCTGACCATCCATCTAGGAATGTCATTAGCCAAAGCTAATCATCAATGCAACCTCGCCATCCATTTAAGGATGTCATTAGCCGAAGCTAATCATCAACGCAACCCGACCATCATCTAGGATACCATTAGCCAAAATTAATCATCAATTTATCCCGACCATCCCCTTAGAATGCCATTAGCCGAAGCTAATCATCAAACACAGCCTGACTATCTATTACAGATGCCATTAGCCGAAGTTAATCATCAATTCATCCCGGACATCCCCTTAGAATGCCATTAGCCGAAGCTAATCATCAAACACAGCCTGACTATCTATTACGGATGCCATTAGCCGAAGTTAATCATCAATTCATCCCGGACATCCCCTTAGAATGCCATTAGCCGAAGCTAATCATCAAACACAGCCTGACTATCTATTACGGATGCCATTAGCCGAAGTTAATCATCAATTCATCCCGGACATCCCCTTAGAATGCTATTAGTTGAAGCTAATCATAATACTCATTCAACATTCTATAACAGTTTAGCACTCATTTTATCACAATAGTAGATCATTCATATTACTTGTACAAACGTTTCATATCAATTTAGCATTCCTTATAACATAATAATAGATCCTTCATCATGCTCGTACGAACATTCCAAAATAGATTTGCATACATTATAACACAATGAACTCTTTCATAGTACTTGTACAAATGTTTTGTAACCATTTAACATTCATTATATCACAATAGTAGATCCTTCATGATATCCGTACAAACATTCCATAATAGTTTACTACAAGTTATAACACAATAAAAAAGCACTTCATAATAAGTTCACTTCGGGGAATTAACGTTATGGTAAAAGGGATGGAAGCCACCTACTTATTCCTCTCGTGGGGTGTCCATGCCCAGTTAAAGATTTGATCCCGGTCATACCACCTAATCACATCAATGGTTACAAATCAGCACATTTGCATTCTAAAATCACATACTCACCACCATACATATTTCAAGAATCCACATGTTCATATTATTTTCCATATATTACAAAATCATACAATGAATTCATTACATGAATTTATGTCAATTCTGATATGGAAGTCTGTCACAGAACATTGACAATAAAAGCTGATTTGCTAGTGACATAGAATTCGACAGCAAAAACTGATTCGCCGGTGACACAGAAATCGATAGTGAAACTGGTTCGATTTGCTGGTGACACGGAAATCGACAACGAAAACTAATTCACCGGTGACATAAAATTTGGTAGTGAAAACTAATTCGCTGGTGACATATAATTCGTCAACACAATCCAGTCCTATGGTTGACGTATGAAATCATCTGCGTACCTAGTTTTCTGTTAACTCATAAATTGTTGATGAAAATTGAGTCGTTGCCGACTTAGAAATAATCAAAGCAACACAGTTTCATAGCTGACGTTGAAATCATCAGTGCGTATAGTTCACGATTGACTAAAACATCGTTGATGAAAATTGAGTCGCTACCGACTCGGAAATCGTCAACTCAGTCAATTCTACGATTGATGCTGAAATCATCAACTTGTATATTCTACTTTTGACATGGATATCGTTGATGAAAACTAAGTAACTGCCAACTTAGAAATCATCAACGCAATCCATATCGCTGCTGATTTGAAAATTAACAGTGACGATAAAGTTGTTTCTAGTTCTACTTCTCTCTTTTGGCTAAGCATAAGGTTTATTTTAGGCTTTTCCCCAACCAACATTTCTCAATCTATTTGGATATAGAACCTCACCGAACCACACTTCATTTATCATACATTATCAAACAACACGAAAACGTCTCCGTATGTTCATCTACCAAGGTTTTTCTCAAGCAGGAAGCAGAAATCACTCTCCATGTTTTTTCGGGCTGGAAGGGGCCTCATACCTTTGTAAGTTACAGAGTTGTTGCCACCTTTATTTACCAGTCACTTCTACCGAGAAATTTAATGTGAAGATCGCTGATGGAGACAACTTTCTTGTCAAGAGAAATATGAAGCATTACAGCTCCAGATCAAGGTTTATCTTTTGTGGTCACATTATTTTCTCTCCCACTACAAGGATTGGATGTAGTCTTGGGTATACAATGGCTAGTGAAGTTGGGACCGGTCTTGTGTGATTGGCGCAACTTGACTATAAGATTTAACTAGTGAGTAGTGCCAAAGAAACTGCATGGCTAGAAGGATTCTTCTTCTATAGAGATTACTGTACAGTCTCTTGAAAAAGAAATTGAAGGTGGAAGGGCCTTTTTTGTAGTGGTCAAGGAAATTAAAGATAGTGAAGGAAGAAGTGCTCGGGTGCCATTTGACACACGTAGGCTCTTAGAAGACTTTGCTGTAATTTTTGAAGAACCACAATCCTTACCTCCTTATAGAGAAGTGGACCACTGAATCACATTTAAAGGAGTCTCGATTGTCAATGTGCACCCTTATAGGTACGCACAATTTCAGAATACATTACACCATTAAACAGTTTTTACCGATGGATTCGGTCGGTAGATATGAGGCACACAAATTATCAGTAAAAAAAATTATTGATGGTCTCACCGATGGAATATTTCCGTCGAAATTTGGATCGTTGGTAATTTTCAATTCCGTCACCAATTCTGTTGGTAATATAAAAAAAAAACATACACCGACGGACCACCAACAGTATTACAGATGGCAAAGCGTGCCAAAAAAAATTACCCGTGAGAATTTTACCGACGGAATAAGCCCGTTTGTGTTTCCAATGGTGTTTACCGACGGACCATCCGTCGGTGATTGTGGCATGGGCAGTAAATATTTCAGATCTTCCTGTCAAATACCGACGGAATATATCCGTCGGTAATAGTAATAGAAATTACTAACGGAATATATCCGTCGGCAATTATGGCATGGGCGGTAATTTTTTCGCAACTCTTAGTAAAATACCGACGACATGTTTCCGTCTAGAAATCCGTCTGTATTTATTTAAAATACAAAAAAAATTATTTATTAACAGGGAAAAAACTTAATAATCAAATGAATTTGTTTTAAACATTAAAAATGTAAAAATAATGTTAAATAATATTCATCCAAATATTCATTACAAATTTAATATTTTAGAAAACAAAAATAAACTAAAATAGCGGTGGAGCTGGAGGAGGAGGAGGTGGCTGGTTGTTGCCGAGACCGTATGGCCAAAAGGGAGCACATGGATCATCACCCATCTTTGATCTAATCTCCATAACCATTTGACGGAGCTGATCATAATCCGTCGAGAGGCGTTGATATTATTGTTTCAATGCTATGAACTCCTCTGACTGGGTGCTTGATACTGATGGAGAGCTCCCAATAGTTGAGACACTACAGTCCTACTACAAGTTTTCAGCCGTAGTGTTGGAGAGGTCGTAGACCCGATTTTTATCGGGTCCACCAGACGATCCGACCTTCATCCACAAATCCAGATCAAAATCCGGATGGGTCGAAGGATCGTCCCCATATCTCTCCCTCAACCGGCTATTATAGGTCTCCTGATTTTTATTTTTTTAAAATCATCATATTCAATTCAAGAAAACAATAACATACAAAATAAAATGATTGAACAAATATACCACAAAGTGTTGGGCACGATTGTCCACGTACTGCTGCACCCCCTTTTGGTGGTCTTGACTCCACACGTGCGTCTCTACAAATAGCTCCATTGGACTTGGCTCGCGTCCAAGAAACGTAGCCTGTAAGTAAAAAAAAGTTGCAAGTTAAATATATTTATAAGCAACAATAAATTAATTAACGATATATTTCATTTAAATTAATCTTACCATCTACTTCGCATGTGCATTAAATGGGATGGAGTTGCCCGTGTGCATGGTCACCAAACCATGAATTTGCCGGTTCTAGTTGTCAGCTTTGAATTGTGAGTGCCGTGAGAACCGCTCAGACGTCACATGCTCAATATATGTCTCTCATATATCTCTCGAGATGAAAGATGGTTTGAATTCCTGCCAAACCACCACCTCATTCCATCCTTCAAGACCGTTGTCTCTTGCATTTCTTTTCATCTTTTTTTGGGTGTCATGCCAAAAATCACACAACCTACTTCCATAGTAACTAATTAGAATTTAGAACATAAAATTAAAAATTAAAAATAAATATTATTTTTTATGTTACCTAGTTGCCGTGTGATTTTCCTATACCCTCCTAACAACATTATTGTCCACGCTATGCCAATCAAATTTATGTTGTGTATATAAATAATTCATTTAAAAGAAAAATATTACAAGATATAAAATTATAAAATTATTTATTAAAAATACACTGGAAATTAAAAATTTACACCTACTTGAAATCGCCGAAACCAAACATCAATATTAGGTCTTTACTTAGGATATCTGGAGACCTGACTCCATTGAAACAATAGAATCTCCATCGACGATTTAAACGCCGATGTTATTGTCCTGGCAGCATCAATGTTTGTGAACCTGAAATTAAATAAAATTAATAAAATATTAATTAGTTGTTCACAAATTATGTTATAAGTATATATATATAAAAACTAAAACCAAAATAAACTTACATTGAGAGGTCATCCTTCCACTGTGCCAGGTACTTGCGGGTGAATTGACCCTGCTGTGAAGGCACACTGTCTCTGCACTGTGGAACCGTGCTAGAAGAGCCGGCATCACAAGTTGGCATGGATGCCTCGCCGTGATCAACACCTAAGGAGATTTCCTCCTCACTGCTAGAAGAACTAGCATCATCCGTCTGTTGACAACGTGCTGTAGTTTTTATTCGACGCATCTACACAAATATATATGAATTGTTAAATAATTTAACTTTGGTTATTTTTAAAAAAATTCGGCAGCACCTTTCCTATACTGGAGACTACCCACAATTTTCAAAGCTGCAATCTTTACAATAATCACAATCCAATTGACTCAAACAACATCATATACAACCTAGCATCTATAGAAATTCAATCATTTAAAAAAATTCAGCAGCATCTCTCTTATACTGGAGACTACCCACATTTTCCAAACCTGCAATCTATACAATAAACACAATCCAATTGACTCCAGTAACATCATATATACAGCCTAACATTTATAGAAATTCAATCATTTAATAATTACACAAATATTGCAAAATCAACTCTATACAACCTAACATCTATAGAAATTCAACATCAATATTTTTTCAACTAACATCAATACAAATTCATGAATAACAATTAAAATTAATCAAAATAATAAACAACACAACAAACAATAATATCCTAAAATTAAGATAAACTAATTAAATTTAATTCTATATTTCAATTAACATTTAAAACATAAATTCAACAATTACAATTATTACAAAACAAACAATAATATCCTAAAATTAAGATAAACTAATTAAATTTAATTCTATATTTCAATTAACATTTAAAACATAAATTCAACAATAACAATTTTGGCAAAACAAACAATAATATCCTAAAATTAAGATAAACTAATTAAATTTAATTCTATATTTAAATTAACATTTAAAACATAAATTCAACAATAACAATTTTGGCAAAACAAACAATAATATCCTAAAATTAAGATAAACTAATTAAACTTAATTCTATATTTCAAAATTAACATAAACTACACAAAACAAAAAAAACACTACATAAATTCAAAATAAATTTAGGAATAAAAAATGCTTACCTTAATAGTGTGTTGATTTGAAGATTTTATGTACAAATAATACACAAAACAAAGAACACCAAAAAAATAATCATAATTAAAATTAAAAAATTAAAAAAATTACAAAGATAAAGAAAGAAGAATACATACCTTTTAATATGCTAGAACTAGCACCAAAAGAACACAATCTTTTGCAAAAAAACGTAATATAAATGGAAAGGAGAAGAGAAATAGAGATGAACAGCCGGAGAAAAAATAAACCCGGAGGGGGGATTTATATTGCAATTTTTCCGTCAGAATTACCAACGGACATTTATTATTGTCGGTGGCACTAAATTCCATCGGTAATATCCGTCAGTAATTAATTGATATCTGCACCAAAAAATTCAAAAATCCAGCAAGACTTTTAGGTCCGTCGGCAAATCCATCGGTAAACGCATATCAAAGCACAGGCGTCTTGGGTTTGCCACATCCGTCGATGAATGTGGCTGATCGACCTGACACTCTGACAGGCGTGCGCTATCCATCAGTGAATCTATCGGTATATTCGTTGGTGAAAGTGACAGGGGCTGTAATTTTTTTGCAACTCTCGGTCAAATACTAACGAGTGCCAGTTCGACGGTATATCCGTCGGTGAAAGTGGCAAAATTCAGTTTGTTTGCAACTCTCGTTAAAATACTGACGGGTGACAATCCGTTGGTATATTCGTCGGTGGCAGTGGCAAAATTTCATAAATATTTTTCAAATCTCTGTTTAATACCGACGGGTTCCATACCGTTGGTAATTCCGTCGGTGAAACTATCAATATTTTTACAGCTCCTCCATGTATTTCTGTCTATCCTCCTACATAAAATCTTGAATTGCAAACTTATAACACGCACAACACAATAACAAGATCTAACAATTAAAGAAGAATAAATATTTCATGTTCCAAAATATCATCCTTAATATTACATTATAAAAATAAGGCTTTACAACATGTTTAGTCAGAATTTTCATCTTCGTCCTCAATTGAATTGTTATATCAGCTTCATCGCACTCTTCAATGTGGTTATCATCTTCTTCATCAACATTATCTAGTCCATTAGAGCTGAAAATAAAATTCAACTCCTCTGCGTCAACATCAACAAGACCATCGTCAAAAACACGAAAATTTAAATTTTCTTCTAAGTCAATCGAAGGAACAACTCAGTATGGTTCAACCAACTCACTAGCTTGAAAGACTTCATCTATCACACTTGTGTCTTCATTCTCATCCCGAACAACCTCGTCAGAAGGATGCACCATCACTTCATCAACCGCATGATGTGATTTATGTCATGTCATGTGCTCAGCAGTCCTTAGTGACATGAATAACCTCTGTAGTCTAGGTGTGATTGGGAAGTATCTAAGTTTTTTATATGCCACGAGAGTCTTCCCTCTACTAGTTCTGGGTTTGTAACGGGAATGCCCACATGTCATGCTCTCGGTCAGCTCAGCATTTTCAAGGTAGTATAACATGGAGAAGTTAGAGCACATGTCAATTTTTTGGTATCCTAAACCGAGGGGTTTCATCATGGACTTAGCAGCATAAAAGTTCTCTTTCAACCTGTTCCCTTCAGGTAAAATGCTTCTCGCCCATTCGATAATCTTGTCATAGCCGGCCTCACTCAACTCGTGATTTGACTTGATGGTGAACACCTGTGCTATGACTGATAATTTACTGTGATTCGTGCAGCCATTCCATAATGGTTCGTCATAATCTTTCAACAACTCAAAAAACCTTGCTGCATCTGCATTAGGTTCTTCTTCTATGATTGGACATTCACTGACATTACCTTCACTCATTCTCATTGCATCCATAACCATGTTCTTGTAAAGATTACCGTTGTAGTTTCCAACTTCATGGATGTTGCTAACACTTGAAGTTGACCTAACCACCCTTTTTACCATGCTCTCATAAGGAACAAATAGTTCCCCGTGTGCATATCAATACATGTAATTCTCCATTAACCCTTTGGTTAGAAGATGCATCGTCACAACATCTTGATGCAAAAACTTTTTATTTTTACACTTTCTGCATGGACACCTAATACCGTCATCAGTAAAATTCCTCGAGATAGATGTTGTGAAATTAATAAAACCCTGAATCCCATTACAATAGTCCATCCCCTGCAATCCTTGGGGTGAGTCCCGATAACATAACAAAAATTATGACAACAACATGTATTAATTAACTATGTTACATAAATAAATATAACAAAAATATTGGTTTGCCCCGACATTATCCAACAAACTATAAAAGCACTTAATTTAAATATTCATTATCAATTATCAACTATCAACGTCCATACAAATTTATACATATATAAATTTACAGAAATCACAACTTCGTAATAGAATTGATAAAAATTAAAACAGACCCGTTAAACAAGCTATTATTTATTTCATCACAACATATCTAATTTGATGTAATTCAAACAAAGTTTCAACAATTCACAAACAAATATAATTTGACAAAACCTAAAACAAACTATAACAACTACAAAATTATATATTCATACTACAAGTTTCTTTGACAAATAACAATCAAACAAGTACATACGTTAACAAAAAACATATACTAAAAAAAATTCAAATTTAAATGTTAAAATAAAAAAAGGATAGATTTACTTACAAAAAATAATAAAATCCACAAGAACGAATATTGTTATGACCACATACAAAAGTATAAGAAACTTGAGTGCTTATGTTGAGAAGAGGGAGAGAGTTGGGATAGGTGGTTTGCTGTAGTTCGGGAGGGGAGAGTTGGGTGGGATGGGGAAGAAAAAGGAGAAATAAAGGAAGAGAGTGCCGGTAGAGTGGGTATATATTGGTTTTTATCGATGGAATCACCGACGGACACGTTCCGTCGGTATACCCGTCGGTGATTCTACTGGTGAATGTGCCACGACACTGTATGGAGATCCCGGTTTGAATCCCTCGGTTATTCTGTTGGTAAAATCGTCTGAAAAAAAATCCATGTCACCATACCGTTGCAACTTCCAAAAACCTATTTAATCCGTTAGTGATACGGTCGGTATGTACCGATGGAAACAGACCGTCAGTAAATACTGACTGTCTTATCGACGAATATTTTCTGTCGGTAAATACCGACAGAATTAGAGATGGAAGTATTTTCATTGATAAAGTTTATCAATGAAAAAATTCCATTAATAATTTTATTGGTTTTCACTGATTTTCTAGTAGTGATAACAAGATTGAATACCAAGTATATGAGATGCTGGAAAGTGAGACCATCCATCCTAGTCGCAGTTATTTTTCCTCACTAGTTTTAAGAAAAAAATATGGTTCATGGTGCTTTACAGATTATAGAGCATTAAATGAAGCTACGATTAAGGATTGCTTTCCCGTACCGACAGTGGATTATATGATTGATGAGCTACACTGTGACAAGTATTTTACAAAGCTGGATCTTCGGGCCAAATATTATCAAATTCGAGTTCAAGCAGAAGATGTGCACAAGATGGCTTTTCGAACTCATAGCAAGCATTATGAGAATTTGGTCACGTATTTTGGATTGTGTAATGCATTATTATCTTTCCAAGCAACCATGAATGTCTTCTTTACATTGCTATTGCGCAAGTTCATTCTTGTATTCTTTGATGGTATTTTGATATACAGTCATTCATGAGAAGTTTATTTAGAACACGTTAGAGTTGTTTTTAAAATTTTACAAAGCCAACAATTTTTTTTTTAAATGCTCTAAATGTGCATTCGAGCAAGTTAAGGTGGAATATTTGGGGCATTTTATTTCTAATGAAGGAGTAGAAGTAGATGAAAGCAAAATTGCAGCTACGAAGAATTGGCCAAGGCCTGATAATGTCATCAAGTTGCGGGGATTCTTGGGACTCAGCAGGTACCACTGTAAGTTTGTGCACAATTATGGTACTAATGCAGTCCCACTAACACAATTACTGAAGAAATGAAAATTTCAGTGGGATGAGAAGGCATAAAAGGCATTCAAAGAGCTCAAAGTTTCCATGACCACAACCTCGGTATTGGCTATTCCTAATTTCAATGAAATCTTTGTAATAGAAACCAATGCTTCAGATGCAAAAATAGGGTTGTTTTATCTCAACAAGGTCGGCCAGTAGCTTATTCAAGTCGAGCCTTAGGTCCAAGAAAAAAAGCCTGGCCTATTTATTCAAAAGAGATGTTGGCAATTGTTGAAGCAATTCGCTGTTGGAGGCCCTACCTCCTGGGAAGAAAATTTCAAATTCTGACTAAAATAGGCCAATGAGTTTCTACTCCAGAACAGTAGAAGTGGGGTGACCAAGTTCCTTGGTTATAATATATAGACTTGACAAGGAGAAAAGTGCTGCAGATTCATTGTCTAGAGAAAGTGGGTCACCTACCCTTTGGGCTATCTCTAAGCCTCAATTCACGGTGTGGGCTAAAATGAGAAGGGCAACATTTGAAAGTCCATGGATCCAAGAGGTGAAGAATCACATGGAAGAAGAGCCTGACAAGATGGCTGCCCATAAGTGTGGAAAGATAATTTGTTATGGCATAAAGTGTGTGTAGTGGTTCTACCATAATCTACCATAATTTTGTGTTTTAAAATTATTTTAATATGTTATATTAAAAATAATTTTTAAAAAATAAAAAATATATTATTTTAATATATTTTTACAATACTTATACTTTCAAATATCGTGCTCATTCAGGAGTACTAAGGACATGGAAGAGGATTGCTCAAGATTTTCACTGGAATAGCATTAAGAAAGATCTGCAGAATTATGTGGCAACATGCCACGTGTGACAAAGAAATAAGGCTGATTCTCGATCGCCTGTAGGCCTCATGCAACCTCTACCGGTGCCATCACAAGTGCAGGAGGATATCTCTATGAATTTGTAAGAATGCCATATTTGTGGTGGTGATTGACAAAATATGCCCACTTTATTGGTGTTAACCATACCTTTACAGCCAAGAAAATAGCAGAAGTATATGTGGAAAATGTAGCTCTTCTCCGTGGTATTCCTCACACTATTATTAGTGATCGTGGTGGTTTATTTACTAGTAATTTCTGGTAAGAATTCTGTAAGTTGCAAGGGACACGACTCAAGATGTCATTGGGATACCATCCGGAAACCAACGCACAGACGAAAGTTGTAAACCGAAGCTTCAGCAATACCTTCATCGCCTGTCCAGTCAAGCACCCAAGCAGTGGGGTCATCATATATAGGAGAATGGGAAGTTTCGCAGAGCACAACACCACCAGTTTCTGAAGATGGGTTGTTGGTGTTGGAGCCCATATCTGTCAAGGATTATAGGTGGGTGAACAAAGGGAGCAGGCTAGAAGCTGAGGTATTAATTCAGTGGAGATATCTGCCTGAGGAGGAAGCTACGTGGGAATCAGTTAAACAGATGGAGAATCAATTTCCCACTTTCAACCTTGAGGGCAAGGTCGAAGACCCAGGGGCGGAAAACGATAGATCCCGAAGACTCAGGAAGCCTAATCCAAGATATCTTGATGTGTTGACCGTAGAACGGGAAAGATCAAGTCAGAAGGATGTTAATGTTGGAGCTGGAGCTATTCAAAAGGAAGGAAGTCATGAACCAGATGCTTGTCTTTAGGTGCAGGGTTAGGAAATATTGTTAAGTTTGTTTAGAGGTTAGTTGAGATTATTAGGGAGATAGTCTTTGGTTGATTTCTTTAATTAAGTCTTCAGGACAAGGAAATGAACAATATTCTAGTCTGACTCAGTTTAGGGGAGTTACTTAGGGGAGAATTTGATTGTAATCATGGTGTTATCTCCGGCCTAAATTGGAGAGTTATTTAGCAATTTAGTATTCTAGTCTGACTCAGTTTCTGGGTTCCATCAAATGATGTTGTCTTTTGTAGCGTATTTGTGATGAACTTCTCTGCTAAGTAAGGGAAAGAAGGTGAAAGGGGAGAGAGAGAAATAAGAACAAGGAAATCAACATAAAATAAGATAAATTTATGAGCCTAGAGTTGTATACTTGGAAAATATGAAAACTGTACAGTAAACAAGAATACAAGATACATTTCCGAGGCTAGCTACTAGTTCCACTAATCATTCAGAGCCTGAATATATTTGAAAATTATTCTAGAGAAATCAAAAATGCTACCTAAATCCCATAATTCTTCCGCGTATTATTAGAGGATTTAAGTATTAAATTTGTTTGTGGAATAAGTGGTGGACATCTCACTGGGGCAGGATGGTGAATCCCATGCCAGATTAGACTTCCATGCATCAGCCAAGTTTGAAGGCAAGCTGAAGGGAAATCCAATCGATCGAATAGTCCCCACCAGGTTATTTTCATGAATTGAACTTGGATTCTTTCTAAAACCGGCTTCATCAACTCCTGTACCCGTATTACCTTGCATTTCTTGTAGCAAATTGATCGAGAATCCATTGAACTGCTGCTGTGACCCTTCATATTCTATGCTCTCAGAAGTTTTATCAGCTTCACCTATCAAGGCAGGGTTGAAGAGCATGGAATGAGCATCATCTGTAGCCTTTATGGGACCCGAAATGTCGAGTTGTGAACATAAGAAGTTGTTGGAAAGGTCACCATTTGATACAGGGCATAGATATGATTTGTAGACTGCGGGATTAATAGGTTTGTAAGAGGGTATGTCTAGAACAGAGAAACTAGCAGAAGAGGCCTGCTGAAAGTCACTATTGGAGCCTATATGGAAACTTGATCCTATTTCAGTTACGCAAGACATGTTCTCTGAACAGAACTGAGGGAAGTGTGCCCCTTGAGCAAATAGATCAGAAGCAGCAGTGTCTGGTAATGGAGAGACCCAAGAGTGAGAAAGAGCTCTTTGCGCCATGGAATTGGTTTTCTTGAATATCCTACAAATAGCCCACGCATCCTATAATCATAGGAGAAAAATATTATTCATATTAGCAGCAGTAGTAATAAAAGTTTCTTATCGAGAAGAAAATGAACAGTATATAGTTTGAAGTACAGTACTGAAGCATGCATAGCATTACATTTGCAGGAAGGCTTTTTTCTAGGAGCTTCTTTGGTGGTAATGGTTCTGCAAGAGAAGGTAGCCGAAACTCGTGCATCATCCAGTCAGTTTTGATCCCTTTAGCTGCTCTACCTTTGTAGAACACCAGAGACTTCTTCAAACCCATGCACTTGGTGCCATCAGAGGAATAAATGGGACGGTCTGTTCCAGTTGCCTTCCAAAACCCAGCTCCAGTAACTCGATTTGGCCTTGCACTGTTCCTGTATTTACGGTCCCTTGGGCAGTAAAAGTACAACTCTTTCTCCCCTGTAGTTGCCAGCTCTTCTTGTAGGAAAAAGGAGATCAAGAAACTACTCAATAAATAACTAATTTGAAATATTTACTCAATGAGCTACTCCATATGCCAAGCTTGGCATAAAGTATACAATAATGTCATAGTAATATTTACTTAAAAGTTTACAAGTTAAAATCATGATGCTGAAATTTTGTTTGCTTCCTAATGAAAGCTTGACAAAAGAATCTTCCAAACATGAAGAGCATTCAAATGAAAGCACCTTAACTTACGGACTCGATATGCTTTCAGAAGAAAGATGCAAGGAAATTTCTTACACTGACGAAGAGGGAGAGGAAAACAAGTTTGTTTTACATGCATGCAAAAACTAATTACTCAGCAAAAGAAAGAAAATGGAGAAAATTGTGAAGTGTTGCGTTCCTTACTTGGAAGATCCCAGGGATCATATTTATAAATATCAACTTGCTTAATCAGCTCAATAGGAAGAGATCGCTGCTGTATCTTTCTTTTGAGATAGAACCCGACAAGCTCTTCATCAGTTGGATGAAACCGAAATCCAGGCAACATCACATCATCAATCTTATCAACATCATTCTTCTCGTCCATCTTCCTCCTCTCACTTCTCTCTAAACCTTTCCCTTGAAGTAGTACACTAAATCTAGAGAGAGGTGAGGTGGAGAAATTAATTAGATTCAGTACTGGAATCTAAATATGAAGTGAACCTAAGTAGGAGAAGTAGGTTTAATCGTGTTCCTAAATCTTGAAATTGAAGAAGCTGTTGGAGAAACTAATCCAAACCCAATATTGATAATCTCAAGAACTGTTTATTGTAACAGTCCGTAATAGTGGAGCTAGCTCAAGCTGTTAGGAACATAAAACTTAAAAGAGAGCTATAATTAAACAGAAGAGAAGTACTTGAGTTTTTACTTAATTAAACCAAATTCTATATGCTTCCTGAGAAGGGTTCTGCCTCCGAAGCTTAGGCCGCCATTTGAGGATGACTGCAATGGAGAGTGTGTTTCTGCGACAATCACGATGACTTTGTAAGAAATATTTGAGCTGAGCTGAGCTATAGCTATTTAAGCTCATGACTTGTTAAAAGGAAATTGTGGTTTTTGATGGAGCTACCTCATGACTTGCTCTCTCTTAAATCCAATTTAAGGATCTCAAGAGATTACAAAAATAGCAGTCTTTTGAGATTTGTAAACCAAGTTGTTATTTTTCACTCTTCTTGGATTAAAAAAAGCTCTTCATTTTATCTTCAACAAATCAAAGACAAAATGACAAACCAAGCTCCCAATGTTATACTTTTTTTTATTATTATTCCACTTTGTAAAAATATTCATAGCTTGAATTTGTTTTTTCTTTAAATTATTGGGAGAGGTCTCTTGATGGACCAGGTTCCAACAATACAAAAAAGTTTAAATTTATATTTAATTCAATGCATGAGATTCTCTGCAAATTCTCCTGAGAAAAATTATCTATTTTGGTTTCCCTTGGATCAAAAAAATTCCCTTTCCATTCTTTCTTAGACCTTCCATTCCATTCTTTCTGCTACATATGAACATGTGATGGGTCATAGCTGCTAGGTTTGGATTTTATATATGGAGATTCCTCAAATGGGTTATTAAGTACTGAAATAATATGGAAAGGGTTCCCAACTGGGCTAACTTAACCTAATTAAAAAATCAGTAAATAATTATTTGACACTTTGAGAGGACATACCCATTGCCAATATCCTTAATTTTCAGGGTAGCTCAAAAGTATCCACCTCCAGCATATTGAATCCACTGAACTAAGAAAAGGCTCCAAAGCAACTCCATTTTAGCTTTTTTACATGATGAAATTCAGAATTTAACCTATATATACATTTCTAAAAAATATAGGAGCTCTTTCTTGAAAATAGCTCATTTGATAATAAATAATATTTTTCCTTTTGCTTTAATTGTTTTCAGCTTGTGTATATAATTCATGGCTGTAAGCGAGCATTTTCTCAAGTGAATTTTCTATCCTTGATTGGAAAAAAAACGGGGTTCTAATTACTTAAAATAATTGGAAGTACGCAAGATCAAGTGGTAGAGATTTTGTCATTTTGTAGTAAAGCAAATAACTCGACACCATTATTAATTATATAACGAAAAGAAAATAAAGGTAAGACATGATATAAAACAATAAGCTCATAAGTAGCAATTTCCATATCCCTGAAAAGTCTTCCTACAACCTTTACTAAAATCAAGATTACTTAGTCGAGGTGCGCGTAAGCTGATCCGGACACCCACGTTAAACTAAAAAAAAATTACTTATTAACAAACGTAAACAAAAAAATGAAAAAAACCAAGGTAAATTTATTGTGTGACAAATTTTACTGTTAATTTGTATAATGTAATTACTGTTTTTCCCTTCTAAAAAAATCAATCATCATGGTTTTAGGAGTATTTCAGTTTTTTTTCAAAATTTATTGGTCATTAATGAATTGATTAGAGGTAGAGTTGTCCTTCTACTTCTTTAAAGCACTGTGAAATAATATATTTACCTTTAATTTTTTTTTTTACATAGGATTTTAAAGTGGTTTTTTTTATTATTTTATTTTTTTACATAGTAAAATAACTCTATTACTTTTAAAATCAAGATTTTGAAAACTTGCTATGAGAATATTTTATCTTTTTATTATAATTTTTTTGTTATTATGAAGTTGATAAAGGAAATTTTAGTTTTTTAATGAACATAAATAGTATTTTAATAAAAAAGTTGTTGAGGCATATTTTACGATGAAGATATTTTGATCAAATGTGATTATTCTTTTTAATTTATTTTTGAATATAAACATGGATTTCAATGTTTATATCTAAGAATAACTATCATGATCATTTTTTGAATTGGTTCATTTATTATTGTTGTTTATTTTTTTTATGATCTAATTAAAATGAAACAAACTTATTTGACCTAGTTGAGTTTATAATTTGGATTCATAATCCAAGTCATGAATTTTTCTTCTTTCTTTAAAATGCGCTTGTAACACTTGAACATGTTTTTTTATGAGAAGAATTAATTCAACTCTGCAATGTAACACTAGCCCATGTCTAGTTGAATATTATGAGCGTATTTAATATTGTGGTAGCGTTTGTTTTTTAAAATTTTATTTGCTTGGAAATGTATTAAAATACTTTTTTAAAATTTTTTATATCAACACATAAAAAATAATTTAAAAATATCAAAAAATTAATTTTAAATAATTTTTTTTTAAAATAACATTTGTGCTGCATAAACGAACAAATTCTATATGTTATCATCGAACTAAGAAATTGTAATGAATAGACCAGTATTTATATCAAATCATAACTTGGACAAGCCAAGAAAAAGAAGAAGAAGAAGATCAAATCATAACTTCGACAAGCCAAAACAAGAAGAAGAAGAAAAAACAATATTCAACAGATAAAACAAAGTAAAGAACATATTGCAAGTTTTCATGTCTGTGAATAGATAGAAAATATTAGTATTAGTCATAAGAATTATACTATATTTGTTTTATCAATAATCGGTATTTGTTGGAAGAAAAAAAATTTCTTTACATTTATAAGAGAACATGGAATTGTGATCTTATTAAGAATGTATCTAGAGAGCCCTTATTAAATTAAAATTAAAAAAATTAATTGGCTTAATTAGTAGTTTGTTTGTTTTTTTTATCAATTATAATTTTTTCATTCACATAGGTTTTTTTTTTTTTTATTTAATCCTTTCAAATTGAGTTGATTTGAAATTGAGTTTGATAGTGTGATTCGATTAAATTGATATGAGGTTCAACGATTTCAAAATAATATCTCGATATTCAATTTTACAAAAACAAAATCTCATTTTATTATTTGAGGTAATTAAAAATAGTGGGACTTAAATTGAAACCGAAAGGAAATGGCCTTTGTTGTCTTAAGAACATTTCTGCTTATTTTTTCTGTCACTAGCTTCTCTATTTTTTTTTTTTTTAGTTTAGAGGTGTTTGAGAATGTGACAACAATTACTTTTTAAAGTGTTTTTCACTCAGAAATACATCAAAATAATATATTTTTTATTTTTTAAAAATTATTTTTAACATTAACACATCAAAATGATCTGAAAATACTTAAAAATATTAATATGAAGCAAAGAAAAAAAATAACAAAATTTAATTTTTTTTAAAAACGCTTTTGAAACACAAAATTGAATAGGCTTTTAATTCTTTCAGATTGAGTTGAGTTGAGAATGGGAATTAACTTAATATGGGGTTCTCACGATGTAAAAAAAAATAATATTGTTATTGGGTTGTTGTTCAATTTTATAGAAAAAAATTCATTATATTATTGTGAAAAATAAAAAATAAAAGGATTGAAATTGAAATTGAAAAAAAAAATTAAAAACTTTGTTTTTTAGCACTGTACATTCAAAGCTTTTTTTATAAAAAATTATGCCATAAGCTTTTGGTCAGGTTCTTTTTTTATCCTCAATTATATGTTGTAGTTCAAAACTTCATTTTCCTTATATTGTCGAGATAGGTGTTTTATTTCTTCATTGAAGTGGTGTTTTATTTCTTCATTTTGTCGAGATTGGTAGATTAGTGATAAGGAATTTTTGTGTTCGGAATAATTTTTTAATTTTTTTTTTACCGATAATAAGATGTTTTGATCCTAAAATGAATTTAAAAAGGTTTCTTAAATGTTTCTTAGATGTTTTCTCGTAAAAAAAAATGATGAAAATAAGGTTTTTTTTTTTTTTAATTGTTTTTGTGGAGGTGTTGAGCATGTTTTTTTAGCCACCAAAAGTATTCGAAGACGCACTCGTTGTGATGAGTCATCTATCATTGTCATTATAAACGACTTGTCACCTAGTTTGTTTGAATAGATAAGCAAATGATGTGTTATTTTTTCATATGAGGAGACAAAAAAACCAGGCACACAGACATGGTTATGGCCCAGTTGCACTTGCTAGCCTAGCCTTGTGTATCTAGTTATTTTCATGAAGGCCTTTTTTTCCTTTTAATTTTCTTGTGCTTATGATAAACTGTTATTTAAAAAACATCTATCCTAGTGAAACAAAGTAGATGAACAAAAGATACACATTAATAAAATAAATGAGTTTTGAATAAAGAGATACCTTTTTTAAATTTCTATTCTAGATCTTTCAATTTTTTTCAATTGATTTCAATTATAATCAAATAAAGAACTTCATTTAAAAAACCTATATATTTTTACTTATATGATTCTCAGTTTACTTTAATAGACATGTGCATTAAATCTTCATTACATAATCTCATTTTTTTATATATAATATTATGGCAAGCAAAGATAATGATTTGCATCTTTATTTTGTGTTGAAATTTCTTTTTTGATCCAACCCGCAATGAAATATGGGTCAACTAGCTATTATACAATTAATCAAGATGTCAACTAATAATCCTATAGTAGAATGTTGGGTTAGATAATAACATTGCTGCTTTGTTCATGAAAACCGTAAGAAATCAATCGAGCTAGCTAGGCCATATAAAATTAGTTGACATGTTCACCAATCAGTAAGAAATAAATAGCACAACCATTTGTTGGTTTGTCTAATGATGCTATATGATGAATAAGATTTTATTAGTAAATTTTTGTTTATATTTCCCAAAAATATTGGATTGAGAAAAAGATGCATATATGATTTTCCTAAACTCTTGGGCGTATTGGGCTATTATGCCCCAACATAGATGTAGCTAGGTATGGCACTTGCTAGACCCGACAGTTGGGTATGGCAGTTGCTGCCAAGCCTAACAGCTTGGCCTAGCATGTGTTTCCCAAGGATGTCGAGCCTAATGATTTTTTTCATCATACCTCAAGCATTGCTGGATTCGCTACACCTAGGGATTCAAACATAATACCTAAATCTAACGCCATCAATTCCATAGACTTTTTACATGAATCTTAGAGAAATTATTTCTCAATAAATAGGCTTAATTAAATAAGTCTACACTCCACCAACACCATTAGGTGTATTAAAATCTATCATGGTTTACCATTTCTCCATCTCCTAGCTGGATAAAATGAATATGATATATCTCATAATACAAATTAATATATCACAAAGATAAAATTACACTCCAACTCCTCTTCTCTATAAAAAGACAAGACTTATGGGTTATAAATACTCCATGAATCTTTCAAAATAAAGATTCACAAACTCTTCATTCTTAGTATTTTTATCATACATATTTTAAGAGTTTACATCTCTAAAATATTATTGCACTTTCTCTCTCTAAAAAGATACTTAAACATTTGAAAGTCTTCACATCCATCAAAGAGCATCTTTTACATATACTAACCACAAGTCATCTTGGCCTACAAAGCACCAAGTACAAGCTACTAACCACCTTGACTATGGAGAATGAATTAGATTACTAGGACCAATTTATTAACCTATTATCCAACTCAGAAGCCTTGTTCTTAAGCTACTTGGATTTTTTAGGACATCATTAGTGGCACTGTTTATGGGAAACTAATCAAAAAGCCATTCGTATCTTCCTAAAACTTGCTTTTGGCATTTCCAGGCCATTTTATGACACACAACCAATGCCCATCTAGGTTAGAACGCGAGACAAGTCTACTTGTTGCCATGGACACTCCTACCCAACCGGACCTTTAATAACTCACTAGTCAGGTGCAACTCTTCACTCAAATCATGTTGGCAACTTGAGGGAAAAATCAGACCTTACCACCCCTACAAGTCATAACATCCTCAACCATACACAATGCTTTAGCACAACAGCCACCGGCTGTACTAAGAGCCTGTAAACAATTACATTACCCAAAAGAGACTAGGTAAAATGATATTTGTGGGAGTTTCTCAAGGTGTCACTTATGCCAATGCGACACCTATGCACAAAGCAAATACTCTGAATGCACTCCCTTTAGCTATCATAAGATGGACATAAGTAATTGTAATCATTGTTCTACACCAAGCTCTCAAGGCTCCCAAAAGCCCAACAAACTAAAAGACAGTCTATGCATGAGTATACCTAGGAGAAGTCTGTAGCCCATATCAGTGGAGAGGTTCTCCTTTGTCCAAACATATATTGAACACTTCCATGAGAAATATATTTTCATAAAAATGAGTTTGGACAACTATGATGGCTTGGCCAACTCAATGGAACATCTACAAGAAGTGTGCAATAGCTTGGAGTTGGTCATCCAAGACCATGGCCAAATGTGCAAGATACTCCATACAACCTTCAAAGGGTCTACACATGCCTATTATAACAAATTAGAACTATACTCTATTGAAGAATTTAGTAACCTCTACACCAAGCTAGTGGCATACATTGGCACTATATACCTATCAAGAAAACTCCACAAAACTTTTTTAGTGTTGTTTAACAAGAAAATGAGTGTAGTATATTTCAGGAGATTCAATAAAAAGATGCTCTAGGTTGAAGAATTGTTTGAGCCAGTAGCCCTAGAAGTTTTGATAGCTAGGAGGAGTAAAAGAATATACTCTTATAAGAAAACTTTATGCCTTACTAGACAGAAGCTTGTCCAAAGTGAAGCAATTTATGAAAAATCACATATGAGTTTAAGAGACCAGTTTACCACAACATGGACCTCCTAGTTTTTACATGGACAACCAATGTGAATGACCTTTCAAATGAAATAATAAGGTCAAAGCAAACATTTTAGTGCCGCCTTCAATACATGTTTCCTCCTAAGAATTTCCCCCATACTTATCACTGAAATCACCTTAGGATGTATAATCCTTAATAAGAATATAAGTTTATTTAAATATGAATAACTTATTTAAAATGACTTTTTATTTTCTCTAGATGATGGCTAGAGGTCCCTCAACACTTATCCTAGCAATATGCAATTCTTCTAAGAAGGGATTGGTATGTGGTCTCCCCATTGTTATATACACCACTCGTCAAGGGATGGGCTTGGTCTTGCCAGTGCTATATGCATCACTCGCCAAGGGATAGGCTTGGTCTCTGATTGTGCATCAAAAGTATCATTAAGTCTTTTATTTTACATATGTATTTATTGTTTTTATTTGAATTTTTTATAATAAGTGATGTACTTTTTAGTAATGAAGTTTCTTTTAATGTTTCGATAGGTTTTGGAGCTTAAATGAATTATTTCAGAAAATTCAACGTCGGAATTCGGAACAAAGAATTGAAGAGAAATTTAGTTGAAGATTGAAGCAAATCTTGGTTCAAATAAGTGCTCCAAATTTGCCCAAAAAATCAATTATTTTCCAATTCTAGAAAAGAATATCATATGATCCATTTCAAGCCCAAACTTACCTTATGTTGTGTGCAAACTTCAACCATCAAACACTCAAGGTTTCAATGTCAATCTTAGCCCAAATAATAGGTACAATTGTATACTTATTTGATGTTTAAATCCAGCCCCAAATCAGCCCCCAAATCAGCCTCCAAATCAGCCCAAGCACAATCCATGATCTTACATGTCCACACAACAAATAATATTTGATTTATTTTGGGCAATTAATTGATTCAAGAGGGCAAGCACATGGATGGAAAGCTGGAGGGGACATTGTGACATTATTTTGGGTCAACAAGAAGAAAGAAACAGCTCATAAAGGAGGAAGAAAAACGTGCACCAAAGTGTTCTCCAAGCTGGCCTGATTTAATTTTCCAGAACAGCTTTCGGTGTTTTGCCCATAACTTTTGACTCAGATGTCTAAATGAGCTGTTCTTTAATGATCTGGAAAGCTCATAGAATTTTCTATAAATATGTCTCTAATAGCCATCTCCAGGGGAGGCTTCTAAGAGGGTCGAATTGCTGTCCAAAGTTAGAGTCAGATTTGTGTCCGAATTTTTACTGAAATTCTGTTGTGTTCTTCTTTGTAGATTTCGGTTCTTTAGTTTGTAAAACTTATTATTTCAGTTTGTTTCAAGTTATTTCATGTTTATTAAAGTGTTCTTATATATAATCATGGTTGGCTAATCTCTTTCTTGGATCCAAATCAAGGATGATGGTGATTGAGGTGAGTTCTTTAAGATATGAATGAATGTTAATGATTATCTTCTCATCTTCTTCATGAATGTTTTATTATTGCAAAGAAATTTTAGAAATCATTTAGGTAATGTTATAATCTTGAATTTTTATGCACAAACCTTAGTTTTGGTATAGAGATTGCTTGATTCAATGTCTTACTTAATTTGAAAGTACTTGTTCATTCTTAAGCAATAATTAATCTTCATCTTTTTAAACTTCATTGTAATATCTTCCGATCTAATATCACCATCGTTGATATTAGGTTGAGTTATCTTATATATGTTGAAGAAATCACCAATACATCACCATTAAAATTGATTTGGACCAAGACTTACTTTTTCTTGTCTTTTAAAATCTATTTACACTTTTTCATCTTTGAAAACAAATCCATCAATTATTTTCAACCAAGTTATTGTTAATTTAATTTCTCTTGAGTTTTTTTTGTTGTTACCTAGCTTAATTTCCAGATCTAGCTCTCTGTGGATATGACCTCGATCTTACCGAGTTAATTGCTACATCGCACACTCGTGCACTTGCGAGTTAAAACAAGCCGATCACAAAAAGCGGTCAAGCAATTTTGGCGCCGTTGCCGGGGAGCTAGCAAGTAAAGGTAACAAATTTATGTTTGATTATTGAAAAATAAAAAAAAATTCATATAAATAAAAAATCAAATGGCTGGTTTTACCGTCTAAAAAAAAAAAAATTTGACCTCAACTTTTTGGATATTGGACTATTAATTGTTGGATTTTGGTTGGTTCAACCATTTTTCTTTTATTGTTTATTCTAGTTAGTTTCTAATATTTATTATTTATATTATAAGGCTGGTTTTACCGCCTCTTGTTTATTTTATTTATTGTTGTTATTTCTTTTATATTTATTATCTAAAGTGCTTGGCCGGTATTACCGCCTCTTGTTTATTTTATTTTGTTGTTATTTATTGTTGTTATTTCTTTTATATTTATTGTTTGAAGTGCTTGGCCGGTATTACCGCCTCTTGTTTATTTTATTTTGTTGTTATTTATTGTTGTTATTTCTTTTATATTTATTGTTTGAAGTGCTTGGCCGATATTACCGCCTCTTGTTTATTTTATTTTGTTGTTATTTATTGTTATTATTTCTTTTATATTTATTGTTTGAAGTGCTTGGCCGGTATTACCGCCTATTTATTCATGCTTGTTATACTTATCTTTTAATGTTTATTGTTGTTAATATTGTTTATTAGTTGGAGAGTGAATTTCTTAATTTGTTGTATTTTTATTTTTGAGCCATTACTTTATCTTGTACGTTTCATTTACTTTTATTTGCAATCTTTTATTTGTTTATTTGTTTTTTTTTTTCTCTCCTTTCCTTTCGTATTCATATAATTGTTATATTATTATTATTATTATTTTATCATGGCTAATGTTGAAGATCTAGAGGGTGAAGGGAGTGTTCAAGGTAATGGACCTCCACAATTTAATGATCAACCTAATTTTCGAACTCTTAGAGAGTATCTTCACCCGGCTAGACAAAGTACACCTTCGTGTATTATCTTGCCTCTTAACCAACAAGCTTTCAATTTGAAACCGGGCATGATTCAACTTCTTCCCACATTTCACGGTATGGATTCTGAAAATCCATACATACACATTAAGGACTTTGAAGAGGTATGTAATACTTTTATTGATAGAACATGCACTGAGGAAACTATTCGGCTTAAATTGTTCCCATTCTCTCTAAAGGATAAAGCCAAGCTTTGGCTAAACTCCTTACGTCCTAGGTCTATAGGTACATGGAGAGAAATGCAAGCTGAATTTTTGAAAAAATACTTCCCCACTCATAGGACGGCAGCCTTACAACGTCAAATGATGAATTTTTCTTGTAGTCCAAATGAGTCATTTCACCAAGCTTGGGAAAGGTTCAAAGACTTGTTAAATGCATGCCCCCACCATGGTTTTGAGATGTGGAGGTTAGTGAGTTTCTTCTACGACTCTCTTACCGCAGATTTTAAAAAGCTAGTGTCAACCATGTGTAATGGTGAGTTTTATGACAAAGAACCAAGTGAAGCCTTCGATTTTTTTGATCAATTGGCTGAAAACACAAAGCAATGGGAGACTTCTCTCCCACTTCATGTTGAGTCTAGAAACACCATTTCTCATTCAAGTGGGAAGTTCCAATTAAAAGAGACTGATGATCTTAATGCTAGATTAGCCTCATTGGCTAGGAAAGTAGAGTCTCTTGAGATTAAAAAAGTGCATGTCATGAGTGAACAACAAGAGGAAAGTTGTGTTGTTTGTGAGAGCAAAGGGCATAGGACAACTGAGTGTCCTACCATTCCAGCCTTCAAGGAAGTGCTATATGGCCAAACTTCTGATTCAAGTAATGTTAGAAAGCCATTTTCAAACCAAGTAGGCAATCCCTACTCTGAGACCTATAATCCTGGATGGAGGAACCATCCAAATTTTGGATGGAGAAATGAGGGCTCTTCAGTACCTCAAACATTTCAACCTCCACCCCAACCATTTCATACTCCCACACATAACACGTACCAACCACCTCATAAGAGATCCCTAGAGGATACTCTTCAACAATTCATGCAAACACAAGGAGGAATCAACAACCAAGCTTACAAATTTCAAGACCAGACCAATAGGACCTTAGATGACATTCGAAGTCAACTAACCAAGTTGACTCAATCACTAAGCATTCAAGAGAAGGGAAAGATCCCAGCTCAACCAATGCCAAATCCTAGAGGTCAGGTACACATGAGTGAATCTTCACTTGGTGAACCTTCAAACCATGAACAAGTCCAAGCCATCACTACCCTTAGAAGTGGAAAGATTGTTGACAAAGCTATAGGTTTTGGGATTCCTAAAGGTATTGTGGAGGAGAAATCTAGGGAGAGTGAAGAGGGAATCAAAACACAAGTGACAAATGAGAGTTTGAGTGACAAAGAAGGCGAGATAAATGAGAAAGAGATGAGTGAGAAAGGAGATGATTCAAGAAAAATTGGAGTCAAAGTGAGTGATTTAGAATTTGTTCCTAGAGCACCATTTCCACAGAGGTTAGGGAAACCTAAACATGATCTTGTGAACTCAGAAATCTATGAATTGTTCAAACAAGTGAAAGTCAACATTCCACTCCTTGATGCAATTAAACAAGTCCCATCTTATGCAAAGTTCCTTAAGGACTTATGCACAGTCAAAAGGAGATTGAATGTGAAAGAAAGAGCCTTTCTAACTGAGGCATGCTAGTGCCATCATCCAGTTTAAGACCCCTCCCAAATACAAAGATCCTGGTTGTCCTACCATTTCATGCATTATTGGAAGTCATAAGATAGACCAAGCTTTGTTGGATTTAGGAGCAAGTGTGAATTTGATACCCTACACTGTTTACGAACAGTTAGGTTTAGGAGAAATCAAGCCTACTCGAATCACCCTTCAATTAGCTGATAGGTCAATCAAGATTCCTAGGGGTATTGTTGAGGATGTGTTGGTCCAAGTAGATAAATTCTACTTTCCGGTTGATTTTGTAGTGTTAGACACCGCACCTATTCAAGGTTCTAATGCTCCCATCCCAGTCATCTTAGGTAGACCTTTCCTAGCTACATCCAATGCTTTAATTAACTGTAGGAATGGGGTGATGAAATTATCTTTTGGGAATATGACTGTGGAGATGAACATATTCAATGTCTCCAAACAAATTGGTGAACATGAGGACATTAGAGAGGTAGATTTGATCCAAACAATTTGTCAAGAACACTTTGAGAGAGAATGGGTAAAGGATCCATTGGAAAGAACTTTAATTCATGATGAAAGACTTTATTCTTTGGAATGTGTTGATGAGGAAGTAAAAGAACTCGAGACTTATCTGGATCCAATGCCTATTATGTCAATAGGTCAATGGACCCCATCGTTTGAGCCTTTGATTTCACCCCAAGTGAAAGTGGAGGCATCTCTTGTCCGACCTTATAAACCAGAAAGGAAGCCTTTACCGAGTGATCTTAAGTATGCATTTCTAGGGGAAGATGAATCATATCCTATTGTGATTTCATCAAAACTTAGCATAGAGCAGGAACA
>CM031975.1:11841922-12088312 GCA_018804465.1 Populus tomentosa
ACTAAAATCTTAATTTTTGCCACCTATTTGTCAATGGACTGCTGTTCGGCTATCATATGTACTTTGAAAATATTTTCTTAAAAACAGCATAATCAAAATTTGACAGCATATATTAGGCAACTTAGGTCACCTTATAAATGTGAAAGCAATCTTCATGAAATATTCAAACTAACAAACATCATGGGAAAGCAGATTATTTTGACAATGGTTAGATGCAATAATTTTCATGTATTGTTGCCAACTACGGATAGGGGAAAAAGAAAACAAAAAATTAAATGTCAAAATTGAAGCACATTCAATAATCATGTTCCTGCATGTACATTCATTCACAAGCTTCTCGTAAGATATATTCATCGTATCCATACAAGCTTGCAATGGAAACAACTAAACTGTCGTCTTCAAAGAATGCCCTCTTCCAAAGTAGCTTCAGCTGCTAGTTCACCAATGCTTGTACCAGCAATATATCCACCAGACCATGCATTCTACAAAAAGAACAATTGATGGAGTTGATTAATCAAATATTGTTCCATCCAGAAGGAACTAAATAGAGGACACTTGTATCTGATCATAGGAATCCATCTCCATAAATACAGTAGTTTCAACATTCTGGTAAAAATCAAAGAGACTAAGACAAGATTATAGAGATCTTGATTATCAGCTTATCAATTTTCAATGAAAAAGAAATTGACTTGGCCCAAAATTTCACTATAAAAGAGAATTTTTTGCAGGAAAAGCATTCCACAGTGACTGAAGGCTTGCATTGACTTTACATAGATCTCCGAATGGCAAAACAAAGTTCCTAATTTTCTAAAATTTCACATAATTCATTTATCAATAAAATATAACATGGACAATAGATCCAATCTCAAAAATAGAAAAAAGAAAAAATAGGTGCCAAAGGGTGCCTTTATACCTGGAAGTTAAAACCACCAGTTACCCCATCAACATTCAGCACCTGCGAAAAAATTTAAAATTTGACACCATGAATGGTGATCAGAACTCAAACACTATCCAACATGATCTCACACAGCATTATTAATTTAAATTCTAGATAGATCAACTTGAGTACAGAAGTTGGAACTATTGCAATCACACTGAAGGTTATTTTCTACCTTGTTCACAAAAAAGATACAGGAACCTGAAATGTCTGAGAGTAGGGAACATTACCTCTCCTGCAAAGAAAAGGCGTGCACATTTCTTGCTTTCCATTGTGTTCAAAGAGATCTTCATGAAGTAAAGAGGAAATCAAGTTGTGGTTCTGGTAACACTAAAAAATAGAGAGAGAGAGAGAGAGAGAGAGAACCTCAGATAAAGGAACACCTCCGGCAGTGACAAATTCATCCTTATACTGGCCCTACATTAAGAATAAAAGCATAGCTACTCAAGAAAGTGACAGAATTAAAAGAAGGGAGCCCAAATAGTTCCTGAGAGTGAACATTCTACCTTTCCTGTTACTTCAAATGCACAATGCTTTAAAAGATGAGCAATAGAAACAATGGAATTGTTTGATATGGAGGCCCACAGTGCATCTCCAATCAGACCCTGCATATTAATAACAAAGAATGGCATGTGCAATTAATATTGAGCTGGAGCATCAACAGATGATAATTTACTTTGAAACACACAAGCAACCTCTCGATCCACAATATATTTCCAAAATCTCTTTGTAAGGCTGAACCCCAATGGCCATGAATTAAGTGCCTTTTGTTTCTGCAAACAAATAAATAATATGATAGAAGTAAAGCAAGATTATCATAACAAAACCTTAAAGAAAAGCAATAAATATGCCACTACTTGCAAAGCATGAAAATAACTGTAGTCTTGTAGATAATGAGGAACTGGGAAAGGCACATTTGATCTGCAGAGCTTTTATCCAAGACTCAATAGAGTTATTACAAATCAATTCTGATTTCCAGTAGTTGACAACCAGACCTGGAACACATAATATTCCATTAGGCTTTTCAATAGCAGTTTAAATTAATGCCATAGCATGTTTTCTCTCCTCTGGTGGTTTGGTTATGCATAAAGAAAAATCATAATTTTAGAGAAATATCAGCACTTTTCATAGCATCATTAACCAGCATTTGTCAGAGGTCAATCACCAAGAACAGTTCTATGTACTCATGTTACCCTCATTTAAATGAACAAGAAATTTATAACGCTGATCTACCAAGCTCTGGTAAACCAGAGAGAAATGTGGCTTTGAATTACCCCACTATATTAGCAAAGAGGGTGAAGGACCACTTCCCAATTCATGAATAACTCAAGACTTTATGGAGCATGCAAAAAGCTTGAGTAGTGAAAACTTAGATCAAAGATTACTGCATATTTATGCTTGTGTTGATTAAGGATTGACTTCATGTCTTCTATATGAAAATCAGGAACAAAATCCACTATAAGTGTGCCTGCACCCAAATGTCATCAAGATTATTGAAGAAAAAAAGAATGGAGAGAGAGGGAGAGAAGGAGAGAGAGAGTAAAACTTATATTACCTTTGTAACCTGAACTGAACAGATCACGTGCCCCCCAAGCAGAAAGCCGGAGAATCACAGGCCCACTGAGCCCCCAGTGTGTAACTAACATGGGCCCAACCTGAAATTTGATATCTATTAGTGCTTCCTACACTCAAGTACATTTACATCATATCAGCCAGAAAAACATGCCTGTGTAAGGTGTGGTGTGTTCCTCAGAATGTTTTCTAATTTCAGCTTCACTTCAACCTTCGGAAATGTAACCTGAACATTACAAATTGAGAAAATTAACACTTCAATATTGATATAACACACTGTAACTTGTGATGAAGAGCAACTTGTTTCATGGTAATCTAGGATGTCTGGACAGACATGAAGTTATTTGAGTCCTATCAAAATAATGCATATATCATCCATTAAAAAAAAAGTAATCCATATATATGCTGAAAAATATGAAGTCATCACCTGAATGACTAGGAAGCAGGGTATTCAATGTAGAACCTTGAAAAGAACCAATTTCAGAAATGCATAATTTCACACTAAATGTCATGATGAATGGAAATTTATTTCATGAACCTGCTGCCTAAGATAAAACATCAAGTACCACAATGAAAGAGATTGAGCACCACTAGAAATTTTAGTAAGTGTTTTTTATTAACAGTAATCTGAGGGCTCTCATAAGCAACTTCTAGTACAATAAGCAGAGGCCATTCTAACAGTCAGTCCAAGCAATCATGGTTTAAGAAAATGCATAGCCCATGCAACTAATAATTACACTTTGTTCAGTAGAACTAATTTTGTTGATTACAACTAAAATAGTTATATTTGTAATATCTCAAGAAATAGGGGAAAAATAGGCAGACAATTGTTAGGGACTCAGGATTAAGAACCACTGTCTTTCGACTCAATATAGATCTGATAGTACATTTGCAAAAGGCTACAAAAGTAGCATATTAAGTGTGAATCAATTAAACAGAAGCATTACCCCTGATAATTCTGCTAGTCCTGAATCTGCAATCTTAAAAGTGAACAAGCTCGGTACTGGATCTACAATTGAATGACCAAGCTGAGCTGCAAGACTATGACCCTGTAATAAGAAAACAAATTATCACAAGAAATTTAAGTACCCACATGGTGATGCAAGTGAAACATCCATCTATCAGTACCTGCTGGCTACTCCCACTGGCAATCAATAGATAATCAGCTTTGACATTTTCAACGAAACTGACTGTACGTTTCTCAAGCTTCAAAAGAAACTTTCCACCAGCTTCAACAGATGCACTTGATACAACTTTTCTAGTCTGCAATGAAACTAGGAGAAGAAGTCATAGTTCAGAAAGTATAGCTTTCAAGCATTCCATAATATTGAGGTCACAGTAAGCTATCTAAAATCATATTACAAGAGGAATAAATGATAAATCTGTAGCAGAAATAATAAGAAAGTTGCCCATCATCTAAAACATTTCTTTGAGATTCATATATCAATATCCCTTACAACATCATACACTATTGGATTTACAATTGGAAAGAAAAATTGTCAAACAAACACCATCATTTTAAGCTAAGATTAATATAAAAAAGTCCACACATTCTCAGTAAAGAAAACAAACCTCCTCTATGTTTGGCTTCAGACAGAAGACAATCAATTACTGAAAACGAGCTGTTGCTGGTGGGAAACACTCTTCCATCCTCCTCAATCTATGGGTATACAAGAATAAATAGCATGTGCAAGATGACTGACGAAGTGTAATACATGCAGTTTCAGAGACAACCTTTAAAGCCACCCCATGATCAGTAAACCAGGACATTGTATCTGCTGGGCCATGCATGTCAAAGAAAGAACCTTTGAATTCTCTGTGACCCCTGGGATATTGTTCCGCTAAAATCTGCAACCAACCCAGCACAATGTGAATTCAACAAATTATGTATTTGCAAGAGGATCCAGTTTCTCGATGTCATTGGACCTGACAAAAAAAACACCACTGCAAAGTCCATTTTAACACTTCATTAAAGCCAAGTTTTTCCTTAACTATTGCTCAGTATAGTGTAGAAGGTTAAATTATTAAATGCTCCTACAAAGTTTGTGGTCATTAAGCATGTCACTGTTATCTCATGTGTTTGAATTCATCAAACACAACTAATACCAAAAATAAGGGAGAGGACTATCCTGTTGGCCCTGATCTCCTTGAATTCTTCATCTTTGTTATAATGGGATATATATTTTTTTTTTAACAGCTCTATTCCAGATAATTAGAGTGCAACAAGCAGAGCCATGGCTAAAATTGTCACAGATTTAAGGAGATGGCAGCAGCAGATGTTTCATTTATTTTTCCTATTAGAATGTGGGTGAGATGAAAAATAATTTTACAAGATTAATGGCTATCCATGCACTGAAGACCTCCAATGTCTAATAAAAAAACAGCACTTTACTATGATTGCTTAATTAAACTGTCCATTTTAGTTCCTGTTTCCATTTGCTTCTCTAGCCACTACTATCAGGCTGGGGTTAATCTTCATCAGAGAGATTGACCCCTATCATGATTTTTCTGTGAACTTATTATAAGATATGATATTACAGATATCTATAGTCAGCATCCTGCAATTGCAGTTAGGACAAATTATCCAGTACCCTTGCTTGCTGTCTTTGTTATGATGGTCATCAAAGTTGGAATGTGGATCACTTTGACAGAATGTCCAGTCAACATTCAGTCACACGCAACTGAATGACTGGGACACTGCCAAAATGAAGGTTAGAGATGCCACCTGAAGAAATAATTTTTTTTTATTTGAAATATATAACAAGGAGCTTTCCTCAGACAATGGTTTTTCATCTGCAACTAAGAAAAGGTGGCTACTGCTAGGGGGCACATCATGTTTATGAATTTAAATTTGTGGAATTTGATTCTTATGTATGCACTTGATTAATTGCTAAGCAAAAGCATGGAATAGTTGTTTTATACTAGCTTCGCTTTAAAAGGCGCTTTCCTGATGGCACTTACATTGTGTTAACAAGGGGAAAAAATACTACACTTAGTACCAGATGAAAAATAATCTGAGCAAATATGGAGTAACTGTAAAGATGCTAATTTAAGTGCAGCAATTTCTCTACCAAGCTATTGCATTTCAAAGAAATCCTGTGCAATAACACTGCAATAAGCATTGAAAATCATTCTCTTAGTTATCCCCTTTCTAAATATTACTGAAATTTTGAAAAATAAAGATACTATAAAGCCTGTGTTTTACTTAAATTTCTTGTTATGCCTGACCACCCACACTGATATTTCATTTTGCACACCCCAAGAAATAACATACTAACCAGTCGTTAGAAAAAATCCTGAAGAAAAAAGCAGCAATCTTCAGATGCTCTACCATGAGAAAATCTCATTAAGACTAGTAGAATGTGCCATAAACTAGTAAGAAAGGAATAACATGGCAACAAAAATAGAAGTAAGCTATATTCCCATTAAAGGGAAATTCAAGAGTCATCAACAAAACATAGAACAGCAACATGGAATTTCAAAACAAACATAATCTTAGTATAACATTTTTTTCAATGGAAGCATTTGTTGTTTTACACTTACCTTAATGTCAGAACAATGCCCATTTGTCACGTTGCATCTGCCTCCCCCTGATATTTTCACCTGTAAATGTAAACACCCACAATCAATATGCCAAAAATGACTCAAGAAAGTGCAAACTGAATTCTGTAGCATATATAAGCAGGAGCCCAGAAAGGAAAGAAAAAGAAAAACATGACCTTAGATAAAGGATTTCCTTTCTCTACAACAAGGACATCAAGATTAGGAGCCAGAGTCTTGGCTCTAATAGCTCCATACACTCCAGCTGCTCCACCTCCAACAACTACCAATAACTCTTCTTTACTTGACTGCATGCCCATAAAAAACAGGCCAAGAAAATGGTATAGTGATTAGTCAAGTAGTAGAGTAGAAACAACATGGATGATGGGACCAACTACAAATCTGTACCTTTTGGGCTGTAGGAATGGCAGTTGCAGTAAATTTGCGTTTGTTGGGATTGAAAAGGAGATGGTAATAACCACAACTGGAGTTAATACTAGCAGTTCTTGAAGATATTCCAAATTGGAGAAAGAAACGCGCTAAATGGAAGCTCATCTCATGGATTCTCCTCCGCACTCGAATCTCCTCTCTAGTTTAGAGAACTTTTTCCTTCAAAATGACGCAGTTGAGTGCCTTTGGGTATTGTTTCAAGGGATTGCTGTTGGGCTGCGGATATTTTTTTGTTTTAAAATTTTCAGCCTTTTCAAAGTTACATAATCTTCCAAAATAAAATCTGATATATTTCAATTTAAAATATGTATCCAACAAAACAACCGTATATAATAGAAAGTTTTAACTATTTTCATCCTGAATACATTTTAGAATATACTTGTATGTATGAAAATCAATTTATAAAAAAAAAAATTAGATATTACATATAACAAGCTAGAAAATTTTAATATAATCAAGTAAAATAGTTTCAAGAACTTCACAAAAGATCTAGCTTTTTCTCTATCTTATAAAATAGAAGGATCTAACATTTTTTGTTTCCCTTTTAAATCAACCTCAAAGTAACTCAAATAACTAGGATAAAAATCACATCAAATTTAGCAGTCGCATCTAGCATCATATATATAAAGTTCTATCTAGTTACAACATTCAAGCAAACAAATTTTTTACTCCCAATTTTCAACCTCTCCGCACATTGGTTAAAAACAAGTTGTCTAGAAGGAGAAGATCTATCTTAACCATTGAATCATCAATATCTTTCAATCCCGCACATACAATAAGATTAACAATATGTGCACAACATCTAACATGTATGAAGTCATTTGACAATATATTAGTTACCCAACCACTTGTTACTCTTTTCAGATATTTTATTGTCAAATTATGTGAACTTGCATTATCTACTGTAACTGTTAAAATATTATTAATTACTCATTCCAATAAACAACTCTCAATCGCTTGGCTAATTATTTCACCTTTATAATTAGAAACTTGTCAAAAATTTAGAACTCTTTTATTCAAGTTTCAATCTTCATCAATCCAATGAGCAATCAAACACATATAATTAATATTTTGGATTGATGTTCAAGTATCAATTGTTAAACATAAAATATTGATTCTTAAAAGCTTTCTTTAATTTGTCCTTCTCGATTGTATAAATTTTCAAACAATCTCTCCAAATCATCAAACGAGAAGAAACATCAAATCTAGGTTGCATTACTTTACAAAATGATTTAAATCCTTGGTTTTCTACAAAGTTAAAAGGTAGCTTATCAAGTATAATAATTTTTTCAAGGGCTTCCTATAATTATAACCCACTGCCTTAATAGTCACCATATTTTCCTCTCTATTATCACCCCCTCTATTATAGGCTTATGTTCTAAAACTAAAGTTTTTTTTGTTTTCGATCAATGACAAAATAAATTTTTTACATACACCTAGATGACTCCACATGTTACTAGTCCCCTTAAGTATAGTATGACATGCATAATCTTTTTCACAATACATATATATAGCCATATAAGCTTTAGGATTACTGTCACAGGGTTAAAATTCGTCAGGGTGTAGGCTAGCGAAGAGCATTGCTGGATAATAGCTATGGGGTGGCAGCTCGCGTGACAGTAGCGAAAATCGGTAGAGTGTGTGTGCAGCAGCATACAACAGCTAGCACAGCAGTATGCTGACGAGAGTTGAGACTTGGGCAAGGATTGTCCAAGGCTTGATGAAACAGTGCTGGGATGACACAATGGGACAGTGAGGAATTTGGCAACACTGATAAGATCGGTAGTGTCGATGGAATTCGGCAGCATCGACAGAATCGGCAACTGGGGCTAACGATAACTTGGACAGCGGACGGTCCAAGGCATGTGAGGCAGTTATGCTGGTAGCATGTGTGCTGGCAGTGGGCAATTAGCTTGTGGGAGAACATGCCAATGCAGTTGCAGCAATTCTGGGAGCAGTTATCGGCAGTTGCGGTAGTTTTTTATATGAGGAAGAAAGTGGCTAGAACATGGGATAATGAGTGCTCCACCTGTGCAGGAAGTTAGAGGTAGTTTCTACTTGTAACTTCTATTATCTTGTAAATAGATAGGTTGTAAAATGTGTAGCATGCAGAACGAAAATGGGCATAGCACACAAGAAGGACTTTGTGTAATCCTTTAGTTGAGTTAATGAAAATGTTGGGACTTGTTCCTGTAATCTATTGTGTTGCTTGTTCTGTTCATATTCATTTGTGTTATTCCGCTTGCTTGTGACATTGAAAAAGTGTGAGGATCTCTTAGGTTTGTGGGATAAACTAGTCGTAGGCAAAACATGAGTGAATCGGTGAGGGAAAGGATGAGTTTAGCGGGACTAGATTGCCGCGCGAGGTCTATTTTCGAGAGCAAAAAATTGACTCCGTGACAATTACCATCTAGTTTTTTAACGTGATCCCAATTTTGGGATGTTTTTCTTTTATTATATCTAGAAGGTGGATTACCTTCAGTGTTGCTATTTGTACTAAAGGAAGTAACTGAAACTAGAATTAGCAAGAATTAGGTTCTGAACTTGAAGGATTTGACTCATTTGGTGTAGGATCTTCCCGATTATCCATCTGAAATAACAAAAACAATAACATGAATCAAGTAATTATTTTCAACTATGTAGATGTTAATTAACTTATTGATGAAAATGTGACAGTTAGCAATTCAACTGTTAGCAAAATGACATCTAACAACCTAATCACTAAGCTTTATGCCCATTATTCTATCATTTTGTTTATTGTCTTGGAAACTAATGTTTTCGAAATGAAAATCTACCCATGAAATATCAGGCGAGCAAATGTCACAACATCTTTTTCACCAACATTTCCCTCACAATATAAGAACATTAATATCAAAACTAGTTTCAATAACACTAACCAACATAAATATGCTCCTCCATCAATAAAACAAAACACAATTATCATCCACAAGTCATAAAAAAAACTTAAGACACAACAAATGCCATATCAATCACAAATGATAAACCGAATCCTCTGTTTTTCAATAACACTAGGCAGTAGTCTTTTAAAACTCTTATAAGATAATCTCCATTGGAATATGTCCAACGACTCTACTACCAATCTCTAGTATCAATATTAAATACTAATAACATGTTATAACCTCTTTCCATCCCTCATCAAAACATAGTAATTGAAATAAAAAAAAGAAGGAAGATTGCGTATTAATCAAACATCAAATCAATTATACAATCTAGCAAACACCTAATCTTTCATTAAAACAAATTAACATAACCAAAAAATCTAAATTCAAACAAAACAAAACATGCCAATCATTATAGGAACTATACAACCAACTTAAATGCAAACTCAAGCAAACCAAAACCAACCCTAATGGCCAGAAGGAAGAAGAACACAAGAGTGTTGAAAAAATTATTCAGGAGCAAATAAACAAAATCTAAAAAGCAAAACTAAACTTAGCATGATATATGATGAATGAGTCATAGGGATAAAATTTACCTTGTTGTCTTTTCTCTAATGAAGGAGTCCTCTTTTTCTGCTGCAACTTGCAAGAATAGAGAAGGATCACGACAACTTATGTAGAAGTAAAAAGAAAAGAGAAGCCAGAGAGATGGAGAGGTGGGTTTGTTCGGCTAGAATTGAGATAATATGGGACTTTTGAAATGGAGACAGACACAGAGTAGTTGAAACTTGAAATGGAAAGGAAGATTGAGAATTCTCGGGGGTTAGGAAGATAGCTTTTTGTGAGGATAGGTGGGATTATGTTAGGGTTAGGTTAACTTTAGAATTTATATATTTATACCCCTCATAGATTTTTATTGCTTTTTGGTTGGTTTGGTCCAGTTTGTCGATTTCAATTTTAAAACCGAAATCAAACCGGACTTGTTAGAATTTATAATTTTGAAAATCCGTTTAATTGGTTTTTCATCTCGGTTTGATTTTTTTTATTAATGTTTTTTTGGTTTTCTTGGTTGATCGGTTATTTTGAATGCATCTAATTACCATACTCTCAAACACCCTAAAAAACATATCTTCTAGATCAATCATTTCATATTAAAAGCGTGCTTTTTTTTTTCCAATGATAATTATATCTTTAATTCAGTTTACACATCAAATTAAGATTGAGTTTCTTTGTGAACTATCTGAAAGGCATACCTTTCACCTTTTTACGTTGATGAGATATATTATGAGAAATTTAATAAATTCTTTGAGAAGCTGGGCCAAAGGTTTGAACTTAAGAAAAAGAAAGTATATCCTTAACCACCATACAAATCTCTTGAAATTATAAGCCTAACATCACCAATTTTTAGACCGCTATATAATTTATTTTTATACAATCCATGACGGGAAATTAAATTGCCATCTCGTTACATGCATGATAAAACTGATTTAAAATGAATAAAGATCTTTGACAAAACTATAAATGAATCATTTTAAAATATTTAAGAAATATTATTTATTTTTTTTATATATATATCCTATTAGGAGGGCTTTGGATAATTTTCATTTTGTCCTTAAAGCATTTTATTAAGTGAGAATAATCTTCATTTTATAAAGTATAATTAATAAATATTTCTTACTTATTCTTAAGGTTTTTTATTAAATGGAAGCCTTGCTTCATTGCTCAAATGGCCTTAACTTAAGCATGATTATTGTCTTTATCATCACCTATTAATTTGATTTAGTTCTTTGAATGGAATGAGTTGCAACCCAAAACTTCATTTCCACCAAGCAAGAGGAAGCGCAGAAGAAAATTAAAAGAAAACAATACAAGTTTCTCGTGGGAAAAATTGGTTCAAATTCGTTTGCTATTGGTTGATCACATATTGGTGATCACATTGATTAATAATTGTGAATGAGAAAATTAGAGATCAAAATTTGAAGTCGTACATGATCAAGCACAAAATTATAAATAAAAAATGCTAAACTCTCCCTGATGAGGGAATGATAACAACATGCATTTCTGAGTTGTTGGGTGGAAGATGTAACCGAAGGGGATAGAACTTCCCATTTAATGGATTCCTTGAACAAATTTGGATATCAATGAGGCCTGTCTCTTCTTCCAACTTATTCTTCAATTCCTCCACCATTCTTCCCTTAAATGAGAAGGAATGTTCTTCAACATCATCTGCATCATCATTCACAGACACACTGTAATGTATCACCCTGCCTTCATTTTTGACTGGTGAACCTTCCAAGGAATCATCAGACTGCACACAGAAAAACAATCTTAATCCCATTCAAAGAGAAAAAGGAAAGTTCTATCAAGCCGATTGAGTTTAATGTTTGAACGGACCTCTTGTCTTGCCAGTTTGGGTGGTGTAGTTGAAATGCATGTTGGTGAACTAGGCTCATAATTTGGTGCCGTTTCTATTTGATCACTGGGTCGTCGTTGTCGTGGTGGAGGTGGAGGTGGAGGTGTAAGATCTTGAACTCTTATCTCTACAACATCCACATCCCATAGAATCCAATCCTGCGTGGAAGATCTATGAGGAATATCATGTGTTATGTGATTTCTCCATGGCGGTACGCCTGCATTTGCTCGTAAATATTGTCCGTAACGAGTCCTGAGCCTGACCTGGATACCTTCCCTAATAGGCTCCCATTCCACGGAAGAATCCAATCGTCCAGCAGGCAAAGTTTGCAGTACTTTCTTGCCTCTCATTCCCAGCAACAATGGCAAGTTACTGGCTGTTAAATATTTCCCAAAACAACTTTTCAAACGTATAGCATTGCTATTTCCGACAATTTCCACCGTCCATTTGGCGTTCCTGATTGTCCCATTTCGCTCTTGGCTAACGGTTTCTTCATCATCATCAGCTAATAGATACTTGTCATGGTGGCTCCGAAGACGTACAGATTTTGCTTTCTCAAAGAGTTCCATGGCACTCTGGATACCACATTATACATAGAACAGATCAATCACAAATCTAAAATACGGCAATTCGATTAACAAGAAATTTAGCATTTGAAAAATACAGAGCAAGAAAAGAAAATTAACAATCACGATAACATAACTTTTGTGTATAATTTGATAAAATACCTGAATCAAAGCAGCGTATGGTTTAAAATCATGTCTTTTAACTCTAATGGTGTGTGGGAAATTGGAAGATTATCATGTGTAGGGGGGAGTTGTAGCAATCAACGAAGCAAGAAAGTAGGAGATTTACTATATATATATATATATATATATATATATATATATTGGCAGCTAATATTGGAGTTGCCTTGTAAGGAAAAAGAAGATTGCTAGTGATGTGTTATGATGATATCTACAGGCAAATCCGGTCATTCAAATTCAATCTTTATTTGTAATATCATTCTTTTATCTTTATGGGAGATTTTGTTATTCTTCATAAATATATGAAGAATAAAAGGGATGATATTAATTACCTCCCTCTCTCTTCCACTTTTACTTTTTTGAGTTTAAACTAACAATTGCAGTATATAACGTTAGCTATCCCAAAAGAGCACTTGGTCGCCGAGACATCAATTCAATAGGCCATATGAATTAATTTAGGGCTCAAGTTGCTTTTATATAATGGCAAAACGAAAGTGGGGTGGGGATCACAAATAGACAAGAGAGGCAAGTTGGTGGTGTGTGTACATCAGTACATGTGTGTATTGTTGGGTGAGTGAATCCAGAAATTGACTTTTGAGTTTGAGTATAATATTATTTCATTAATTATTTGCCACACCAAACTCAAGCATGCATGTACCTATCCATTTTTAAAGAGCAAAATGTAGAGATTCCATATTAATCTTGCTATATCATACACCCTTTAAACCTGTAAATTTTACCAACAAGTCCCAAACGTTTCCGACATTTCTCAATCATGTCCATCTATCGAATTCGAACTTTTACAATCATTAAAATTTGCGTAAGATTTGACTAAAAGTTCTTAAAGGTTTTGATCTAACGTGCATATTCATTCACACACTTAATTTGACTAAAAACTTGATTAATGTTAGCAAAACGTTTAGGAAGTAGATAAAATTCATAATATATTTGTTAATGGATTAATAGCACATATATTTTCTATTTGATTAGAAAGTAAAATAATTGAGGAAATAAATAAAATCCATACCTCTCTTGCAAGAGAATGTGTGTTGGTAGCTAAACTAGAGACCAGCTGGCAGTGTGCATCCGAACGCTGTGAACTGGAAAGCTGCGATCCAACTGAAGAAGGAAAGCTAGAAGCAGGTGATATATAATCCTGTAATTGTAAATCACTTTCGATTATGTCCATCACATCCACTTCCCAAAGTACCCAATCTTGTGTTACAGTCCTATGTGGGATGTCATGTGTGACCGAGTTTCTCCATGGTGGCATGCTTCCGTTGGCACGCAAGAACTTGCCTCCTCTTGTCCTTAACTTAACACGAAACCGTTCAGTTCTTGGTTCCCAATCAATCGAACAATCCTTAACAGATACCGGCATGTCTTGCACCACTCTTTTCCCTGCCATGCCTAGTAAGAATGGATTCTCCGAGGCTGTAAGATACTTTCCATAGCAACTTTTTAGTCGGATTTGATGGTTGTTTCCCTGAACAAACTCCACTGTCCACCGGGCTCTTTGTGACGATCCGTTGCGGCTCTGCCGAACAGTTTCTTCATCCTCATCTGCAACTAGGTACTTGTCATGGTGACTCTTCAGTCTCACTGCTTTCGCCTGGTTGAAGAACTCCATGACAATTTATCGTGACGAGACAGTTAATGAGAAATGGGTGGGTGCCTCTTCTTTGTAGCTGGTGGAAATATTAGCTGGAAGACTTAGAAATTTACTTGAGCAAGTTGTGCCTGGAAGATGCCTTCATAAACTGTCCTCTTTTTAGAATTTGCTGACCGAAAACAAATTATTTGAATTTGACAAAATCAACCAATGAATGAATGGCGAATTCTGATGACTAGGTTTTGTATACGAGGCACGGCAACATTTCAAGGTATTTTTGAGTTGGACCTAGTCTTTGAGAGACAGGGTCAACATTATTGTGCTTCAAGCTATAAAAGGGACCCACAAGACTATTGCCGAAGAAATTACCTTCTATTAATTATCATTATTTAGAATTATTTTTTGGCCTTTTTATTTTTCACTGCTTCTATGATTATTATAATCAGCTAACAAAATGGAACCCAATACTTGTTGCTTGTTGTTATAATATATTCTATAATATAATTACATAAAAAAATATAAATGTTGCTATTTTTACTTGCATGTGATGAAATATTTAAAATAAAAACTAAAAACTTGACTAGTGTATTAGACTAGATTAATCGACTATTGTAAGCGTTAATAAAAAAAAGTTGGTGTGACTTATTCGATAAAACGGGTTATTAGTAAACTAGTTGCCCTATTAAAATGATGATTTGGTTTGAAAAAACAACGTTAACACCGCTATCATTTTAGTCTTGTCTAACCCTAATTTAAATGTGAAAACAGCAAACTGCCAAAGGATTAAATTGGAAAAAAAAACAAGGGAGTGAAATGAAAAGACAATAAAACATTGTATTGACCCGAGTTAATACGTGAAATTCATAACCTTAGTAATGGACATGACCAGGCATCATAACCATCTTTTAGAATAGCAAAGCAGACTTTTTAGTCATGGAAGATGCCTCCAAGTGTACTATTACTCTCAATTACTGATGGAGTTCATTAAATCATAAATTGTTTTTGAACAATATTACACTCAGCTAATTTAGGAATTTGTCACTACTAGATGCTATTCATAGTTTTGATGGATTTTGTTGAATCATCATTTGATTATGTGCTCATTTACCCCCAATTAATCTGGATATAATCTATTATCCCTTTTAAGATCCATTGCATTACCCCCCGATTGCTCAACTTTTCAAAGACGACTTATAAGAAATATCAATCTTATATTTGACAAAGGACTTTGCAAACTCGATCAATGGCCTTTTTTTTTTTAAATCACTTTCTTGTTTTAGAATCAACTTGTAAATTTCTAGAATCATGTCCATTCCAGTCTAATTGTTGCAAAGAAATCATGAGATATCATTTTAAAAGTGTTTATTTGATCGTAACCCTAAGAAATATCATTCATCACTGAGATGCATTTTTTATGCATTTTTTTGTTGAGAATTGATAGGGTAATGGTTGAGAAAGAAGTGTTAGGTTAAAGTTGGGATATCCATGGCTCAAATAAATTATTATTATTTTCATTTTGAAAACAAAAATTTACCTGATATTAGCTTAAAACAATTTTGTTTTGAGTTTCTTACAATTCCTAGGGTTTTAATCTTTCTTAAGGAAAAAGATAATTTGGTCTGGTGGAGGTTTATGATGAGGTGATTTTTTTTCTTTTTGTAGGTTTCAAAGCAAAAGGTTTGAGTAAAACTCGAGGTTTTGTAGAGAAAAATTTGTCTATCTTTTTTAGCATTTATTTTATAAGCATGAATAGTAACAAATAACTTATTTATGATGTCATGATTCTTGTGAAAATTTCTTCTGTATTTTAAGAGATCTTGATCTGAAAACCAAGATGCCTCCTTTTATAGGATAAAACTTGGAATTATTGATTTGATGACTAATTATTGAGTGGGTGGCCACATCTTGATTTGGTGATAATCCTTATCTTCTTGTCTGAACAAAACATCATTGATAACATTATAATTTGAACAAACTTAACTCATGAAAGTTTTAGGAAATTATCTCAGCTTTTCAGAAAAAATAATTGAGGTCATTTGGACTTCTAGAACTTGAGATATGGGTTGAACACGGAACAGTGTCTGGGCTGCAGGATAGATTTGGACTTCTTTGTTGTTGCTACAATTTGAACTTGAAAACGACCTTTTTAAATCTTGGACTCCAGATGAAAGTTTTAGGTCTATATCTTAGCTTTCCATTCATATAAAGCAGACCTAAATCCAAGATCTAGAACTTCGGATATGACCCAAAGACCGAACAGTGTTTCAGTTTGGATTAAACCAGCATCTCTTTTCTAAGTTTGGCTCTCTTTGTTATTTCAATTTCAGTACTTAAACTCATCAATCAATCTTTTCATTTATGTGATAGACGTGCATTTAAGATGAATATTTACCATAAATTAAAGGTATCTTATACTATCAGACTTGTTATTATAAAACATACTTTTGTTAAGGAGTTATTGATACTTCAAGTGTAAAATAATGATATGAAACCTTGATAAAAATGCACTTTTAAGTACTAATCACACCTCCCAACCAGCTTATTACTAGTCCCTAGTAATCAAAGTGTTAAAATAAAAATAAAAAAACAATTTGCAAATTCCACAAAGCAAGACATTCATCATTCAACTTCCATTAATCTATTATGATAAACAAACTCTCATTAAATTTATATATATTTGCTCAATATCTTTTAAACAAAATATTAATAAACCTTCCTTTTTATGTGCTTAATGTATGAAAACATAGATGATGGGGTTTTTATTAGAAGAAAACAATATTCTGTTCTAATATTTAAGGTTAACTTCCATAGGTTGGAATTATTACTATTATCTTCTTTTTCTTCTTCTTTTTTTTTTTTTTTGAATATATATATAACTTAAAACTCAATGCATTTCTAACCCATGTAACGAGCTTTCAGCTAATGACTCCCAAACTAGTTGATCTTAGGGCATTAGGTGTTGAAACATTCCTAAGAGCTTAGTAACTCGGGTTGTAGATACTAATACGTAGATAATGCAATGTTTGATTCCTTTAAGTTTTTCTCCTCAACCCATATAACAAGCGTTGGGCCAATAGCTTCCAAGTCAGTTGACTTTAGGGTATTAGGTGTTAAAACACCCCCTTGGGCTTAATTGCTTAGGTTAAAGAGGCTACGAAATCAAACTTATCTATATTTTTATTATTATCAATATTATCAATTTTCTTTTGTTTTTTGTTTTTTTTGCAAATTATATACTATCTATTTCCTTTAGTTGTTACCTTTAACAAAAGAACATAAATAATGTAGTAATCCAATGTGCAGTTACAATCATATGTTAAAATGTGTGTGTGAAAATGAAGGTTTGAGAATACTTGTTAAATGAGTATATAAGCATAATCAATTGATAATAATACGAGAGTTTGTAAACATGAATATTTCAAGAGAAGTATATGATAGACCTTGTTATAAATATTGCAAATAACCATTAGAAAATGTTTACTAAAATGTGTCTCAAGAGTCAATAAAATTATCCTTTACTCTATCATCCTAGTAATAACAGTTTTGTCAAATGGTTTTAATAATAGCAAAAACAGTTAGTAATTTATTTTATTTTTGTTTTTTTAATGTCAACTATTACCCTCTTCCCAACCAAAACGAGACATTGTCCTCAATGTCCTAAGGTAGAAAGATAAAGTATAGAAGACATCACCTGAAACAATGAACATTGACAAACTTGAAACACACTTGAACAAATATAAGAAATAACAAAACAAAATAATAAGTTATTCATAATGTCGCGGGGGTCGCGACTTCATCTGACGACGGCAGAGGCTTCTGCCATGCCTTCGGTGTGAGATGTGGTGTTAGGAAGGGTTTTTGGATTTAATCATAAAATTATGATTAAGGTTTAGGAGTCGCCACCTAGTATTATGGTCAATAGGAGCCTATGGTCTACGAGAGTTGAGTAAGGGACTAGTTGTGCAAGGGGAAGACGCATCACCCCTAGTACACCCTACCTGTAATGACCCGGCTTTCCAAGCCCAAAACAACAGTAAATTTTTTTATATATATATATATATATATATATTTAATACACATGGTGCCGGTAATCAAAGAACTTGAATCCTCACATCATCAAAATACAATCCATACAATCAACATTTCATTCAAAAGCGAATCTTACACAAACACATAATATTAAGGTTGCATGATTTGAAGTTCATATTAAAAATATATACATAGACATGAGTTTGCATTCTTATACTACTAATAGCCATCACAAATTTTAAACAAAAAGGATCTAATAAAAGTTATACATTCAGTACATTGATCCCTACAAAATACATTGTGATTTAGAAAGCATCTACTTAATTCCTTGCAAAAGTAGGTTCTCGTGTATCGGGTATCCTAGACATCTCGTTAGTGTGACGTCCCTGCAGCAGTACAAAACATTTAAGAGAAAACAAATACTTAATAATAATAATAATAATTGTAACTAACGGCCTGGCAATTAAATAAAGCATTAACATTTATAATTTCTTCATGTATTTGATGTAACAGCTAGTAGTACATATAGATACACAAGTTTTCGGATGCCATTCGCCGAAACTAGTCATTCATTTGTCCCGGCTATCCATCCGGATTCCATAGCGATAGCTGCGTCGCTGCCGATCAAGGAATCGGCAGCGAAACTGGGTCGCTGCTGATTTCTGTATCGGCAGCGAAGACTGGGTCGCTGCCGATTTCTGTATCGGCAGCGCATACTGCGTCGCTGCTGATCCAGAATCGGCAGCGGAACTGCGTCGCTGCCGATCCAGAATCGGCAGCGAAATCTTCCCTTTTTATCCCGGCCATCCATTCGGACGCCATTAGCCAAAGCTAATCATTCTTTGTCCCGGCCATCCCTTTGGATGCCATTAGCCGAAGCTAATCAGTCCTTCATCCCGGCCATCCATTCGGACGCCATTAGCCAAAGCTAATCATTCTTTGTCCCGGCCATCCGTTCGGATGCCATTAGCCGAAGCTAATCACTCTTTGTCCCGGCCATCCGTTCGGATGCCATTAGCCGAAGCTAATCACTCTTTTGTCCCGGCCATCCGTTCGGATGCCATTAGCCGAAGCTAATCAATCTTTAATCAACAATTAAGCATTCGACAATTTAATATCGGTTCTAACAATATGGTAGTACTCAAGTTAAAATATTCCAAGATTCAACGTATGAAAAAGAAAGGTGCAAGTCACCTACCTGCTCCACCTGTGGGTCGTTCCTGTCTTGATGATGGTCCAATCCCGACCGCACCACCTAAGACATCAATGGTCACAAATCAGCATAGTTGTATTTATTTTATTTTTGAATCATATTCATCATCACACTTATTTCAAGAGTTCATATGTTCACATTCAAGTGTTCCAGATTTTACACCAACATATCATGAAATTGTTACTAGCATTTAAGTCATTCCTCCCTAGGAGGCTTATTGTAGGAATCGGCAGCGAGAACTGGTTCGCTGCGGGCTGCCCAATTCGGCAGCGAAAACTGGTTTGCCGCAGGCTGCCAGTTTGGCAGCGACAACTGCATCGTTGTTGGTGCCGCAGTTTCGCTGCACAATGCACAACTCGGCAGCGAATATCAATTCGCTGCAGGAAGTTCAGTTGCGGCAGCGAAACAGAATTTCGCTGGGCAACACACAAATCGGCAGCGAATATCAATTCGCTGCAGGAGGTTCAGTTGCGGCAGCGAAACAGAATTTCGCTGCGCAACACACAAATCGGCAGCGAATATCAATTCGCTGCAGGAGGTTCAGTTGCGGAAGCGAAACAGAATTTCGTTGCGCAACACACACAAATCGGCAGCATCAATTTCAGCACAATCATCACAGCAAAACACATTAATTCCAGCAACAAACATCACAGCAGAACACATTAATTCCAGCAACAACATCACAGCAGAACACATTAATTCCAGCAACAACATCACAGCAGAACACATTAATTCCAGCAACATTAATTCCAGCAACAACATCACAGCAGAACACATTAATTCCAGCAACAATCATCACAGCAGAACACATTAATTCGAGCAACAACATCACAGCAGAACACATTAATTACCCCCTAGTTAAAACCAGCCCTCTACCATGATTTGTTAGATGTTCTGAAATTGACTTTATTTCACTTCTGTTTGCTAGTTCTCCTAGTTAATTTCAGTTTCCTTCATAGTTGGCTTAGGTCTTAAATCAATTTTTCTTAGGGTTTTTCTTCTTCATTTTCGTTTTTGATCTTAAGGGGGAGAGGAAGGGAGTTTCATGACCCATACCTTCTGAATTTAACTAAGTTTGAGGAAGGTTTGACACTATTCTTTTCTCTTCAGCTGCTGGTTCTCCTCCTTCTTCTTCCTCTCATGTTTTCCAGCTCTTTTTTTCCTCTCCTCTATGCAGCTGCCCACTCCTCTCTCAAGGTCTCATCTCTCCCTCACAAGCTCACAAGACAATCTCTACTATTGTGATTCACGTTTCTGTTGTGAAAGGGGAAGGGAAGAATGGCATGCAGCTGCTGGTTTGGGAAGAAGATGGGTCATTCTCTCTCCCCTCTTTGTATTTATACTACCCATCAAATGAAATGGGTTGTTTGGGGGTTGGTTTAGGTGTGTCCTTATCCTTGTTTGGTTTATCTAAAACCAGTTTTACCCCTCCCTCCTAGCTCTGCGTCACTGTTGTTTGAGAAATTGGCAGCGAAAACTGCATCGCTGCTGATTTCTGCTTCGGCAGCAAAAACTACGTCGCTGCCGATCCAGAAATCGGCAGCAGAAACTGCGTCGCTGCCGATCAAGAAATGGGCAGCGAAAAACTGTGTCGCTACCGATTTCTGTATCGGTAGCAAAGGCTGCGTCGCTGCCAAGTCCAGAATCGGCAGCGAAAACTGCATCGCTGCCGATTTCTGCATCGGCAGCGAAACCTGCGTCGCTGCCGATTTCTGCATCGGCAGCGAAAACTGCATTCATCATCATCTCTCTCTCTCTCTCTCTATATATATATATATATATATATTTTCCTTTGGGTGTTTACATTCTCCCCTCCTAAATATGAATTTCATCCTCGAAATTTAAGAAGTTTCACACTCCATACCTGGTAGATCAAATAAATTGGGGTACTTTTTTTTCATCTCAGCCTCCCTCTCCCAAGTTTCCTCTTCTACTTGAGCATTTCGCCATAAGATTCTGACGATGGGGATCTTTTTGCTCCGTAACTCCTTCACTTCTTGATCTAGTATCCTTATGGGCCTCAATTCCAGTGTTAAGTCTTCCTTGACTTCTACTGGGACCTGGGGTAGAACTCGGGCGGGGTCTATGTCAGCCTTCCTTAACAAGGAGACATGGAACACATCATGGACCCTGGCTAACTGTGGGGGCAAATCCACCTTGTAGGCTACTGGTCCAACTCGTTGTAAGATTTTGAAGGGTCCGATGAAACGGGGAGTTAACTTCCCTTTCAATCCAAACCGTAACATGTTCTTCCATGGGGCTACTTTCAGGAACACCTGGTCCCCCGTACTAAACTCGAGAGGTCTTCTCCGCACATCAGCATACTTCTTCTGTCTATCCTGTGCGGCTTTGATGCGATCCTTGATAGTTCTCACTTTCTCCGTGGTGACTTGGACCAACTCTGCGCCATATAACTTCCGGTCCCCAATTTCCTCCCAACACAAAGGAGTTCTGCACCTCCTACCATACAAGGCTTCATATGGGGCCATCCCTATTGTGGCTTGATGACTATTGTTATACGTGAACTCCACCAATGCCATGTGTTCCTCCCAGTTTCCTCCAAATTCTAGCACACAGGCCCGTAATAGGTCTTCCAAGACTTGGATGACTCTTTCCGACTGGCCATCCGTTTGAGGGTGAAACGCAGTGCTCATGTCCAATCTTGTCCCCAAGGCATGTTGTATGCTCGGCCAAAGTCGAGAGGTGAACCTGGGATCTCGATCCGAAACAATGGACACCGGAATCCCATGAAGTCGTACCACCTCATTTATGTAGATCTTGGCAAGCTTGTCCACCGAGTTGGTCATCTTTACAGGCAAGAATAGCACGGATTTCGTCAACCGATCTACAATGACCCATATCGCATCATTTCCTTTTCTCCCTTTGGGAAATCCTGACACGAAATCCATGGTGATCATCTCCCACTTCCATTCTGGAATTTGTAATGGTTGTAATGGTCCCGCAGGCCTTTGGTGTTCAACCTTGACTTGTTGACATATCCCACACTTTGACACATACTCAGCTATTTCCCTTTTCATATTAGGCCACCAATAGAGGTGTTTCAGGTCTCGATACATCTTAGTGCTGCCAGGATGTATGGAGAATTTGGACTCATGTGCTTCTTGTAGAACCATACGTTTGACTGTTTCGTCATCAGGCACATACAACCGTTGTCCCATCATCAAGGATCCATCATCCGCTACTCGGAATTTCATTTCTACCCTGGCCTCCACATTCTTCCTAATCTTGGACCCCACCTTGTCATGGAATTAGGCATGTAGTATCTGTTCTCGATACGTTGGTCGCACCAATAATTGGGCTACTAACCCACCTCTTGCATCAATTCCCAAATCTGCACCCAACTCTTTTAATTCTGCCAATTGCCACTCCTTTCCCCCTGTTAAGCTTCCCAAGGAGGCTTTATTTTTGCGACTGAGGGCATCTGCCACCACATTTGCTTTCCCCGGGTGGTATTCTATGATGCAATCATAATCCTTAATGAGCTCTATCCACCTTCTTTGCCGCATGTTCAACTCCTTTTGCGACATCAGATACTTCAGGCTCTTATGATCAGTAAAAATTTGGGTTCGAGACCCATACAAATAGTGTCTCCATATCCTCAAGGCAAATACTACAGCTGCCAACTCCAGGTCGTGCACCGGGTAGTTCACCTCATGAGTCTTTAATTGCCTTGATGCATAGGCGATCACCTTCCCATGTTGCATCAAAACACACCCCAATCCCTTCCCCGAGGCATCACTATATACCACAAAACCCTCGGTCCCTGAGGGGAGAGTTAAGACTGGAGCAGTGGTGAGCCTCCTCTTCAATTCTTGGAAGCTTGCCTCACATTCTTCCGACCATACCCATTTCTTATCCTTCCTAGTTAGTTGGGTCAAAGGGGTTGCAATCAGGAAAAAACCTTCGATAAATCTCCGATAGTATCCTGCAAGTCCCAGGAAACTACGTATTTCAGTGACCGAAGTCGGTCTTTCCCATTTCAAGACTGCTTCGACTTTTTGAGGGTCGACAAAAACACCTTCGGCTGAAATGACATGTCCCAAAAACGTCACTCTTTTCAGCCAAAATTCACATTTACTCAGTTTTGCATATAGCTGGTGATCTCTCAAGGTTTGTAAGGTTTGTCTCAAGTGTTCTTTGTGCTCCTTGAAAGAATTTGAGTACACCAGTATATCATCAATGAATACCACCACAAACTTATCCAGGTATGGTTGGAAAACCAGATTCATCAAATCCATGAAGAGGGCTGGGGCGTTCGTCAACCCGAACGGTAACACCAAAAATTCATAGTGTCCGTAACGAGTTCTAAATGCGGTCTTTGCTACATCCGCTTCTTTAATCTTCATCTGATAGTACCCTGATCTCAGATCTATCTTCGAGAATGCCCTCGCTCCCTTTAATTGGTCGAACAAATCATCTATCCGAGGTAACGGGTACTTGTTTTTCATTGTTATTTTATTCAACTGTCGATAATCAATACAAAGCCTATGGGTTCCATCTTTCTTTCTTACAAATAGGACCGGTGCTCCCCAAGGAGAATTACTGGGCCGTATGAACCCCTTGTCTAATAATTCCTGTAATTGAGTCTTTAACTCGTTCAGTTCTGCTGGAGCCATCCGATACGGTTGTTGGGCTATGGGTGGGACTCCAGGAAAAGTGTCTATAGACACCTCTACCTCTCGCTCCGGGGGTACTCCTGGTAGTTCTTCTGGAAACACATCTGGGAAATCCTTCACCACAGGGATATCCTTCAATCGTGGACCTTCATCATCAGAGTTTAAGATGTATGCGAGGTATCCCATACATCCCTTTCTTAAAAGTTTTTGGGTTGTTACCACCGATATTAAAGCATTCAGTTTGGGAAATCTCTCTCCTTCAAAAGTCATTTTCTCGCCCTTAGGTGTTTGGAAAGTAACAGTTTTAGTATAACAATCTATTAGTGCCTTGTATTTACTCAACCAATCCATGCCTAGTATTATATCAAAATCATGCAGCTCTAAGGGAATCAAGTCTACTTCTGTTTCATACCCGGATAAACTAACCCCCACATCCACATATACAATATTTGTTTCAACCATGTTTCCCATTGGAGTTCCAATTACAAACCCCTTCTCTACTATTTCTACTTCCTTTCTCAATTTAGTGACAATTCTCTTAGCAATGAATGAGTGGGTGGCACCCAGATCAAACAATACATGCACATTAAAATCATTCAACAGTAGTGTACCTGCCACCACATCCGATGCAGCCCTGGCCTCCTCCTGTGTCAGGTGGAAGACCCTCCCTGGGGTCCGATCATTTTGTGCCCTCGACTGGAGTTTGCCCCTGATTGAGAAGATCTCACTGGCCTATTAACGGTAACTGACTACTGGTGGCTCTGACTGGGCTGTCTATAGCTCTGTACTTGTCCGATGTTTCTTTTGGGGCAGTCCCTCTTGTAATGACCTTTCCCACCACAGTAATGACACCCTTGGTTAAGATACTGGCAGTTCCTCCACCTATGACCCTCTCCTCTGCACACAAAGCATCGCCTAGGGGAAACTGAGCAGTCCCCAGGGTGTTTTTATCCACATTTTACACAAAAAGGATAATCGACACCCCTGCGGTCACCGGTCCCAGCTGAAGAGTTTGCCCTCGAGTGCGACTGTCCAACCATCACTCTCCCACTTGACTGTTGGTGAGGCGGTAATATCAAACTCCTCTTTTTTCCGTGCTGCTCAAACACTCCACTTTTTCCTTTCTTCGGGTGCGATGGTCTGCCACTGAAATAGTCCCCATCTCTCTTTTTGCTTATACTCTGATACCCCCTTGGCTTTCTCCAATACATGCTTTCAGAGCTTGTGCAGCCTCAATCAACTCCCTCACCGATTTAAATCGCAAGGCGATCAATCCTTGTCTCAAATCCTGTCGTAACCCATCTCTCAACTTTTCAATCATATGTTCCTCTGTCGGCACATAATATGGGGCGAACAATGAGAGGTCATAGAATCTCCTTTCGTACTCCAATACTGACATATCACCCTGTCTTAATGCCAAGAACTCTTGTTCTTTCACCTTGCGATGATACTTGAAATAAAACTGATTCTCAAACTCTGTCTTGAAATCACTCCAAGTTAGTGTCTCAGTTGCACGCCTCAGCTGAACTGTTTCCCACCATGTCATGGCCCTATCAGACAGTAACTGGGATGCACAATTTACCCTCAAACCCTCGGGTATGCTTATTTGAATCATTGTCTTTTCTACCTTCCTGATCCATCTTCCAGCTATCTCTGCATCTTGTTCCCCCATGTACGGTTCACAACCCATTTCCCTCATACTCTTAACTAGTCGCACCAGTGGTACCACATTATCCATGGTCATACTAGTCGTAGGGGCTGCTGGTGGAATCTGCGTGGTGGGAGTTGTTTGTGCCGCTGAACTAGCCATGCCTTTCATCACTGCTTTAACTATTTGTACAAGGAGTCCTGCATCTACATATTGTGGGGGCACACCAGTTGGAACAGTAGATGGTTGTGCTTCTGATCTTTCTCACTGCTCCGTTGCGACTGGGGGTGTTCCCTCTGTCTGATGAGGCCTCGGGCCTTCCCCTGCCACCGTATCTTCCCCCTGCAAGGTTTCGGGTGGTATTATCGGAGCATGAGATGTCGTATCATCCAAGGGATCTTCGTCTTGCCAACCTTGGGCACCTCGGTTCATGCCCCTCCTTTCTAAGGAGGGCGGCTCAGTTCGTGTCCCTTGTCGGGTGCGTACCATCCTGAAATTCATCGCAACAACACATTTATTAATGATCCTCAGGATCCATACCAAGTGCTTTGATACCAACTGTAATGACCCGGCTTTCCAAGCCCAAAACAACAGTAAATTTTATTTTTTATATATATATATATTTAATACACATGGTGCCGGTAATCAAAGAACTTGAATTCTCACATCATCAAAATACAATCCATACAATCAACATTTCATTCAAAAGCGAATCTTACACAAACACATAATATTAAGGTTGCATGATTTGAAGTTCATATTAAAAATATATACATAGACATGAGTTTGCATTCTTATACTACTAATAGCCATCACAAATTTTAAACAAAAAGGATCTAATAAAAGTTATACATTCAGTACATTGATCCCTACAAAATACATTGTGATTTAGAATGCATCTACTTAATTCCTTGCAAAAGTAGGTTCCTGTGTATCAGGTATCCTAGACATCTCGTTGGTGTGACGTCCCTGCAGCAGTACAAAACATTTAAGAGAAAACAAATACTTAATAATAATAATAATAATGGTAACTAACGGCCTGGCAATTAAATAAAGCATTAACATTTATAATTTCTTCATGTATTTGATGTAACAGCTAGTAGTACATATAGATACACAAGTTTTCGGATGCCATTCGCCGAAACTAGTCATTCATTTGTCCCGGCTATCCATCCGGATTCCATAGCGATAACTGCGTCGCTGCCGATCAAGGAATCGGCAGCGAAACTGGGTCGCTGCCGATTTCTGTATCGGCAGCGCATACTGCGTCGCTGCCGATCCAGAATCGGCAGCGGAAACTGCGTCGCTGCTGATCCAGAAATCGGCAGCGGAAACTGGGTCGCTGCCGATTTCTGTATCGGCAGCGCATACTGCGTCGCTGCTGATCCAGAATCGGCAGCGGAACTGCGTCGCTGCCGATTTCTGTATCTGCAGCAGAAACTGGGTCGCTGCCGATTTCTGTATCGGCAGCGCATACTGCGTCGCTGCAGATCCAGAATCGGCAGCGGAACTGCGTCGCTGCCGATCCAGAATCGGCAGCGAAATCTTCCCTTTTTATCCCGGCCATCCATTCGGACGCCATTAGCCAAAGCTAATCATTCTTTGTCCCGGCCATCCGTTTGGATGCCATTAGCCGAAGCTAATCAGTCCTTCATCCCGGCCATCCATTCGGACGCCATTAGCCAAAGCTAATCATTCTTTGTCCCGGCCATCCGTTCGGATGCCATTAGCCGAAGCTAATCACTCTTTGTCCCGGCCATCCGTTCGGATGCCATTAGCCGAAGCTAATCACTCTTTTGTCCCGGCCATCCGTTTGGATGCCATTAGCCGAAGCTAATCAATCTTTAATCAACAATTAAGCATTCGACAATTTAATATCGGTTCTAACAATATGGTAGTACTCAAGTTAAAATATTCCAAGATTCAACGTATGAAAAAGAAAGGTGCAAGTCACCTACCTGCTCCACCTGTGGGTCGTTCCTGTCTTGATGATGGTCCAATCCCGACCGCACCACCTAAGACATCAATGGTCACAAATCAGCATAGTTGTATTTATTTTATTTTTGAATCATATTCATCATCACACTTATTTCAAGAGTTCATATGTTCACATTCAAGTGTTCCAGATTTTACACCAACATATCATGAAATTGTTACTAGCATTTAAGTCATTCCTCCCTAGGAGGCTTATTGTAGGAATCGGCAGCGAGAACTGGTTCGCTGCGGGCTGCCCAATTCGGCAGCGAAAACTGGTTTGCCGCAGGTTGCCAGTTCGGCAGCGACAACTGCATCGCTGTTGGTGCCGCAGTTTCGCTGCACAACGCACAACTCGGCAGCGAATATCAATTCGCTGCAGGAAGTTCAGTTGCGGCAGCGAAACAGAATTTCGCTGCGCAACACACAAATCGGCAGCGAATATCAATTCGCTGCAGGAGGTTCAGTTGCGGCAGCGAAACAGAATTTCGCTGCGCAACACACACAAATCGGCAGCATCAATTTCAGCACAATCATCACAGCAGAACACATTAATTCCAGCAACAAACATCACAGCATAACACATTAATTCCAGCAACAACATCACAGCAAAACACATTAATTCCAGCAACAATCATCACAGCAGAACACATTAATTCCAGCAACAACATCACAGCAGAACACATTAATTCCAGCAACATTAATTCCAGCAACAACATCACAGCAGAACACATTAATTCCAGCAACAATCATCACAGCAGAACACATTAATTCCAGCAATAACATCACAGCAGAACACATTAATTACCCCCTAGTTAAAACCAGCCCTCTACCATGATTTGTTAGATGTTCTGAAATTGACTTTATTTCACTTCTGTTTGCTAGTTCTCCTAGTTAATTTCAGTTTCCTTCATAGCTGGCTTAGGTCTTAAATCAATTTTTCTTAGGGTTTTTCTTCTTCATTTTCGTTTTTGATCTTAAGGGGGAGAGGAAGGGAGTTTCATGACCCATACCTTCTGAATTTAACTAAGTTTGAGGAAGGTTTGACACTATTCTTTTCTTTTCAGCTGCTGGTTCTCCTCCTTCTTCTTCCTCTCACGTTTTCTAGCTCTCTTTTTCCTCTCCTCTATGCAGCTGCCCACTCCTCTCTCAAGGTCTCATCTCTCCCTCACAAGCTCACAAGACAATCTCTACTATTGTGATTCACGTTTCTGTTGTGAAAGGGGAAGGGAAGAATGGCATGCAGCTGCTGGTTTGGGAAGAAGATGGGTCATTCTCTCTCCCCTCTTTGTATTTATACTACCCATCAAATGAAATTGGTTGTTTGGGGGTTGGTTTAGGTGTGTCCTTATCCTTGTTTGGTTTATCTAAAACCAGTTTTACCCCTCCCTCCTAGCTCTGTGTCACTGTTGTTTGAGAAATTGGCAGCGAAAACTGCATCGCTGCCGATTTCTGCCTCGGCAGCGAAAACTGCGTCGTTGCCGATCCAGAAATCGGCAGCAGAAACTGCGTCGCTGCCGATCAAGAAATGGGCAGCGAAAAACTGTGTCGCTACTGATTTCTGTATCGGTAGTGAAGGCTGCGTCGCTGCCAAGTCCAGAATCGGCAGCGAAAACTGCGTCGCTGCTGATTTCTGCATCAGCATTGAAAACTGCATTCATCATCATCTCTCTCTCTCTCTCTCTCTCTAAATATATATATATATTTTCCTTTGGGTGTTTACACTACCTAAGGTAAGCTGTATTGTCGTTTGATTGTTTTTCTTGGCCGGGTTTCTATTCATTGGTCTTTTCTAAGGTTCAAGACAGATCTCTCTTCATAAGAGAGTCTCTACCTTATCGGGTTAAATCCTAACTGTTCTAAAGTTCGAATTTTAGCATCGCATTCATTTACACCTTGTATTTTTAATACCCGATGGTGTACTTTATCATGTAATTTTACACCCCATAAATATTAAAGTTTACATCTGGACCCTAAAAAAGATTCGAAAAAAGGTTTTTGACATGTTGGTCAAATTCTAATGGATAATCATAAACTGGTTATGATATCCATTTTTGATTTTTTTAAACATAAAAAAAAAAAAGCAGTTTTTGTTTTTGTTTTTTTATATGAAAAATATGCTTGGAAAAATTTTAAGATTTGGCTGTATGCAATAAGATTTTTTTTTTTTTTAAAAATTGTTTTGAATTGTTTTTGAAATATTTAGGAGAAAACCAGGTACTTTAATACCGGATTTGTATTTTACAGTGTAAATATACAACCCAATATTATACAAAATGGATAGAGGAATATGTGAGAAAATCATAATTTTTTAAAAATGGTTTTTGAAATTTTTTTCTAAAAAAAAAATGAGGGTCGGGCCAGATCCAGCCCAGCCATTTGGGCGGGGCCAAAACTAGCCCAACCCAAGGCCGAAGTTAATTAATCAGTCGTTGCATGCAGAAATGAATTCTGCATGCAGTGACCTCAATGAAGAAGGAGGCGAAACGGGGAGGAGAAAGTTGTCTGGCATGGGGGTTGTGGACGTTCTAAGAAGAAAAGGTTGCAAAGGAGAGAGAAAGGCTGGAAGGAGAAGAGGAAGAGAGTCGTGGTGGCCGGTTGGTGGTTGTACTGGCTTCTTGTGGTGGAGCTGGTGTTCTAGGTATGAATGGTGGTGGTTGAAGGCCACGATGGAGAGAGAGGGAAGAAGGAATGTCTTGCAAATGAGAGAAAGAGTTCACGGTGGCTTATTACAGACGCAGTGGTGGCTGGCCGGTGGTCATGGCAACGCTTGGTGGTTTTGGTTGCTCAAGACGGAGCTGGAGGAAGAAGTGGTGACGACATTGGTTTCCTGTGGTGGAGGAAGAAAGAAGAAGAAGCAGAAAAAGAAAATCTGTAGTGGGGAGAGGGAGGAAGGCTGGTTTTTTGGCTTACTTTAGACCCGATTTTCTCCTCCCTCGGGCCATCAAATCCGCTTTTATTTACAAGCGGTGGAAGAGGGCAATCTTATCTATGTTGGGGAAAAATTTCAGCCCTTGATTCACTTGGAAAGGATCCCAACCGTTGGCTTAAAGTAGGCATGGTGCACTGTTAAAACTACAGAAACGGCTGCCTGAGTTGGCATGTTTAGGTCGGCACCGGTGCCGTCTCGCTGCCATTCAGACTGAACTGTTTACTTGAAACTATAGAGAAACTACAGGGGATCATTTGCATGCAAGATTTGTTAAGTTTGGTGGCCGGTAGGTATACTAAATGCAGCTGCAAAATAGGTAACCGGACCAGCTTTTTTCAGAAAAAAAAAAAAAAAAGTGAAGAAGATAATGAACAGTTTGTTGGCCCAATTTCATTTCAGTCCTCCATCTGTCAATTTCTTTCAATGGAATCCCTAATTGACTCTAAAATTTTAATTTAATGCAATTAAGACCCTGCAAAATTACTGTTTGATCCTCGAATTTATGCGTCTTTTGCAATATGGTCCTTAGTCTTAGAATTTGTCAATTTAACCCCTAATTGACCATTAAACTTTTAATTGCTTCTAATTTGGCCCCTAATTTCAACCAATTAACTTGGTAAATATTAAATTTGATATCTTAAAATTTCAATCTTCTCAATTAAGCTCAAATTAGGCTCCCAAACTTAATTTTTCATCAATTAAGCCCCAAATAAAATTAATTTGACCCATTTAAAGTATAATTAAGTCCTTGCACTTAATTAAATCCTTCAATTGGATGAAAATTAATTCTTAAACATAATTAAAATTCAATTTGGCCCATGATTAAATCAAATTGGCCTATTAAAAAATTAATTATGTCCTTGGACTTAATTTTTATGCAAATCCTTCCAATAATCATTTAATTTGACCTCAAAATTTGTATTTTTTTTTCTCAATTCTTTGGCATAATGGGGTACAATTAGGCCTTGAATTTCCTTCAAAAATTGCGGTTTGATTTTTCCCTATTTTTGTAGTCCTCCTTGATCTGCTTTCTCCACATTGCCAGCATTTATTTTATTTTTTATTTTTATTTTGAAAAAAATGAATTGATTTTTGGGGAATAACCTAGAATTGGTTTATGACAAATAAAACCAAAAGACACAAGGTTTCATAAACGAAGGCTCAAATCCAATCTAAGCTTTTTACGGCTTTCCTTAGTTGACCAATTTATATGACTCATGGAGGGATTAATTACAGGGATGAAAGATTGTAGTTGGTCAATCAATTGTTCAGCAGTAGCAACAGAGATTATGATTTGTCGTGTCGAAGATGTTAGAAATTCATGTTCCACAGCTTGATTAAGAAAAGATAATAAATTATCATAAAAACCATTAACATTTAACTGACCTATAAGTTTATGGTGAATGTGTAGTTAGGCCCAAGAGGAAATATGAAAGATCTCTTTCAATGTGTCTAGACCACCTGGTAAGGCAATGAAGGCATTAACATGGTTAAACATTGTATTCATTCGATCAGACATTATGGAGATTTGTAGTTCCTCTCCAATTATTTTTCCAATGATGTCCCCTTTTGCTAAAGCTTTGGGGATGACCCCAGAACTTGATTGCCTCCTAAGAATGCAGCTATTGACACACTCCTCATTAACCTAAGGTTGTCTCCCCCATATACTAAATGAATCTTTCTCTTGGCTAGTATCTGACCAAGATGGTTTGCGGATTCTATTAACTCTTTTTCTTTCTCAAGACTAGATCCATAAAAAACATAAATATTTTTTATTTTAAGAGCTGAAGATCCTACCATTTCAAGACTTGTCTATGCTTATAGAATGTATGGGTTAAGTAGAAATGAAGGGAAGAAAAAGAAGATTTTATAGATGAGAAAAAAAAAATGCAATCACATCACTTATATAGAAGCCAGCTGGAGTCTCTCTCTCTCTTTCTTCCCTTTTTTTTTTGTTCTTTATATATATATATATATATATATATATATATATATATATGTGTGTATGTACAGGTAGTTGTGATTGTGGTTCACATCTTCCCTTGGTTTTACGTCTAAGAACGGCTTAAACGCCCTCTATGGTTCGGGAATAGGCTTGCCATCCAGTTTTCTTAAAAACTAGCAAACATGGTCTTTTTTTAGTCAAATTTTCAAGACTATGATGAGCATGTTTTTTATGAAAATGGAGCTATAAATCATGAATTGCACGATGTACATCTCCATTATGATGAGACTTAAGAGTCAATAAAAGATTATCTAAAGGCTCTTTATGTTTTGAAATAAATCCCACCTTTTGACAATTTTCACAGGTTTTGCATAATGCATATGAGTCCTTGAACACGGTGGGCCAGAAAAATCCACTTTGTAAGATTTTTGCAGTCGTTTTTTTTTTTTACAAGAAATGATCCTCACATGCTTCAGAGTGATAAAATTTAATGACACTACTTACCTCATTGTCGGGAATGTATTTTTGAAATATTTGATCAGGACAATATTTGAATAAGTAAGGGTCATCCCAATAAAGGTTTTGCACTTCGCTCAAAAACTTTCTTTTGTCTTGGTTATCCAAATGAGCTGGTAAAAATCCTGAAGCAAGAAAATTGATATTTTTAGCAAACCAAGGCATTGAACTAAGAGAAAGTAAAGATTCACCAAGAAAGTAATCATCAATTGGTGTGATGTCGGATTTCGAATCTATTATCAATTTTGATAAATGATCCATGACAACATTTTTGGTGCCCTTTTCATCCTCGATTTCTTCCTGTTTGGTCATGGCATGAGAAAATAGAAGTGCTGGTGGGGAATCAGTCTTTTCTTTGCAATGTTCATATTCAACCCCTTCCTTACCCTCATAAATTAACTCATCATCTTTTTCACAAGGTTCAAGAGTGGGTTTTTAAATAACCTTACCACTGCGAAGAGTGATGACTGATTTGACTTGATCCATGTGTTGGCTTCTAGAACTACTTGCATTTGCATTGTACTGCCCCTTTAGATTTTGCTATGGTTAAGATGGAAACTTACCTTTCTCTTGAAAATTGAGAGCAAATGTGAATTTTGCAAAAGCATCTTTAAAATCTATCATACTCTAAGCAAGTTGAGTGTTGATTGTCTCTTGCTATTCAATGAATGCATGCAATATTTCCTCAAGATTTCTTCTAGGAGGTGGAGCAGAGGGAGATGCATATCCATGAGAATTTTAGAAATTATGGTGTGCTTGAAACGGTGGCTGTGAAGTTTGTGCATTATTGTTATCACTCTTCCAACTGCAATTTGGATGATTTCTCCAACTAGGGTTGTATGTTTGCGAGTATGGATCATGATTTGGCCATTGAAAACTGTTTAAAGCACTGGCTTGTTCATTGAGACATTCCTTGAAAGGAGAATTTTGACAATCATGGATTAAATGTTCATTAGTTTCAAAGATTTGACACACAATATCCTGAACAGATTTTTCAATTCTAGTGTCTCGACTTTTCTAACTAAAAATGCAAACTTGGCTTGGTGGTCATGATCTTCCCTAAAGTTGTACATTCCTCCACTAGATGTATGAGGTTGATTTTTACTTGGTGCCTCATAAATGCTTATAGTGTCCCAATTTTGAGCATTTTCAGCTAGGAAGTCTAGGTACTCTATTGCTTTATTAGGGTCTTTATCTTTAAAAGTTCCATTGCACATCAATTCCACCATTTGTTTATCTTTAGGTGTTAACCCTTCATAAAAATGTGAAACCAATCTCCATGTTTCAAAACCATGATGAGGGTAAGTATTAAGCAAGTCTCGATACCTATCCCAACATTGGTAAAATATTTTTCCTGGTTTTTGAGTGAAAGTGGTGATTTGTCTTTTGAAAGATTTTGTTCTCTGAGACGGAAAAAACTTCTTTAAAAACTGTTTTTGCATTTCATCCTAAGCATGAATGGATCCTGGTCTCAAATTTTATAGTAATGTTTTAGCTTTATCTTTTAAAGAAAAAGAAAAAAGTTTTAATATAATGGTGTTCATGCTACAACTTGAGTCATTATAAGTGTTACAAACTTCTTCAAATTTTCTCAAATGCAACTACGCCAAAAATATAACTTGAAAAAAATATAACAAAATTTATAATTTGTACAAAAATCTACCTTCCCAGCAACGACGCCAAAAACTTGACACAACCAAAAGATTGATGTCTTCTTCCAAGTGTAGGAGTGTCGAAGTAATAAATAACCCAGCAAGATCGGTCTATAAGACCAGGGTCGAACCACAGGGAGGTTAACTATATAAATTATAAATAATAATAATAATAATAATAATAATAAGTTAAATAGGACTTTGAGATGTAAGATTAATGTGAGGATTCAACAATAATAAAAACAATTGTCAATGTTAGAGGATCGACTAATGGTATTAGAAATAAGTATAGTATAAACTCTTTTTATTAATCAATTCAAAAACACACACAAATGAGGTTCCAATTGGATGATTTATCCTTAATAGTGTATTATAAATTATTAACATGATTATATTAATTATCTTATTTAAGTAATACCAAACTTTTAAATATTTTCAGGAATTCATAATGCTAACTTATGCTAACAACAAATCAAGTTCCTTTCACAGCATAGGTGTAGCTTATACCATACGGTTGGCTATAAAAGTGCCAAGCATTTGTTGTACCAAGTGTTATACAACACAAATCTAGATTAACCATTTAACAAGCAAGGTATTAAGAATTAGTAAGATAAAAAAATAAGACATGTTAATAACAAACTTTCTTGGATATAAACATTGAAGTCCATATTGAGTTTATACTATACATATTCTAACACTATTAGTGAAACATTTTCACCTTGATATAATAAACTTAACTAAACATAATGAAGAAGATAAACATAAATAAACAACATAAGAACATAAGTATAGTAAAGGAAATGAAAAGAATAAACAAGAGATTAAGAAAAATATAACATGAAATAAAACTTAAACATTACACAAATATAAAGAAAGAAATAAAGAGCATGATAATTATCTGAACACCAAGATGCCTAAATGCATGGAAAATGCCTCCTTTTATAGGCCTAAATTTAGAACTATTGATTTGATGACTAATTGTTGAGTGGGTGGCCACATCTTGACTTGGTGACAATCCTTATCTTCTTGTCTGAACAAAACGTCATTGATAACATCATAATTTGAACAAACTTAACTCATGAAAGTTCTAGGAAATTATCTCAACTTTCTAGGAAAAACAATTGAGGTCATTTAGACTTTTAGAACTCGAGATATGGGCTAAACAGTGTCTGGGCTGCAGGATAGATTCGGACTTCTCCATTGCTGCTACAATTTGGACTTGAAAATGACCATTTTAATTCTTGGACTCCCATGAAAATTTTAGGCTTATGTCTTAGCTTTCCATCCATATAGAGCAGACCTAAATCCAAGATCTATAGCTCCGGATATAACCCAATAACCAAACAGTGTTCTAGTTTGGACTGAACCACCATCTCTTTTATAAGTTTGGCCCTCTCTTAATTTGTTCTTTCAATTTCAGTACTTAAACTCATCAATCAATCCTTTCATTTATGTGATAGCCTGCATTTAAGATGAATATTTATTATAAATTAAAGGTATCTTATAGTATCAGACTTGTTATTATAGAACATGCTTTCATTAAGCAGTTATTGATACTTCAAGTGTAAAATGATGATATAAAACCTTGATAAAAATGCACTTTTAAGTACTAATCAGTGTCTGCACTATTAATTTAATTTAATGGTAGCCTTAAGAATTAGATAAGTTGATTAATCTAAACAATATAAATGTTTGCAATCCATGTTTGATTTGATTGAATGTTTTCCCTAAGATTAATAACCTAGATCCACCATAACTATTAATCTCAGTTGCTTCACAAGTTTATATACCATAACTTCAATTTTGATAGTAAACTTAGCCATAGATTGTTTACAATAATAACTTAGAGTCTGCTCTAACAATTAAAATGAACAATCATAGAAAATAAGCATAAGAAACAAGCATGTTAATCATATAAACTGAAAAGAAGGTAAAATAAATCTCAAAGTTCTTGAAATTCAAAGGTTTTTGTATCCTTACAACCAAGAAAAAGAGCTTAACCTTACATGTTTATTGAAAAACTAATAAAAAAGAAAGACGAATGCATGATTTCGGGTTTTTGGAGGAAAAGGTGCATTTTTCTTCTCTTTTCTGGCCACCCCCCTTTTCTATCTCTCTCTCTGTTTTTTTTTTTATTTGATAGGAAACCCTAATTCCCTTTTCCTACAAAATAGTCCTTCTCTAAGGAGACGATTTACATTCAAGTACTTTAATAACTATTTTCCTAAAAAATAAAAAATAACCTTGCATAAAATCTTTAAGCTTTGACTTTGGACTTAGAGGAGCTAAATTGCCGAAATAAAGACTTGGATGTCAGTTTGGATGCTTCGAGAAGTACTTTGGACTTGTTTCTTTATAAAACTTATTTGCTGGCAGAATTCATGTGTCATCTTAGAAAAATCATATCTCTCTCATATGAACTCTTTTCTACTAAAATTTGGCACGCTGATAAGTATTCGAGTTAGGAATTCAAAAAAATTAAGTTTGCATCAAATGAACTTCTCTTACTCAAGATATTCAAGTCGGAATGGCTGAAGGTCATCACTGAAAAAATACGAGATTTTTCTTTGAAGGCTGCGATTTCCATGCTCTTTCTCTTTTTATTTTTCTTGCCATATACATATAAAAGGTATGGATGTTATATTTCTAATTCCACTAGAATTACTTCATTTTGATCTCTAGAACTCAAACTCTTCACAAAATATCAATCGGAGGTCAAATCTATCAATTATTTCTAATTTACTTCTTTTTTAATCTTACATCCAAAAGTGTCTTTGAAACATAAAACAAACAATATCAAAACATTTTATATAAAAAACATAGGCAAATTACTAGATAAATATGGGTAAAACTATTGAATAATATGATTACATCAAATATATACTATGATATTCAGACATGCTTCGTATTATCATACCATGGATGCCTTTATGTTACTGTTAAAAAAAATAGAACAAAATTATAATTAGCAAATTTCTTTTTAAAATTTTCTAATTGTGGACAAAGCTTGCGTTATTTAGCACATATATTATTCAGAATTGAGATGATACATTTTCATATTTTTTTTTTCAAATGAGGAGCTTAAAGGAAAGCATACAAGGTTACCCAGATTTGATCATTATACTTTTTCAATGTGTTTTTATTGGAGTCTCCTACTTTTTTTATATACCGATTGAGTTTCTCTCATCTTTATTTTAATGTTGTTAGTTTGTATATCTATATTATTAGAGTAAGTTTTCCATTTCTAAAATTATATAATTAAAGAAATAAGTAATATTTTAAAAACTGATATAACAAAAAGGAAACATGAAAGAAATAATTTATTTAAATTAATATATATATATATATATATATATATGAACCAATAAATCATAAAAAAAGTTGTTAACTCTAATGCAACATAAAAGCCAAAAGTTTTTTTATATATATAAATAGTAAAAGATAAATGTAAATGCAAATATTTTACCTTGATTATTATTTTTGTTTTATTCATCTTTTTTTATTTATCTTGTAGACTAGTTTTGATCGCACTAAGTATATATATGATTCTCGGTCTTATAAATGTATTATGAAAATATAATTTATCTATTTAAAATCTAAAAGGAATAGATTCTTAATTTGTTATTAGCAGTTATTAAAATAAATAATCATAAAAAATATTAACGATTTAAATTATGAGGAAAGTATATTTCTCTTGTAAGAGTTTCTTTTTTTATGATTTTTTATTTAAATTAAGTGTTAAAAAATGCACTTCTTAAGCCAAAACTTCATTATTCATTAATTTCCTTTTAGTTTTGAAGGGAATATGTTTTTTCTTACCAAAAGCATGGTTATTCAAATAAAAAGTTATTATGATTTATAAAGAGAAAAACAAGAAAAATATATTTCACTTATAAAGAAAAACACTTACATGATATATATATATATATATATATATATATATATATATATATATATATATATATATATAGGGTCTAAAGAATAAGCTTGGGCATGAAAAGGTATTCATGTCTAGGATGTAATGCAGAAGAAGAAAAAGAAGAGTAAAATGACTTATTCAATATAAATAAAGACTCCAGTAAAAACAACTTGGACAAGTACAAGAATCGAATCAAGATAAAACCTAGACGTAATCCTTACGAGTCTATAACCAAAGCTAAAATTCATCAAAATTAGATGTTGTCTTGAACAGAAAACTCCTTTTGATTAGTAATGTAACTAGTTATGTATTCGTTTGTTATATTACAGGTAGGATTTTAAGTTAATTTCAAATATAAAAATAAAATATACAATGCATTGTTAATGTGTTTTATGAAATCATGAAAAATTCTAATTGAAAATTGAGAAGTTAATAAATTAAATTATATATATATATATATGAACCAATAAATCATAAAAAAAGTTGTTAACTCTAATGCAACATAGAAGCCAAAAGTTAATTTTTCTTATAAATAGTAAAAGATAAATGCAAATGCAATACCTTGATTATTATTTTTATTTTATTCATCTTTTTTTATTTATCTTGTAGACTAATTTTGATCGCACTAAGTGTGTGTGTATATGATTCTCGTTTTTATAAATGTATTTTGAAAATATAATTCATTTATTTAAAATCTAAAAGGAATAAATTCTTAATTTGTTATTTGTAGTTATCAAAATAAATAATCATAAAAAAATATTAATGATTTAAATTATGAGAAAAGTATATTTCTCTTGTAAGAGTTTCTTTTATTTATTTATTTATGATTTTTTATTTAAATTAAGTGTAAAAAAATGCACCTCTTAAGCCAAAACTTCATTATTCATTAATTTCCTTTTAGTTTTGAAGGGAATATGTTTTTTCTTATCAAAAGCATGGTTATTCAAATAAAACTTGTTGTAACCCATTTTTGGGTCCCCATGTAAAAAATAATAAATACAAAAAAAAAGAAAAAAAAAGAAAAAAGAGCCTGAAACAGTGCTGTTTTGACAGCACTGTGGGTCTTCTTCTTCCCCTGGACACGCGAGGCAGGGGAAGAAGAAGATTTTTTTTCCCACTTTTTGCCTAATTTCTTTCCCGGATTTTGCTCAATAAGACGCCCACCATAGACACCCACTTGCCTGGCTTTTTATCTGTTGAAAGGTAGTGAAGGGGGCTGCCAACAGTGGCCGCCCCAACACGTTCTCCCTCCCCTGTTTTCCTATAAATACAGGGGAGGGCTGCTGAAAAAAAGAAAAAAAGAAGAGACCCGAGAGAGGGGGAAGAGAAGAGAAGGGAGAGCAAAGAGAGGGGAAAAGAGAGAGAAGGGAGAACACAGAAGAAGAAGAAGAAGGAGCAGCAGAGGAGAGAACAAAAAACACAGAGGAGAGAGAGAAGGAAAACGCAGAGCAACTCCGGCCACCCCACTGTCAGCGCCGCTTCCTGTCGCCACCAGCAGCTCCGCCATCGACGACAGCCACCACAGGTCAGCCCTCAACCCCTTATCGTCGTTACTGTTCATCTTCTTGCATGCAGAACGTGCACTGTGCACGTTCTGCAAGCCATGAATTAATTACCCGGTTACTGTGCATGTGCACAATAACTTGGCAAATTAATTCACTGGTTACTGTGTGCACAGTAACCCGGTTACTGTGCACACAGTAACCAGCCATTTGGGCCTGGGCTGGGACGTCAGCCAGCCCATGTAAATGGGCCAGGTTTGGCCCAGCCCATGCAATTGGGCCTGATCCGGCCCATTTAAAAAAAGAAAAAATATTATTGTTTTAAAAAATATTTATGAGGCTCCCATTTTTTATTTATGTCATTTTGATTAATATCAGGCAGTATTTGTACATCGTAAAAAAATATAAATCCGGTATTAAAATACCCGGTTTTCGGCAAAAACTTCCACAAAATACAAAAAAATTAAAACAAGAGAAAAAAATGTTTTTGTGCATACGGCCAAGTGTCTCAAAGCTAAAAATTCATATTGTATTTTGCATATACCAAAAAAAAAAATGTTTTAGCATGCATTTTGGCTTTAATAACCAGTTTATTAAAGTCAAGAGAATATTGGCCAAAATTTTAAAAAACAACAAAAATTTTATTTTGTTTGTCTCTTAGTATCCGGGGTATGACTTTACACGTAATGCATATTCCGGATATTTAATTCTTTTTTCGGACAATAGTATCCGGGGTATGACTTTACACGTAATGCATATTCCGGATATTTAATTCTTTTTTTTTTTCAGACAATAGAACCTGGGATATGACATTACATGTAATGCGTATTCCGAACAATAATATTAAAAACCACAAACACAACCTTAGATGTTATCAGACATTAAAACAATGCAGCCTACCTTAGGTAGGGCGTAGTTGGGGTGCTAATACCTTCCCTTTACGCAACCAGTCTCCGTACCCGATCTCTAAAGACCAGTTAAGGTTCCTAGTAACCAGAATACTAGGTGGCGACTCCCAGTCCATATTTTCACTTGTAGAGACTAGAATTCCTTGTCTCTCCTTATTTGCCAGGAATAAACATTCCGATTTTTCCTTGAGGGTGGACGATCGCCGCGCCGCCGCACACGTGCGACAGAATGGCGACTCCACTGGGGACCTTGTGGACTAAACTTTGTTTTTGTCTGATTATTGTGTTTTTTGTTGTAGTTTGCGTGTTTATTTTTAAATATATATTTCCTTTATTTTTTTTTTCTTACAAGCTTTAATTTCTGTATATATTTTTCAAAGCATACACAAGCCTTTAAGTTAAGTGGGGAATTAACGATCTGCCCTATGACTATTGGTCGGGTTCAGATGCGTGAAACACCCAACTCATATCTGAGAGCCTGCTTGGTAATGGTGGGCATACATGCCTTAACTGTTCTTTGCAACGCCCCCATACTACCTTTACGAAGGACGTCACTGGGCAGATATGAGACCCTTTTGAGACCAGGTAGAAAACCTATTCATGAATAGACCCTGTCTTTAGTTTGTATGCGCTATCTTTCTTTACAGAATATGTCATACAAAAATAATAATAAAAAAGATCATGTCATCCCTCGAAGGGCAAGTGCATCATATTAATTACATGTTCAAACATTTAACATGCATACATGCCAGATCGAAATATAGGTCCCCAAAAAGTCTACAACACCCGACTTCGAGCAAGAAACATGGAAGATGAAGAGCGTGCTCAACGTGAAGCCTATTTGCACGACGAGTTGGAGTCTCTGAAAATAAGTGTGGCTCACCTCACTAGCTTACTCAAGCAAACACTAAGAAATAACTCTGATGAAGGTCCTTCTAATCAACCGATCACCTTTGATCCGGCTCCTACTACAGTTCAACCTCAGGAAAGAATGAGCGAACATGGTCAAGAACATCAGCAAAATCCAACATTTGTGCAATCAACAACACCTGCACCATCCCCAACAGTCGTGAAGGCATCTGCTAATGAGTCCCACAAGGCTAAGTCATCTGATAGCATTGATCAAGCTAAGATAGAGGCGCTGGAAGCCAGACTTAAAGCCATTGAAGGGATAGACTTATATGACCCGGTCCGGGCAGCAGAGATGTGTTTGGTCCCAAATGTGGTTGTCCCAAAGAAATTTCGTGTTCCTGAATTCATCAAATACAGTGGAACACAATGCCCCATGACTCATCTCAGGTCCTACTGCAATAAAATGGCTGAGGTAGTACATGATGAAAAACTACTAATGCATTTTTTCCAAGACAGTTTAAGTGGGGCAACTTTGAGTTGGTACATGAGATTGGATAACACAAAAAATTCGCAACTGGAAAGGTCTTGTGGATGCTTTCATCAAGCAATACAAGTACAACATGGACATTGCGCCCGACAGAACCAGTTTGTCCAATATAGAGAAAAAGGATAAAGAAAGCATAAGGGAATATGCTCAAAGATGGCGAGAATTAGCTGCTCAAGTACATCCCCCACTTTTGGACAAAGAGATGGTCTCTTTATTTGCCAACACACTTAAAGCACCATATTACGAACATATGATGGGTAGTTCAGCCCAACAATTCACTGATGCTGTGATAGTGTGTGAACGCATAGAGCAGGGTATCAAGAGTGGTAGAATTGCTGCACCAACCGAGAAAAGAGGCGTCGAAAGAAAAGAGGTTCACCATGTTGAAGATGGCTACATGGGTAAAACAAATACATCCCGAAATTACCATCCTCCATCCCAAATTGCCAACATCAAAAAACCTGAACCCCAAAACTTTCAAGCCAAAAGCCAAATTGGAAATTTCCAAAGGGTTCAAGAACAACTACCTCCACTACCGTTACCCCTGAATGAGATGTATCAAACGCTATTGAGCATCGGGCAAATAGCTCCAGAACCTCTAACACCTCTGCAGCCACCTTATCCTAATTGGTACAAGCCAGAACTCAATTGTGAATACCATGCCGGTATTACTGGGCATAGCATCTATACCTGCAACGCCTTCAAGAGAAAGCTTCTGCAATTAATCAAGGCTGGGTGGATAGAATTGGAAGATGCCCCCAATGTGAATACGAACCCGTTGCCTAATCATGCTTGAAGCATATTAGGATTGAATGTTTGGGGAATTGGAAAGCATCAATGGTCCAACATGATAGCTTGAATTTTGGGGAATTTTGACCGTGGTGTTTGTTCCACATTGTCTTTGAGTCCTCTACGTAGAGCTTTTGAGAGGAGTTTAGCCTATGAACAGATTCGCCAAAATAGAGGAATGAAGCCTGCCTTGTTATTGCCTTTTGTTAATGCTTTTGAATAAGACTTTCTCTGTTAATGAGTTTTTCTTGTGAAATAAGATCATGTGTTTTCTTGTGTTCACATCACACTCTTCTTTGTTGTTATTACATGTAAATAACATTTTGAGCGCAACTTTGCTCACAACACTACAACATGAAGAATCCTTTGGTGTTCCTTTCTTCCAAACTCATACATTAATCTCATATGTTTTCAAGGATATTTTTTTTGGGACCTCCAAAGTGAGTACAAAAACAAAAATCGTGTTGATATTTGTCCAAAACAAATGCATTTTGAAAATTCAAGTGATTCCTTAAATAGGTACACATATACCTAGAAAACTTGAAAGAAAAAAGACAACAAAGATAAACAACACTATGAGGTGACTCAAAAGCTGAGTTTTATTTGACTGAATAAATCATTTGGCATACACGCATGAAAGCAAGACCTATCGATCCTCAATGCATGAGTTTGAGATGAGGAAAGGCCATCTTTGATAATCCTTTCACAAGGCTAAAAAATATCCGTTGCAGTCCCATTTTGAGCCTAGTAATGTTTTTTAGAAATAACCTTGACTAGGATCACACCCCACACTGGGGGGCAAAATAATAGAGTTTTTACCCATCCAGACAAAGCAGTGAAGATGGGTGCTGGATTTGATCATGTAATTTTTAATCTTTCATTATCATCTAAATGAAGCAGTGATTGGTTAAGAAAAGAAAAGAAGAAGATCTAAAGGATCTAAAAGATTTGAGCTTCTCATACAAACAACTGATATGATTATGCTTAACCAAACAAAAATGGAGAAAACAAAGAGAAAAGCCCAAACCCGACACTGGGGGGCATGAAGACTATTTTGAAAAAAAACAAATCCAAAAGACAAAAGGTCAGGAAACAAGCACAAGTGATCCCTAGTCTTGAAATCCCTTAAACACTTTTTGAGCCTGCAACATATCCATTTTCTTCGTAACCAATAGCCAAAGCCTACATTACATACCTGATAAAGCCCTTTCTGATCAAAGGCAAGCAATCTGGATAGGTAGGCAGTGCTTTCTCGTGCGGGTCAAATCATTATTCATGCAAATAAAATAAATGCTTTGAATCATTTCGGTTCTCAATAACCCTCAAATTGAAATTTAAACATTTTTTGACCAACCAGAGGTCACTTCATCTTTAAACCAAAAGCAAAAATGCTTTCATCACTTCAAGAAACCTATCCATAGAAATCACTTGAATTTTTGAGAACAAGTTTATTTTGAACCAATATCAAAATCATTTTTATGATTGGAATAACTTGGAAGTTCCAAAAATTTTGCATGAAAACATTTCATTGTACAAAAAACCCAAACTTACTTTCACATATCCTCACCCCAAACTAAACCCAAGTTGAACACTTGGGGGGCATGATCAAGCTGGGGGGCAATCAAAAACACATGGTAGGGCTGACTCCATGATTCCTGTTCTAAGGAAAATGTCGGGAAAATTAGTAACTCTTGAGATAAAGGGTGAAGGATAAAGATGTATGATGACATCAAACCCTTCCCAGAGGTCAAGATCACAAGATGTAACCCGAGTAAGCAAAAGTGGAAAAGCCATCGAAGTTTACTACCAACACTACAACTTTTGAGAGAAAAGAAAGACACCATGAAGAAATGGGGGCCTATATTTCTCAGGTAAGTCTACATGCATATCAATCATAATGCATTTTCTTGCAACATTCATAAATCAATGTTTCATCATCATTTCTCTTAGGTATTGCGTTTTATAACCTCACCTCTTTTTTGAGTGCGCCTTTGAGCCCTCATCCCTTGGGTAGTGTGTTTTCTAACCCTACCTCCTCTTGAGTGCGCCTTTGAGCCCTCACCCCATTTTGAGTGCGCCTTTGAGCCCTCATCCCTTAGGTAGTGCGTTTTCTAACCTTACCTCTTGTTTGAATGCGCCTTTGAGCCTTCACTTCCTTTTGAGTGCGCCTTTGAGCCCTCAACTCCTTTTGAGTGCGCCTTTGAGCCCTCAACTCCATCTTGAGTGCGCCTTTGAGCCCTCACCTCCTTTTTGAGTGCGCCTTTGAGCCCTCAACTCCTTTTGAGTGCGCCTTTGAGCCCTCGCCTCTATTTTGAGTGCGCCTTTGAGCCCTCATCCCTTTGGTAGTGGGTTTTCTAACCCTACCTCCTTTTGAGTGCGCCTTTGAGCCCTCGCCTCCATTTTGAGTGCGCCTTTGAGCCCTCATCCCTTGGGTAGTGCGTTTTCTAACCCTACCTCCTTTTGAGTGCGCCTTTGAGCCCTCACCTCTATTTTGAGTGCGCCTTTGAGCCCTCATCCTTTTGGTAGTGCGTTTTCTAACCCTATCACCTTTTGAGTGCGCCTTTGAGCCCTCATCCCTTGGGTAGTGCGTTTTCTAACCCTACCTCCTTTTGAGTGCGCCTTTGAGCCCTCACCTCCATTTTGAGTGCGCCTTTGAGCCCTCATCCCTTGGGTAGTGTGTTTTCTAACCCTACCTCCCTTTGAGTGCGCCTTTGAGCCCTCAACTCCTTTGGTAGTGCGTTTTTCTAACCCTACCTCTTTTTTAGTGTGCCTTTAAGCCCTCGCCATCCAATTCTTCATATTTTTTCTATCTGGGTAGGTCACCCATTACAATGAGACCACTCTTTACTTTTATGTTTGGGCAGGTCGCCCATGAAAATAGACCAATGTCAGCGTAAGTGTGTGGGCTGGTCGCCCCTGAAAATAGACCACCTTAAGTATGTGTTGGGCAGCTCGCCCGTGAAAATATACCATCTTCAAAAACAAAGGGTTTGAACACACAGGATTTTGGTTCTGGTTAGAGGGGATTGCCGAAAGGGATCTCAGTCTATCCCAACCACACACAGGATTTTGGTTTTGGTTAGAGGGGATTGCCGAAAGGAATCTCAGTCTATCCCAACCACACACAAGTTTTTTGGTTTTGGTTAGAGGGGATTGCCGAAAGAAATCTCAGTCTATCCCAACCACACACAGGTTTTTGGTTCTGGTTAGAGGGGATTGCCGAAAGGAATCTCAGTCTATCCCAACCACACACAGGTTTTTAGTTCTGGTTAGAGGGGATTGCCGAAAGGAATCTTAGTTCAGCCCAACCACACACAGGACTTTGGGTCCGGTTGAAGTTTTAGGTCAATCAAATTTTGAGATGACCAGTTTCGGAAGACCAATGTTATTTTATCTTTACAACACTTACTATGCACAAATCTTTGCTCCGTAAGCATTGTAAAGAGGGGGGCAACTGTTGTAACCCATTTTTGGGTCCCCATGTAAAAAATAATAAATACAAAAAAAAAGAAAAAAAAAAAGAAAAAAGAGCCCGAAACAGTGCTGTTTTGACAGCACTGTGGGTCTTCTTCTTCCCCTGGACACGCGAGGCAGGGGAAGAAGAAGATTTTTTTTCCCACTTTTTGCCTAATTTCTTTCCCGGATTTTGCTCAATAAGACGCCCACCATAGACACCCACTTGCCTGGCTTTTTATCTGTTGAAAGGTAGTGAAGGGGGCTGCCAACAGTGGCCGCCCCAACACGTTCTCCCTCCCCTGTTTTCCTATAAATACAGGGGAGGGCTGCTGAAAAAAAGAAAAAAAGAAGAGACCCGAGAGAGGGGGAAGAGAAGAGAAGGGAGAGCAAAGAGAGGGGAAAAGAGAGAGAAGGGAGAACACAGAAGAAGAAGAAGAAGGAGCAGCAGAGGAGAGAACAAAAAACACAGAGGAGAGAGAGAAGGAAAACGCAGAGCAACTCCGGCCACCCCACTGTCAGCGCCGCTTCCTGTCGCCACCAGCAGCTCCGCCATCGACGACAGCCACCACAGGTCAGCCCTCAACCCCTTATCGTCGTTACTGTTCATCTTCTTGCATGCAGAACGTGCACTGTGCACGTTCTGCAAGCCATGAATTAATTACCCGGTTACTGTGCATGTGCACAATAACTTGGCAAATTAATTCACTGGTTACTGTGTGCACAGTAACCCGGTTACTGTGCACACAGTAACCAGCCATTTGGGCCTGGGCTGGGACGTCAGCCAGCCCATGTAAATGGGCCAGGTTTGGCCCAGCCCATGCAATTGGGCCTGATCCGGCCCATTTAAAAAAAGAAAAAATATTATTGTTTTAAAAAATATTTATGAGGCTCCCATTTTTTATTTATGTCATTTTGATTAATATCAGGCAGTATTTGTACATCGTAAAAAAATATAAATCCGGTATTAAAATACCCGGTTTTCGGCAAAAACTTCCACAAAATACAAAAAAATTAAAACAAGAGAAAAAAATGTTTTTGTGCATACGGCCAAGTGTCTCAAAGCTAAAAATTCATATTGTATTTTGCATATACCAAAAAAAAAAATGTTTTAGCATGCATTTTGGCTTTAATAACCAGTTTATTAAAGTCAAGAGAATATTGGCCAAAATTTTAAAAAACAACAAAAATTTTATTTTGTTTGTCTCTTAGTATCCGGGGTATGACTTTACACGTAATGCATATTCCGGATATTTAATTCTTTTTTCGGACAATAGTATCCGGGGTATGACTTTACACGTAATGCATATTCCGGATATTTAATTCTTTTTTTTTTTCAGACAATAGAACCTGGGATATGACATTACATGTAATGCGTATTCCGAACAATAATATTAAAAACCACAAACACAACCTTAGATGTTATCAGACATTAAAACAATGCAGCCTACCTTAGGTAGGGCGTAGTTGGGGTGCTAATACCTTCCCTTTACGCAACCAGTCTCCGTACCCGATCTCTAAAGACCAGTTAAGGTTCCTAGTAACCAGAATACTAGGTGGCGACTCCCAGTCCATATTTTCACTTGTAGAGACTAGAATTCCTTGTCTCTCCTTATTTGCCAGGAATAAACATTCCGATTTTTCCTTGAGGGTGGACGATCGCCGCGCCGCCGCACACGTGCGACAGAATGGCGACTCCACTGGGGACCTTGTGGACTAAACTTTGTTTTTGTCTGATTATTGTGTTTTTTGTTGTAGTTTGCGTGTTTATTTTTAAATATATATTTCCTTTATTTTTTTTTTCTTACAAGCTTTAATTTCTGTATATATTTTTCAAAGCATACACAAGCCTTTAAGTTAAGTGGGGAATTAACGATCTGCCCTATGACTATTGGTCGGGTTCAGATGCGTGAAACACCCAACTCATATCTGAGAGCCTGCTTGGTAATGGTGGGCATACATGCCTTAACTGTTCTTTGCAACGCCCCCATACTACCTTTACGAAGGACGTCACTGGGCAGATATGAGACCCTTTTGAGACCAGGTAGAAAACCTATTCATGAATAGACCCTGTCTTTAGTTTGTATGCGCTATCTTTCTTTACAGAATATGTCATACAAAAATAATAATAAAAAAGATCATGTCATCCCTCGAAGGGCAAGTGCATCATATTAATTACATGTTCAAACATTTAACATGCATACATGCCAGATCGAAATATAGGTCCCCAAAAAGTCTACAACACCCGACTTCGAGCAAGAAACATGGAAGATGAAGAGCGTGCTCAACGTGAAGCCTATTTGCACGACGAGTTGGAGTCTCTGAAAATAAGTGTGGCTCACCTCACTAGCTTACTCAAGCAAACACTAAGAAATAACTCTGATGAAGGTCCTTCTAATCAACCGATCACCTTTGATCCGGCTCCTACTACAGTTCAACCTCAGGAAAGAATGAGCGAACATGGTCAAGAACATCAGCAAAATCCAACATTTGTGCAATCAACAACACCTGCACCATCCCCAACAGTCGTGAAGGCATCTGCTAATGAGTCCCACAAGGCTAAGTCATCTGATAGCATTGATCAAGCTAAGATAGAGGCGCTGGAAGCCAGACTTAAAGCCATTGAAGGGATAGACTTATATGACCCGGTCCGGGCAGCAGAGATGTGTTTGGTCCCAAATGTGGTTGTCCCAAAGAAATTTCGTGTTCCTGAATTCATCAAATACAGTGGAACACAATGCCCCATGACTCATCTCAGGTCCTACTGCAATAAAATGGCTGAGGTAGTACATGATGAAAAACTACTAATGCATTTTTTCCAAGACAGTTTAAGTGGGGCAACTTTGAGTTGGTACATGAGATTGGATAACACAAAAAATTCGCAACTGGAAAGGTCTTGTGGATGCTTTCATCAAGCAATACAAGTACAACATGGACATTGCGCCCGACAGAACCAGTTTGTCCAATATAGAGAAAAAGGATAAAGAAAGCATAAGGGAATATGCTCAAAGATGGCGAGAATTAGCTGCTCAAGTACATCCCCCACTTTTGGACAAAGAGATGGTCTCTTTATTTGCCAACACACTTAAAGCACCATATTACGAACATATGATGGGTAGTTCAGCCCAACAATTCACTGATGCTGTGATAGTGTGTGAACGCATAGAGCAGGGTATCAAGAGTGGTAGAATTGCTGCACCAACCGAGAAAAGAGGCGTCGAAAGAAAAGAGGTTCACCATGTTGAAGATGGCTACATGGGTAAAACAAATACATCCCGAAATTACCATACTCCATCCCAAATTGCCAACATCAAAAAACCTGAACCCCAAAACTTTCAAGCCAAAAGCCAAATTGGAAATTTCCAAAGGGTTCAAGAACAACTACCTCCACTACCGTTACCCCTGAATGAGATGTATCAAACGCTATTGAGCATCGGGCAAATAGCTCCAGAACCTCTAACACCTCTGCAGCCACCTTATCCTAATTGGTACAAGCCAGAACTCAATTGTGAATACCATGCCGGTATTACTGGGCATAGCATCTATACCTGCAACGCCTTCAAGAGAAAGCTTCTGCAATTAATCAAGGCTGGGTGGATAGAATTGGAAGATGCCCCCAATGTGAATACGAACCCGTTGCCTAATCATGCTTGAAGCATATTAGGATTGAATGTTTGGGGAATTGGAAAGCATCAATGGTCCAACATGATAGCTTGAATTTTGGGGAATTTTGACCGTGGTGTTTGTTCCACATTGTCTTTGAGTCCTCTACGTAGAGCTTTTGAGAGGAGTTTAGCCTATGAACAGATTCGCCAAAATAGAGGAATGAAGCCTGCCTTGTTATTGCCTTTTGTTAATGCTTTTGAATAAGACTTTCTCTGTTAATGAGTTTTTCTTGTGAAATAAGATCATGTGTTTTCTTGTGTTCACATCACACTCTTCTTTGTTGTTATTACATGTAAATAACATTTTGAGCGCAACTTTGCTCACAACACTACAACATGAAGAATCCTTTGGTGTTCCTTTCTTCCAAACTCATACATTAATCTCATATGTTTTCAAGGATATTTTTTTTGGGACCTCCAAAGTGAGTACAAAAACAAAAATCGTGTTGATATTTGTCCAAAACAAATGCATTTTGAAAATTCAAGTGATTCCTTAAATAGGTACACATATACCTAGAAAACTTGAAAGAAAAAAGACAACAAAGATAAACAACACTATGAGGTGACTCAAAAGCTGAGTTTTATTTGACTGAATAAATCATTTGGCATACACGCATGAAAGCAAGACCTATCGATCCTCAATGCATGAGTTTGAGATGAGGAAAGGCCATCTTTGATAATCCTTTCACAAGGCTAAAAAATATCCGTTGCAGTCCCATTTTGAGCCTAGTAATGTTTTTTAGAAATAACCTTGACTAGGATCACACCCCACACTGGGGGGCAAAATAATAGAGTTTTTACCCATCCAGACAAAGCAGTGAAGATGGGTGCTGGATTTGATCATGTAATTTTTAATCTTTCATTATCATCTAAATGAAGCAGTGATTGGTTAAGAAAAGAAAAGAAGAAGATCTAAAGGATCTAAAAGATTTGAGCTTCTCATACAAACAACTGATATGATTATGCTTAACCAAACAAAAATGGAGAAAACAAAGAGAAAAGCCCAAACCCGACACTGGGGGGCATGAAGACTATTTTGAAAAAAAACAAATCCAAAAGACAAAAGGTCAGGAAACAAGCACAAGTGATCCCTAGTCTTGAAATCCCTTAAACACTTTTTGAGCCTGCAACATATCCATTTTCTTCGTAACCAATAGCCAAAGCCTACATTACATACCTGATAAAGCCCTTTCTGATCAAAGGCAAGCAATCTGGATAGGTAGGCAGTGCTTTCTCGTGCGGGTCAAATCATTATTCATGCAAATAAAATAAATGCTTTGAATCATTTCGGTTCTCAATAACCCTCAAATTGAAATTTAAACATTTTTTGACCAACCAGAGGTCACTTCATCTTTAAACCAAAAGCAAAAATGCTTTCATCACTTCAAGAAACCTATCCATAGAAATCACTTGAATTTTTGAGAACAAGTTTATTTTGAACCAATATCAAAATCATTTTTATGATTGGAATAACTTGGAAGTTCCAAAAATTTTGCATGAAAACATTTCATTGTACAAAAAACCCAAACTTACTTTCACATATCCTCACCCCAAACTAAACCCAAGTTGAACACTTGGGGGGCATGATCAAGCTGGGGGGCAATCAAAAACACATGGTAGGGCTGACTCCATGATTCCTGTTCTAAGGAAAATGTCGGGAAAATTAGTAACTCTTGAGATAAAGGGTGAAGGATAAAGATGTATGATGACATCAAACCCTTCCCAGAGGTCAAGATCACAAGATGTAACCCGAGTAAGCAAAAGTGGAAAAGCCATCGAAGTTTACTACCAACACTACAACTTTTGAGAGAAAAGAAAGACACCATGAAGAAATGGGGGCCTATATTTCTCAGGTAAGTCTACATGCATATCAATCATAATGCATTTTCTTGCAACATTCATAAATCAATGTTTCATCATCATTTCTCTTAGGTATTGCGTTTTATAACCTCACCTCTTTTTTGAGTGCGCCTTTGAGCCCTCATCCCTTGGGTAGTGTGTTTTCTAACCCTACCTCCTCTTGAGTGCGCCTTTGAGCCCTCACCCCATTTTGAGTGCGCCTTTGAGCCCTCATCCCTTAGGTAGTGCGTTTTCTAACCTTACCTCTTGTTTGAATGCGCCTTTGAGCCTTCACTTCCTTTTGAGTGCGCCTTTGAGCCCTCAACTCCTTTTGAGTGCGCCTTTGAGCCCTCAACTCCATCTTGAGTGCGCCTTTGAGCCCTCACCTCCTTTTTGAGTGCGCCTTTGAGCCCTCAACTCCTTTTGAGTGCGCCTTTGAGCCCTCGCCTCTATTTTGAGTGCGCCTTTGAGCCCTCATCCCTTTGGTAGTGGGTTTTCTAACCCTACCTCCTTTTGAGTGCGCCTTTGAGCCCTCGCCTCCATTTTGAGTGCGCCTTTGAGCCCTCATCCCTTGGGTAGTGCGTTTTCTAACCCTACCTCCTTTTGAGTGCGCCTTTGAGCCCTCACCTCTATTTTGAGTGCGCCTTTGAGCCCTCATCCTTTTGGTAGTGCGTTTTCTAACCCTATCACCTTTTGAGTGCGCCTTTGAGCCCTCATCCCTTGGGTAGTGCGTTTTCTAACCCTACCTCCTTTTGAGTGCGCCTTTGAGCCCTCACCTCCATTTTGAGTGCGCCTTTGAGCCCTCATCCCTTGGGTAGTGTGTTTTCTAACCCTACCTCCCTTTGAGTGCGCCTTTGAGCCCTCAACTCCTTTGGTAGTGCGTTTTTCTAACCCTACCTCTTTTTTAGTGTGCCTTTAAGCCCTCGCCATCCAATTCTTCATATTTTTTCTATCTGGGTAGGTCACCCATTACAATGAGACCACTCTTTACTTTTATGTTTGGGCAGGTCGCCCATGAAAATAGACCAATGTCAGCGTAAGTGTGTGGGCTGGTCGCCCCTGAAAATAGACCACCTTAAGTATGTGTTGGGCAGCTCGCCCGTGAAAATATACCATCTTCAAAAACAAAGGGTTTGAACACACAGGATTTTGGTTCTGGTTAGAGGGGATTGCCGAAAGGGATCTCAGTCTATCCCAACCACACACAGGATTTTGGTTTTGGTTAGAGGGGATTGCCGAAAGGAATCTCAGTCTATCCCAACCACACACAAGTTTTTTGGTTTTGGTTAGAGGGGATTGCCGAAAGAAATCTCAGTCTATCCCAACCACACACAGGTTTTTGGTTCTGGTTAGAGGGGATTGCCGAAAGGAATCTCAGTCTATCCCAACCACACACAGGTTTTTAGTTCTGGTTAGAGGGGATTGCCGAAAGGAATCTTAGTTCAGCCCAACCACACACAGGACTTTGGGTCCGGTTGAAGTTTTAGGTCAATCAAATTTTGAGATGACCAGTTTCGGAAGACCAATGTTATTTTATCTTTACAACACTTACTATGCACAAATCTTTGCTCCGTAAGCATTGTAAAGAGGGGGGCAACTGTTGTAACCCATTTTTGGGTCCCCATGTAAAAAATAATAAATACAAAAAAAAAGAAAAAAAAAAAGAAAAAAGAGCCCGAAACAGTGCTGTTTTGACAGCACTGTGGGTCTTCTTCTTCCCCTGGACACGCGAGGCAGGGGAAGAAGAAGATTTTTTTTCCCACTTTTTGCCTAATTTCTTTCCCGGATTTTGCTCAATAAGACGCCCACCATAGACACCCACTTGCCTGGCTTTTTATCTGTTGAAAGGTAGTGAAGGGGGCTGCCAACAGTGGCCGCCCCAACACGTTCTCCCTCCCCTGTTTTCCTATAAATACAGGGGAGGGCTGCTGAAAAAAAGAAAAAAAGAAGAGACCCGAGAGAGGGGGAAGAGAAGAGAAGGGAGAGCAAAGAGAGGGGAAAAGAGAGAGAAGGGAGAACACAGAAGAAGAAGAAGAAGGAGCAGCAGAGGAGAGAACAAAAAACACAGAGGAGAGAGAGAAGGAAAACGCAGAGCAACTCCGGCCACCCCACTGTCAGCGCCGCTTCCTGTCGCCACCAGCAGCTCCGCCATCGACGACAGCCACCACAGGTCAGCCCTCAACCCCTTATCGTCGTTACTGTTCATCTTCTTGCATGCAGAACGTGCACTGTGCACGTTCTGCAAGCCATGAATTAATTACCCGGTTACTGTGCATGTGCACAATAACTTGGCAAATTAATTCACTGGTTACTGTGTGCACAGTAACCCGGTTACTGTGCACACAGTAACCAGCCATTTGGGCCTGGGCTGGGACGTCAGCCAGCCCATGTAAATGGGCCAGGTTTGGCCCAGCCCATGCAATTGGGCCTGATCCGGCCCATTTAAAAAAAGAAAAAATATTATTGTTTTAAAAAATATTTATGAGGCTCCCATTTTTTATTTATGTCATTTTGATTAATATCAGGCAGTATTTGTACATCGTAAAAAAATATAAATCCGGTATTAAAATACCCGGTTTTCGGCAAAAACTTCCACAAAATACAAAAAAATTAAAACAAGAGAAAAAAATGTTTTTGTGCATACGGCCAAGTGTCTCAAAGCTAAAAATTCATATTGTATTTTGCATATACCAAAAAAAAAAATGTTTTAGCATGCATTTTGGCTTTAATAACCAGTTTATTAAAGTCAAGAGAATATTGGCCAAAATTTTAAAAAACAACAAAAATTTTATTTTGTTTGTCTCTTAGTATCCGGGGTATGACTTTACACGTAATGCATATTCCGGATATTTAATTCTTTTTTCGGACAATAGTATCCGGGGTATGACTTTACACGTAATGCATATTCCGGATATTTAATTCTTTTTTTTTTTCAGACAATAGAACCTGGGATATGACATTACATGTAATGCGTATTCCGAACAATAATATTAAAAACCACAAACACAACCTTAGATGTTATCAGACATTAAAACAATGCAGCCTACCTTAGGTAGGGCGTAGTTGGGGTGCTAATACCTTCCCTTTACGCAACCAGTCTCCGTACCCGATCTCTAAAGACCAGTTAAGGTTCCTAGTAACCAGAATACTAGGTGGCGACTCCCAGTCCATATTTTCACTTGTAGAGACTAGAATTCCTTGTCTCTCCTTATTTGCCAGGAATAAACATTCCGATTTTTCCTTGAGGGTGGACGATCGCCGCGCCGCCGCACACGTGCGACAAAACTTTATTATGATTTATAAAGAGAAAAACAAGAAAAATATATTTCAATTATAAAGAAAAACACTTACATGAAATATATATATATATATATATATATATATATATATATATATATATATATATATATATATATGGCCTAAAGAATAAGCTTGGGCATGAAAAGATATTCATGTCTAGAATGTAATGCAATAGTGCTAACCTGCAACCAGGCTGATACATTTGTGCTTTGGATCCTAGATGAGTTTTATTTTCAATAGGCAGCGAATGATGTGTTATCCATACTAGTAGACGATAGGTATAAATCAATATTAAAGATTTTGAGTCCTAAAATCCTAGATTTCAACCCCTTTTCAACAACAAAAAAATCCAATAAAACCTTTTACCCACAATCTTTTTCAATGATTAAAGATTAAACCTTTTAATAACTCATAACTAATATTATTTTAAGTGGTTTAAGTATCGTTTATATTTTTATAATAGATATGTCTTTCATAAAAAACTTTCACACCTTATAAAATTGAGCTCAAGTTATTATAAAAGTAATGTAGCTCAAGAATGTGAAATAGTGATTTGATAGAAAGAAAGTTTAAAACTTTGAAAGAATTATAAAAATAATGAAGGCTTTTTAGATAAGAAAATTAATGGAGAAAAAAAACAAGCTTTTGTGTTATCTAACATGGAGTGAACTTTATGGTTTTATTTTAGATAGTAAGCAGTGAGCCAGTCAAGTAAGGTATTCTCCATCCGCAAAAACAATTTTTACTGTTAACAGTGCTATTGATCCCAAATCGGTATAAAAAGCCTTCTTCTTTATTCCTTGAAATTTGAATACGAAATTCGGATTAAGAATGAGTTGAAAGCTTAGAATGCTAATGAAATTCATGGAAAGATAAATTAATCTTTTTTTGGCGGGAAAGCAACGAACAAGAAAATAGTATTAGCATAGTTATCAAATCTAATTTGGGTGTTGATCTTGCCAAGAAATTGGATTCCGAGTTTCATTGGTCTGCCTAAAAAAATTTAAAAAATATATATTTAAAGTTTTAATATTACATATAAAAAAATTTATATGAATATAAGTTATCCATATTGTAAATAAAATACTTTTCTAATATTTATATAATAAACTTTTAAAAATAATAACTAATTAAAAAATATAAAAAAAATATCACATTTAAAAAAAAACAGCCCCCGGAAGCTGCTCCCGCTTCATTAAAAAAACCATTATTCCCAAATCCCAACCCTAATCCCACCACCAGCACTCTGCATCAGCAATTGGTCATCCTCATACAAAGGCAGCCGCTCATCAGCAATTGGTCGTCCTCTTCCAAAGACAACTTGCTTTCTTGGATGCTTGCGCTACTGTCCTTCATGTTTATTTCTGATCCTATTATTCTTGATTTATTTTTCATCTTTATCCTCCATACTTCACTACTCGCAACCGCTGCTTCTTTTTCTTGCCAACGCGTAATCCAGTTTTTGTTGTTGGATTTGCTGTTCCAGGTTGGCCATGTTATTGCTTGCCTTTTCTTTCTGCAATCACTTTCTTTTAATTATCATCAAGACTCAGTTCTGGGCTTGGATGCAGGAACAGTGAGCTCCAGGCCATATCTCTGCGGTCTCATCATATATATGCCTTCACAAAGGGTTATGAGTGTTTTTTTGTGGTCTTCTGCTACTTCATATCTCAAGCCTTCTGCTACTTCATATCTCAAGCCTTCTGCTGCTGCTTCATCTGTCAAGACTACTATGTATGGTAGCTAAAAATATATGAAGGTATTTAACAACCATTGTTGCTGTCTTTTGAAGTTAGATCTCAAATCGCCTGACCTTGTCCCCTGACAAGGAAGATTGTGAGGCTCGTTGCGCTTGGAGGGGCTGGAGGCAGTAAGAAAGATCCAGACAGAGATAAGATCCCAAATCTGCTATGGAGAGTCACCCGGGCCATAGGTAGACCGGGTTTAGCCGGGTCATTGCACTAACCGGTCTTTTGATAAACCCGGATCAGTCTAGCTACCGGGTTGACCCGCCAGACCGGTCCGGGTTTAATAACTATGCTTATTAGCATAGATCACATTACGCCTCACTAAAGGTGAAAGGTGAAAAGTAGAGGCACATTTAGGAGTGTATTTGGTATTGCGGTAGCTGTTGTGATTGTGATTTGAAAAAGTTGTTATATAAAAAGTACTTTTAGTTGATGTTGGTTTGAAAAAATAGGTGTTTGGTTAAAACTATAATTGAAATTGAGGTTAAAGAAAAAGTAGTTTAATGTGTTTGGTTAAGAATGCTTTTAAAATTGAGATTATAAAATAATTTAAAAATATATATATTAATACTGATGATTTTTAATTTAAATATTGTGGATTTAACTATTGCTATTACATCATGAAATAAATCATACTTTATATAAAATATTTTTTATTATTCTATGAAACCATGTACAATTCCATTACATACGAAATACATTTGACAAGAACTACAGTTTTTATAATTTTTTAGCATGTAATAAAATTAGATAAAATATTATTAGGTATAAAATTCACTCTAAACTAATTTTTTTAAAAAATATATTAAAAAAATTAACACACTAAAAAAAAAATTCACGCAGTTCAATTGAAAAATGTAAGAGAATTGCATTATTCACTATTTTTTAAGTTATTTAGTGATTAAAGGTGCAAGAGCACATGTGATAAAGTTTATGCTCTTCATTTAAAAGGAATTGAGTGATTATTCCAAAGTATTTGATAAAAAATTATAATTTATAAAGTGTTTTTTGTTATGTATAAGTTTTAGCAGTAAAAATATTTTGAATGATAAATTTTGACAATGAAAAACAATTTTGAATAAAATTTATTTTTTTCATGCTAAATTAAATTCTATTAAGACTTTGATTACATTCATATAAGTTTAGGAATCTTCATGTTATATTTGCATCTAAAAAATTCATATTGCTTGAAATTAATGTGGAAATATTTTTATAACAGTAAAATATTTAATCTAAATATTAAATTTACTAATTGTTATTATCATAAAAAATAATAATTAATTGATAGGTATTAAAAACCTTTGATCCAACAAATAATAGATGTTTAAGGATTAAGATAAGTTTTTGATGCATGGATGACAAGATGGATTGGAGGGTGTTTGAGAGTGTGATAATGATTGATTTTCAAAGTGTTTTTTACTTAGAAATGTATTGAAATAATTTTTTTAATTTTTTTAATTATTTTTTATATCAGCATATTAAAATGGTTTGAAAATACTAAAAATATTAATTTAAAATAAAAAAATAATTTTTTTAAAAAATATTTTTAAAATACAAAAACAAATGGAGAATGTGTGCAACCAAAACACTAATTAAATTCCTATATTGCCAAAAAAACCTACCAAGTCAAATTTAACTCAAAATCAATTCATTGATTACAATAAAATAATGAGCTAGATGCCGAGAGAAGATCAGTACAAGATGGATATTGCTCATCCCAAAATTGTTCTTCATCTAAGTTCGGTGCCTGTTGCTTAAAACATGAGCCACCTAATTAGAACATGTGGCTGAATATTGAAATAAAAAAAATAAAAAACATTTAAAACAAGATCCTAAATAGAGGATGTCTTCAGCAATCCGACCAACATCATGAGACGAGGGAGATCTCAAGAAATACACAATTGGCAAATAATCCACTTTGAAAATCTCTGATGTTAACTTTTATAAGCTCTTAACTTCCGTCTGATGATGTAATATTGAGGTTGATTTTTAGTGACACCCACTCCAACATATCATTTATATTTTTAAATAAAAAATATTTTAAAAAACAACTAAAATTACATTACCAGTCCTAAACAAACTTTTCATATACAAATACAATAACAACAAAAACTACTAAAATTTTCTTTGCATGTTATTGGTTGTCAATTTTCTCTTCTAGATTCAAGTTAAAATATTATCAAGATTTTCCATAAACTTATGCATGTAATTGTTAATTAATATTTAACACTTGTCAAAGATTTGCTATCTTGTATATCTAGCTAGGTTTTATGAATTAATTTCATCCATTTGCTAAGTATGGAGATATAATTTGAATTTTGTTCTATCTCAGAGACAACGGTCTCATTTTCTTTGTAAGAAAGAAATAATGATACTTCTTTTTTACAAGGATGTTGTTTTATGTTAATATCAAATTTTAGACTAGCTATCTATATTTAGACTAAACCATTTATGAAAAATTCTTTTTCACATTAATTGGTTTTTTTTAAATCAACTTTGAAATATCAACAAAAACAAACTTATATTTTTATTTGAGTCAATACATAAATGATATTAATAACAATATTTCTAAAATGACATAAATGTTTGTTCTTGAAATGTTATTAATATTAGAAAGGAAGAATCTAATAATTGTTTTCTTTTAAATACCCAGCAATGGTACATAATTTATTAAAATTAAAATAGTGTTTGTTATGCATAAAATATTTTACAAATGGATGATATTTAAAAATAAAATGTTTTTTTAATATATATATATATATATATATATATATATATATATAGTAAGTTATAATATTAAGATATATTGGTAGTGAAACAATGATGATGAGATTGTGGTGATTATAGTTGTGTTGATAATAAATGTTATAATAATGGTGGTGGAGTGGTGGTGATGATGGAATTCATGGTGGTAGAGTAGTAATGGTGGTGCGGTAAAGTAGTGGTTATAATCGAGATAGTGTTAACAATAACAATGATGAAAATAATAATAATAATAATAATAATAATAATAATAATAATAATAATAATTGAAATAATTGAATGATATTATAAGTTAATTATATTTTATAAAGTGTTTTACAAAATTTTATGAGTGGAAAATTTTTTTGAACAAATAAACTAATTTTATAAGTTGATCATGTAATATTTTACATTTGATCAATTTTCTCGTAAAATATTTTACTTAACACAAATTCCTACTAAATTATAAGAACAAAACAACTTATTTAACATTATATCTATTTTAATCTTTTTTCTCTAAACCATTTAAATGTTTCAATATTAATATTGTGACCTTTACCTTATTTACTATTGATTGGAACAATGTAATAATCCATTTGTTTTTTTTTTTAAAAAACCATTTAACTTGCAATTGGAGACAATAAAATCATTTTCATAGAATTCATTTATCATTATAATATTGAATGGAGATAAAGTAGTCTTTTAACATTCTGGTAGTACAATCAAATAATTAATTTACCCTTATAAACATTAAAAAAAATAACATTCATAGGCTTTTTTGTATTTTTATTGTTTTTTAAAAACATAGTTAAATGATTAAATTACCATTGAAATCAAAATTTCTTTAACTTGCATTAAGAGGCGTTTTCATCTTTTCATCCTTTGTTGTTATTATTATTATCAAGTCTATTTAGGGATGATTTGGTAATTTAATAAACATACATATTATTTTTAAAAAGTAGCTGACACATGGATGGTGGTCATGCTTTTTGGGCGACCATGCAACATTTCCAGTTAGCCAAACACCAGCTTACAAGGTAGTGTTGGAATGATCTCAGCGACCCCTTTATGTTTAGATAGTGCATATAATCAATAGATTTTCAGTTTGACGCCAATTGTCTTTTATTTTTTTACCTTCCTTTCTTTGTCCTCCTCAATATTCATAGTACCTTTCAAATTTTCAAAGCATTCTTTTAATTTGTTTTTCTTTCGGATTTGATTTATGTACTTTTTATTACTATTTATTTTATTTGAAATGATTTATAAAATTATAAAGTTATTTAATTTCATCCTCCAAAATTTTTATATATTAGATTTGATCCCTATTATTTTGATTGATATATTTTTTTTAATTTGTGATGATTTTTTTAATTTTTTTTTACTATTTCATCATCTTTTAGTTTTTCTTTTCTTTTTAGATTTAATTTTCATTCTTTTGATTATTATTTTTTTTACTTTGAATTTTTTTAATTGATATTTTTTTTTGATTTTATCATTGAACATTAAATTGGTTGAAAATTAAGATTCTTAATTAAATTAGGGTCTAAGATTTAATGAGTTGCGAGTTTGAGATATAAAACTAAGTTTAGAACATTTGTCTATGTTTGCTTGTTTTTTTTTTCTTTTTTAAAACTTATGTCTTTTCAATTTCATTCTTTAATACTTATTTAATTGGATATTAGTATTCATTGTTTTATTTATTTGCTTTCTGTAGGATTTTTTATTGATTTTAAAAATAACTCGAGTTATATCAAATCTTTTAATTTATCATTTTTTGTTAAATTTACCTTTTTTTCAAAGAAATTTTGTTTTAGAATTAAATTAAACTAATTGATTGGATATAAGTATGAGATGCTAATAATATTTTGTTTGGTTTGCTTTCTAGGTTGTTTTTTAGCAGATATGGTTTTTTTTTGTGTTGTTGTATAGCCTTTCATAGTGACATTAGAACCGTCTCGGTGAGCTCTTTTTTATAGTGGGGCAGTGTCCACAACAGAGCAAAGGTGAATTCCCAACGAGTTTTCTTTCTTTTCATCCCTAGTATAATATTGATAATTTATTTTTATATTTAATTATTTTTATTTTTTATTTATTTTTGATGTTTTATTTATTGTATTATTAAAATAACTGAATTTATTGAATTTAATAAAGTAAAATAAATGATTCGGATATTAATTTTATTTAAAAAAAAATGCTGACATAACTTTTATATATATATATATATATATATATATATATATAACCGAAGGAACCCGACCCAAGGCCACATATGTGTATGTGTGTAACTGTGTAATGTGTATGACTTGAATTGTCTATCTTCTATCTCTATGTCGGACGAAAATTCCCTAACAAATAACTAGCCTTTAAAGTAGAAAGAAGCAATTAATGGTCCCAACAACATTCAATTAATCCAATTTATTAAGAACAGAAGACCATATCCTAATCCCTAAATCCATGGACTAAAATCCACCTATCTGGCATCTAATGCTCATAGTAATAAATGAATAAATAAATATAGCCATTCATCTACCCAACCTAATGGAACCTCCAAAATCCACCTATTTAATACCTGAATAAATGCTACTACAATCCATTATCCACCCATCCGTATAACGCCATAACAGTAAAAATAATTAGGAAAAACCTCCATTTAGCCATAGATTTACATATTGTTTCCAATTACATCCTAAATCTATAAAGTTTGTCTGTCCCTGACATTTTTTTTTTTTTAAATTCCTCAATTAAGTGTTTTTGTTACTAGTAATCAACATGTTCTTCAAAATATATATATATATATATATATATAAATTGATGCTATTTTAGTGCATAAAAACAAGCACAGTAGCTCAAAAATATTAATGTTGATTAACCTTTCAATCAAATCAACATGATTTTAGAATATAAAATTTACAAATTAAACTTAGATCTTGTTTTTTTTGTGTTTTAAAAGTATTTTTAAAAAAATTAAAATTTTTTATTTTTTTAAATAAAAAATACTTTGAAAAGCAACTACAATCACACTTCTAAACAAGCTATTAGAATACTAGTGAAAATCAAATTGATAAAAGAACACAAATAAGTTTGGTACCTAATTGATAAAGTTTATAGATTGGAGAAGTAATCGAGAATGAGCAAATAAGTTTGTGACTAAATTGAGGTTATCTCTAATAATCCACCAAGTCATCCATCCTCATAACCCTTTCTTCTGCAACGAATATTATTTTTCCTCGTGTCACGGCGAGGATCAAAGTCACCCCTTCTGTCCCTTCTACTCTCCACTTCCCCTTTACCTAAAAATAAACCCTCCGAAACTCCCCTCCTTACCAGAACCTCAATCACTACTACTGCTCCTCTTCCTCTCTGGGTTTCTCTGATAAAACTCAAAGGCAAAAAGGATAATGAAGGGATTGAAGAGTTACTACATGCACTTACGCCACCACCAAAACATGGAAAGAAAATGGATCTTTCCATTAGCAATTGGCTCTCTAGTTTCTCTCTTCCTTCTCTTCCTTACAACAATTACTACCTCTGACGGCATCTCTGTGTTCCCTTTCTACCGTTCTTTCTCTTCTCTCAGCTCTAAATTTGTTGAAACAAAGATCCACCCACTACCCATTTCGAATCTTCCTCCACCCCCTCGATTTGCCTACGTAATCTCTGGTTCTGCTGGTGATGCCAACATGTTGAAGAGGACTTTACAAGCTCTTTACCATCCCGACAACCAATATGTTGTTCATTTGGACAGGGAATCCTCGACTCAGGAGAGATTAGATCTAAGCAATTTTGTTAAACACCATCCTGTTTTTCTCAGGTTCGGTAATGTAAGAATGATCAGTAAAGCTAATCTTGTTACTTATAGAGGACCCACTATGGTTGCCAATACATTACATGCTGCTGCTATCTTGTTGAGAGAAGGTGGAGATTGGGATTGGTTTATTAATCTTAGTGCATCTGATTATCCACTTGTTACACAGGATGGTAAGCTTAGTGGCTCTGATTCTCTTTTTTTAGGTGTGATTTTTTTTTTCTTTTTCAAGTTTGGATGATTTTGATGTTGGTTTTTTTTTTTGGTAGATCTGTTGCATACATTTTCATCTCTGCCACGGGATCTTAATTTTATTGATCATACAAGTGACATTGGATGGAAAGAGTTAGTATAGTTTCATTCTTGTTGTTTTTGTGGTTTTTTAGTCATGGGGATTATTAATTGGTTTTTGATGATTCTTTATAGGTTTCAAAGGGCGAAGCCAATAATTATAGATCCCGGGTTGTATATGACAAAGAAAGCTGATGTTTTTTGGATTACACAGAGGAGGAGTGTCCCAACAGCATTTAAATTATTTACAGGTACATAATTTCTTAATCTTGAATTTAAAGTATGTCTCTTTCTACCTGCTTTGTTAAACTTCCTCTCTTGGATTCTTTAGATGTGGCAAGTGCAAGTTCCATGGTTGATCTTTGTCTTCAGTACATGATTCAAGATTTCCCTTTTCTTTTACTGCTTTTTCCACCAGTATTTGGAACGATTTAGTTAGAAACACTGTGTTGTATGACATGCAAATTGCTTACTAATGGATCAATAACTGTAAAAAGATGACCTGCTTGCAATCAGCTTTATATCAAATTTGACATAACTAGAAATCCTTCAATACACCCCTTGTTCAATAACAAGAAGTCCACAGGCACAGGGTATATACATGTCATGAACTCTGAGAGCAGTTGTGCCTCTTCTTCCTATCACTTTCATTTATAGATTCTGATATAATTTTGTAGCCTTGGTTTATGTGGTATTGACAGTTGTATTACTGCAATAGAGGTCAAGAAGATACTATCTGTTCAGCCTTGGTATTGCAGTTACGGATACTTGTGAAGTGTTTTAATACCTGTTGGCTTAATTTTTGTTTAGTCAGTTTAAAGAAATCTAAGTTAGGATCCATGACAAGGATCGTGGATTTATTGAACCCTCCAGCAAAATCCCTGGTTTTTGGATTTATGTTATCCTGAAACTATTTGTTGGATTCTGTTAAAATTTAGCTGCATTTGAAATCAGTTTGTTGGTTGGAACTTGAGATGGAACACGGGCTGCCTGATCAGTAATTTGTGTTTTTATTTTTGGATTTCCTTGGACCCAAAGTATGTTGATTGAAGTGTTTTCCAAAAAGTGTTCATATTTTATCTAAGTGAGTATAGAGATCTGACCTAGAGTCAGCTTCTGTTGCTCAAGACGATTTAGTTAGTATCTGGAGGAGCTTTTGCTTGACCAGCTGTGCCTATTCCACTTCTGGTTTTACAGGCATAGGCTTCTAGGGATCTTTCTATTTTTAAGCACAGAGGGAAACAGGGGTGTGGCTATAAAGATGCTATTTATTGATGGAGTAAGGGAAGAGAAGGGTAAGCATAGGCATTTAGAAAGATTGACTACTCTTCTTTAGGTTAGGCCATCTTTGGATATCTATATTATAGAACACAAGCTAGGAAGACCTCGAATGTTTTGATATTACTAATTTTCAACTGGTATTTCATGGAACAAAGAAATAATGATACTGGCATCTGTAGTGCCTTAGCAAATGGAAGCACTTCTAGTGAGCCGAGGTCAAGTAGTTTCCAAACAATATGCAACTGTCTCTTAAATGTTTGTTTTACATGAGTGAGAGCACAGTTTGCAGTCTTAAGTAGTATTTTATTTATTTATTTATTTTTATCTTGGTAATAGAACAGCTCTCTTCTTCATCTTGTATGTTATTCTAATAGCCTACAGAAGTGCTGCTGAGATCTTTTTTTCCTTTGTCAGAAGATGGAAAGAATACGTGGAAATATAGACCACGGGGCTGTAGACTATGATGACGACACGAGTTTGGTTCTACATTGTTGATACTAAACAGAACCTAGCTATTGTTGACCCTGAGTTATGTAACACACTACATTCAATATTTGATGCACAGCAAACCGTTGTTTGATTTCTTGGGGCGCCAGAGTGTGCAAGTATTTTTCATCTAGCGTCTGTCTTCTATATCACAACTGAATTGCGCACGTGATGGTTTAAAGTTTGCACATGATTCCCTTTATTGAATTTAATGTCAGCATGATAGTAATTGCTTAGATGGGCCCTGATATAATTGAGTTTCTGCTTTCTGCTTTAGGTTCTGCCTGGATGGCACTATCTCGACCTTTTATTGATTACACCATATGGGGATGGGATAATGTACCTCGAACTGTACTCATGTACTATGCGAACTTTATATCTTCCCCAGAAGGTTACTTCCACACTGTCATTTGCAATTCTCCACAATTTCTCAATACTACTGTGAATAGCGATCTGCATTTTATATCTTGGGACAACCCTCCTAAGCAGCATCCACACCACCTCAACCTTGCTGACATGCAAAGGATGATTGAGAGCAATGCTCCATTTGCTAGAAAGTTCCCCCATGAAGATCCAGTGCTTGACAAAATTGATTCTGAGCTCTTGTCTCGTGGTCCAGGCATGTTTACTCCTGGTGGTTGGTGCATAGGAAGTAGGGAGAATGGAACTGATCCATGCTCTGCTATTGGTAATACAACTGTCCTGAGACCTGGCCCTGGAGCTAAAAGGTTGCAGTCATTGATCAGCTCTCTGCTATCAAATGAAAATTTCCAACCAAGGCAGTGCAAGTAACGTATATGTAAAGCAAAGGTATATTTGTGATACCATGGGGTTACTTTCTTGGGAAGAGCGGAGACTCTGATTCAGGTAATATGTATTGCCTCTAGCAGGATGAAAGAAATGCGGAGGCATACTCAGTCTCTCTTATAGAATGATAGTGGCAGAATGAATTGTGTGGAGGATATGTCAATTATAGAGCTGGGATTACTTTAACGCAGTAGTATCATGGCATAGATGACGACTCATCCTTGTGACCGGGCAGCCCAATTTTCTTGTTTTTTTGCCATTTCTTAACATCTGTATTTTCCATGATTGGATCACTCATTATCTTTATATCTTGTGCTGGGTTGATGATGAGATCGAAGCACATTTGTCAAAATTAATGTTAGAAAAGAGGAGGGAGAATTCCAGGGAATTTTACTGTATGATTCCTTGTATCAAACTGCTTTACGTGTAACAGCTACAATTCGGTGCATATCGGGAAAGAAAACGCTTGAAATCATTTGTTGCCTTCTTCACTGATTCATATTGGAAGGATTGAAATATGATAAATGCGAAAGGACGGGAGGGATCCCTCCAATTCTTTCTTTCTTTAATTCTTTATCCTTGCCAAATAAACACACATTCAATCTGTCATCGTCAATCTTTCCCCTTTTATCCACCATTCCCTTCTACTGCCAAACAAAATAAAAAAATATTATAGTAATGTGTAGTGTTTTTAAAAAATATTTTTTAATTAAAAATATATTAAAATAATATTTTTTTTATTTTTAACATTAGGATATTAACCATAGTTTTAAAACCCGGCCTGGCCCGGCGGGTCGACCCGGGACCCGGCCGACCCGGGCCTGTGGCCGAGCTGGGTCTAAGGAAAAAATAGGCTGGGAATTGGCCCGGCCAGACCCGGTCGACCCGGAGGGTCGACCCGTGACCCGGCCGGCCCGACCAAACCCGACTGAGACCCGAGTTTTTTTTTTTTTTTTTATATTCTCCTGCCTGAAACGACGTCGTTTTAGCCTTTACAATTAAAAGGCCAAAACGACAAGAATTAAAAGGCCAAAACGACAAGAGCAAAGAGATGAATCACGAGTGAATTGTAGAGTAGAGAACTGAGAAGAAGACCTAATTAATTTCAAGAATTTGTCGCGAAGAAGAGCAGAAGAATCTTGAATCCTTTATCGTCGTTTTTATTCTGAGCATAAGGTTAGATGAGTTAATGATTTTTTAATTTTCAGCATTTAGTCGGTGATGAGGTTTTCTTAACCTTTAAGAAATGGGGATGGCACTGTAACGAGGTTTGTTGTTATTTATTGTTCAAATCAAAGCTAGTTGTTTCCTTAAATCTTCTCCCTAGCTGTCATTTTTTAAGTTAGAAAAAGGGTATCCGTTGCCCATTTCAAGGAACATGGAATAAAAAAAGAGCAGCATGCTTGAATTGGAATAATGGCTTTATCTGGTTGGGATTAACTGATAATTCTTGTGCTTAACATGTTGAAATAACTCTAGTCCTGGTTTGTATGATCAGATGATTGCCTTTACTGTTTTTCAACTTGACAAAATTGTCAATGGAATGAGTTTTCCTTTTTGGTGATTTTGAAAGCCCACAGAAGAAGAAGGATCCCCAAATTATACATAGAAAAACAACTGCTCCAGTTGAATTATGGTACCTTCCATGGAATGCATCATAGATTATCTGTGCTGGTACTAAGGCGCTAGCAGTCTCGTTGTTCACATCGTACAAATAGTTGAAATCCTACAGTAAAATCAAAAGCCTCATGTCAACATAAAACCATCTTTCTGAAAGAACTTCTAGTAGGAAAACAACCCAATAGAGAGCATACCTGGATACTGAAGGTAAGAGCCAAGTAATATGCCCATCCAAAAACAAAGATAATGCCAATACTGGAAAGAATAGCAGCAGGGCCTGTTCTATCAGCACCTTTTGTTTCTTCGGTTAAATGAGCTGCTGTGTCGTAGCCATAGAGGCAGTAGTTGCTTAGCAGCACAGATAGAATGACAGCATAAGGTTTACTGCTTATTCCAGTTGCAATAACTTCTGTTTTTAAGAGCGGATTAATTTTTTGATACCATCTTGCTACCATCATATTATCATGTTGGTGGATATAGTAGATTTGTGATTATTATCTTGATTTGGTAGAGGTGACTTGCAGCTTCTGTTTTGAAAGAAAAGCTTATGTTATTGGAATTTATATTGTTGGATGTTTTGTTTTAAATATTTTAGAATTTATGTGGTTGGATGTTTTGTTTTAAATATTTTATAATTTATATTTGGTTTGTATTTTGGATATTGAATTAAATTTATGTTGTTGGTTTATAATTTAAATTTGGTTTAAGTAAGTGTTGTATTGTAATTAGTTATGTGTTTTTTTTTTTTTTAGGTTTTTTTGAGTTGACCCGGGTCAACTCAGCTGACCCGTGACCCGGAGGGTCGACCGGGTCAATGACCGGATCGGGTTTCAAAACTATGATATTAACATCATAAAAATATAATTAAAAATATTAATTTTTTTAAAAAAATACAATCAAATAAATAAACAAACAATATTTCCCTTTTCGAAGTGCAACCAACTATTTTACTTTGGTTTCAAAAGCTTTTCTCCTCGATGAAGTGGGTTTTACATTTTTTTATGTTCTCCTACTTGGTACATATTTAAGATTATTTTAAAAATCTAAATAATAAAAAAGATACATAGCTTTTTTACTATAAATTTAAATAATTACAATTCTTATAAGAATTCTATCATTATACATTCTAATGATAATGAGTTATTTATATACCTTATTATTCTATTATGTATCTTAACAATGCATAAGAATTAAAGTATCCAATAGAGAGTATATTCAATTTAGTAATAAAATATACACCCAATTCACACAAATATAGTATGTTAATACTATACATAAATATGCAATTAAGTAGTGCTTAAATAATACAATATTTATTTGATAAATAAATATGTATAAAATCACGATGAATATAAATCATAAAATTACTTACCATTTAACTATAAGACAAGGGGTCTATTAATGTGTATATAACATGCATTTAGTGGTCCACCTAGAAAACTTTTTAAGCAGGGCAATTTTATTTTTGATAAATTAGAATATTAATTAACAAGCTAAGGTGCCTGTGTGGATGAATGTGATCATAAATGTTTCGAACTCGTTTTCATTGCTTTTTTTGAAAAATTCAAAAACAAATAGAAAAAAAACAACAAAAATATATTTTTAATGCATTGAGTGGTTTTGGTATTTTCAACATCTTTTTAAGAGAATTAAAAATTTAAAAATCTACTTTTGATGTGTTTAATTTTTAATATACTCATTTCAAAATCATTGATTAATTTTATTGAGTTGATATTGACATTGTTTTTTTTTTTCTTTTAAAAATATCAAAATATAAAAAAAAATAATAAGAAAAATAAAAAAAAAAATTTGGACATGGGGACTGAAAGTGCAGAAAGAAAAAAAATAATGGATCAATTTTTTTTTTTTGTTGCTTGGGTACCAAGCAATTTAGAGGAAAGGATAAATTTGTTTTGCCATAAAAAAAAATAAATTTGGAAGAAATTAGTTAGAAAAAAAGAAAACACACACTCTCTTTTCCATTACAAAAAAAAAAACCACTAAAAATACTCACCTAAAAAACAAAAAAAAAACCCCTAAAAGAACATGACCCTTCTACAAGCTAAAATATCTCTAGATGTATCCATTCATAAAAATAAATATAAAAGATAGAGCCTCATCTTCTAACACAGGACCTCCCTCATATAAATTAAAAACCAATCTCCCTTATTTACTAGATTCTTATCATTCTCTACCAGTGACCTGAGCCACAATCCATCACACTCTCATAAAGTAGAAAAACCATTTCTCACAAGCTCTAGTTTTGACTTCCGAAACCAGCAACCATCACCCATCACCATGAGTGGCACTGCCACCAGCCAACCTCACTTGCAAAACTATCAATTGGCTATTAAAGCATCAACCCTTCCAACCCATAGCTTTCTTTTCTCGATCAACACAACCCCTTTTCCACCCACCAACCGTCGTGAGATCCAATCACCATTAGCAAAACCAAGTTGAGATTTTGTTTTCTAAAAAAATAAGACCATGATGGCCTCCATCCTTTCCCCCTTTTATTGTTAATGATGACAATGACAGCACCAACACTTATCGACAACCTGTGACCCTCAAGCTCCTCCATTAAACCCATTTCTCTCCCACTAGTCCACAACCATCGTGAGCTATGACACACAACCGTCAGCAACCATCCAAACCACCTATTCATGATAGAGCTATAATAGTCCTCTTCCTCTTTTCCAGTACATACACAAACTCATTAAGCTTATGACCTCAACTCCCCTCTCACCAATAATGAATCGAGAGGAAGAAGAAAATAAAGCTGATTGTTGTGTATTTTTTTTCTTTTACAGGACACAGTAAGAGTCACCGTCGATACAAGGAGTAAGAAGATGGGAAACCTTACAAGATCCACCCATTATTTTGGTTTTGTCTACGACGGCGGCATGTGGAGACCACGTACCATCATTGTTCCTATGCTTCCAGCCTTAATTTCAGTATACTCCAGACACATCAAACACCTTGAAAGGTCAATCATAACCTCAACTAATTTTTTGGATAACTTGATAAAATGTGGTGAATTTTAGGACAATCTCATTGTTGTGTATAAATTTTAGATTATTTGAACATTATTTGATTTAAATTGATGTATGTTTTTTAATTTGGTAATTTATGTTGGATTGTGGGCTTTATTTTTAAAGATGTGATTGGTATTTAAACATTACACATTGATTTTTGGATTGTGATTGAATTCATGTTAATTTGAGTATTGATTATTTATTCATCAATTATTTTTGGTTTGGTGTTGAGTCGTTTGAGTTAGTATGTGATTTGAACAAAATTCATGAAATTAATAAGATTTATATAGATTTTTTTAATGTTGCTTGGTTTTAAGTTGAAGAGTGATAATTTATTTTGAGTTGATACCATGTTTAAATAGCTTGATAAAAACACTTTATTTGTATTTTTCCAAACATGGCCTTGGTCTAGTTTTGGTAAACTTTCTAATTTTTGAAAGATCATCTTGCAATTAATTGCGAGTTCCTTACATTTTTATCTCCATATATTTAATATTTGAAATTGTGACCAACACATGAGGTACTTTTTTAGTATTAAATAAACCAGTTTTCTTCCACAGAAACAACAATAAAAAATCTTTCTTTCTTTTTTTCAAAAATATAAATTTTATTTTAAATTGCATATGGCCAAATCTCTAAAAAATAAAAAATAAAATCATATTTTCATAAATAATAAAAATAAAAATAGCGAGGCATTGCTTAGCATCTTTAAAAACAACAACAAAAAAAAAATTACTTTTTTGATATTCTTACATGCATTTTTGAATTTAATAATCAGTTTATTAAATTCATGAGAACTTGGCCTACATTTCAAACACACCAAAAAATTTATGTTTTTAATATACGAGATTATAAACTCATACATAAGATATATCCTTGATATTAAATAAAAAAAACTTTATTTTATTTGACATTAAAACAGTTAGGTTTTAATCTGATAAGATAATGACTTCCTTATTGAAGATGAATTTTCTTAAACCTTACACAAATCAATTATGAGAAAACACAACATCATTTTAGTTTAACAGATAAATAAACATTGCAGCTTACCTTAAGTAAGGTGTATTAGGGGTGATATATCCTCTTTATACACAACCAGTCCCTTTATCTAGATTTTGAGACCAGTTAGAGTTTCTAATGACCAAAATACTAGGTGGCGACTCCATTATTTTTTTACCAGAGAGATCTTGATCCAAGAGGATAATCGTTGAGATGCTGCACACGTACAACATTATATAAAAAAATCAATAAATGAAGAATTATTTGTATTTAGTTTTGATTTTTAAAAAATAAAAATGGCACCAAGTATTGATAATAGTTTCAAAAGTTTTCAAACTTTGGATTCAGGTCAGGATCAAGTTTGAAGCACCAGGGAGTCGATATAGGGTGATTGAGATTTGAGTTGGGACTAATGTTGAAGTCTGAGACGCTTGAGTTTAGGCTGAGATTGGATTTGAGGTGTGTGAAGTTTAGGCCAAAAACTGTGTTAAGAGCCTAAAAGTTGGTTCAAGATTGGATTTAAGGCTTCTAGGGTTCAAACCGAGACTTAGTTTAAGGCACCAAGAGTCAGTTTGAGACTAGGCCCGAATTCAAGCTAGACCACAGTTTGAAATTCTCAGGAGTTAGTTTGGAACTTGGTCCAGAGCACTTGATTTTCAAGTTGAGATCAATGTCTAAGTTTGGGGCGTTTAGGTTTGGATTAGAACCTAGCATGGATGCTCGAGGTACAACAAGTCCAAGGCACCCTGAGAGTTAGTTTGGAACAAGGTCCAAGGCTTATGGTGTTTAGCCAAGACCTAATTGGAGCACTTAATATTTGGGCCAAGAGTCGAGTTTATATAGGGGCAAGGTTTGGGACTTCCAAAAGTTAGGCTAAAACTAAGATGAGACCAAGTTTGGGTTACCCGATGTTTAGGCTAGAGCAAATTATGAGGAGTCTGGGAACTAGGTGTATGAAGCACAAGGTTTGAGCCAAGATCGGTCCGAAACATCTAGCGTTTGGGACATGAACAGGGTTGAAATGCTCGGGGTATAAACTAGGATAAAGTTGGGGGTGTATAGAGTGGAGTTCAAGTGTTAAGCTCATAACCCCAAGGACTAAGTTAAGATCAAATATGAGCATTGAAGTGTTGGGTTGAGGTTGGTTAGATACAAAACACTTAAGTATTGAGCCTAGATTGTCCAAAGACTAGTCTTAATAACTCAAGTATCCAATTCAATCCAAGTGCTTTTTTTTTTAGCCAATCAAACAAGTTTTCATTTTTTTAAAAAATAGAATTAATATGAAATTGCCTTTAATTATTTTGACAAAGTGTAATTTGAATTAAAAAAATAAAATAATTACATTTACTCCCCTAAAAACCAAGCATCCATTTTTTTTATATATATATAATTTACTAATGACTTAATAATTAAATTTTATCAATTTATTCTTTAAATTCATTTAAGAAGTGTGTGTAATATATATAAAAAAACATAAGAAAAACAAAACATAATCAAAGAGTTAAGCAAAGAAAATGATAAATGGAACAAATAGGTACTTATTATATTTAGATGTATTAAATAAAAATTAATTTAATACTTTTATAATTTCTTAAATTTTGAAGAACAAATACCATACTACGTTTGTATAACTATCTCAAAATATAATATTGAAAACATATATAATTGAGTTTGGAAATTCACATTTTCAAGTTCATTACTTAAAAGGAAGTTTGTAAATTTTTGTGTAACCATCCATTATAAATTCCATAATTTTCTACTTTAGAATAAGAAACTTGGAAGCTAAACATCCTTGATTAGTTTCAATAATATTTCAACAATATTAGTTAATTTGGAAGCTAAACGTTCATGGTTAATGTCATAACCTATTTTTGAGTTATTTCCCACATTTTACCCCTTTTTCCTTTTAAAATAAAAAATAAAAAATAAATAATAATGACAAGAGGATTGACGATGTGATAAAAGCAGGTTGAGGAGGATTTCAAATATAGAGAAAAATGAAGCTACAATTTTGATTGAATTAGGATTTTAATTATACTCAATTATACCCAAAACTAGAGAGACAATGCAGATTTAAGATTAAATTAAATTATTATTAGATAAATCTACATACAAATTAAGACTAGAGATAATTAGATTTTTAATAGGCCAATTTGATTTAATCATGAGCCAAATTAAATGTTTAATTATGTATAAAAATTAAATTGGGTCAAATTAAATGATTTAATTAAGTGTAAGAATTTAATTATACTTTAAATGAGTCAAATTAATTATATTAGGGACTTGATTGGTGAAAATTTAATTGAAAATATTAAAATTTCAGGGGATCAAAATTAATTTTTACCAAGTCAATTTATTAAAATCAGGGATAAATTTGCAAGAAAATTAAAGTTTTGAGGTCAATTAGGGGTTAAATTGAAAAAATTAGCAACTAAGAATTTTTTTAAAAAAGGCTTCGAACTCTAAAGACTCAATTGATTAAAATCAAATGTGAAATTAAAGAAAATTGAAAGTTCAATGGTCAATTGAGGGTCAATTTGTATAAATCCAAAACTAAGGACCATAATGAAAATGGCGTTGAAATTTGAGGCTAATGTTGAAGTTTGGCAGGGGTAAAATTGCATAAAATTAAAAGTTATACGCCAATCAGGGGTGTAATTAAAGGAATCAAAAGCAGAAAGACTAAATTGAACTTTGACCAAATTTCTAAATTAAAACCCTAGAGCCTAAAACATCGTCGTTTTTATTCTTTCTGGCCAATTGACACCACATTAGTTGTGGCGTTGACCTAAAGATGCTAACTCATTCATCCTTAACTATCAACAATTAAGATCATTTTGGGTTGAATCAGAGGCTAAGATTTATCCCCAATAAAGATAAAATATCCACCTTCTACCCCTATAAATAGAGGTGGATTCCAGACATTAGACATTAAGAAATCAAAAGCAAAAGTTGGCAAAAAAACCAATCTTTTTTCCGTTTTGTTTCTGCCATTATTACTCTCTCTCTCTTCATTGTGCCCTCTGCCACGACAACCTTGACGCCAACCTCTCCTCAAACAGCTTTATTATGAGCCACCAACTCGACCACCAGCAGGCCACCCTCGTGTCAGGAGTAACCATTGCAAACTTCTTCCTCTCCACCAGAAGTCTTTTTCTCCCTCTTGCTTCTACACCATTAAATCCTCCACTAACATCACAGCTAGCCTCGTGTCGACATTCCAGCATGACCAACCATCACCACTGCACTAGGTAGCCTGCTCCCCTTCTTCTTCTTCTTCTACAGCTCACCCAGTCACTGCATGTAAAACAATTCTGTATGCAATGAAAACAATTAACATGGTCATTAGGCCAGGCCAGCGATCATATGGGCCTAGGCTGGACTTGTTTCAACTTAGACTAGATGGTTAGGTCGGGTCTAGCCCAATGTAAAAACAAAAAAAAGTGAGAGAAGAAAGAAAGAGACTAGGTTTGTTGGGCTGCCTATTAGCCTGACTCGACTGGGTTCGACCCAGATGGTTAGGCTAGGCCCAACGTATATAATAATAATATAATATTATATAATAATATAATAAAGCATAAATAAATAAAACGAAAAAAAATTCCAACGGTCACTTCAAAAAAAATTATGGTTTTCTCGCATGGTTTTCCAACTATTTTGCATAATATTATGCTGTAGATTTACACTGTAAGATAGAAAACTAGTATTAAAAGATACCTGATTTTCTCCAAAACTTTTCTTAAAAAACAAAATTCAAAATTTTTTGAAAAATTCAAATTATTATTATTTTGTTAAAACCAGGTAAAACCACATATTTATCATGTTTTAGACAAAAAAAAAAAGAAGAAGGCAAATATAGATATCGTAATATGATTATCCATTAATATTTGACCAAAATACAAAAAAACCCATAACAATTATTATGTTCGAAACTTAGGAATTAGTTATATTTAAAAAATAAATGTAATGCTAAAATTTGAGTCTTAGAATAATTAGGCTTTAACCTAACAATGTAGAGATTTGTTTCATAAAGAAAGATCTATCTTGAACCGTGACAAGACCAATGGATAGAAACATGATTTAGTAAAATAATCAAACAACAATGCAACTTATATTATATAAGGTGTATTAGGGGTGATGTATTTTTTTCTTGCACAATCAGTCTATAACCCGAACTCTCGCAGCTCATAGGTTTTTTAGTAATCATAATACTAAATGATGATTCCTGAATTTATCATCATAATTTTATGATTATATCTAATTTTTTTTTAAATACACTTGGGAGACAGATCCACCAATTGATGCAGCGCACACCAAGACAATTAATTTTAATAATATATAATTAATTTGGAAGTTACTAATTTTAACCAGTAGTTCTATATCCCGAAGTTATGTAACATCGACTAGTTTGCATGCATAAAATTGAGTTTAGGATTATGTATTTTTTAACTCATCCATAATTATACTAAAACAAGGATTTTTTTAAAAAAGAAATCATAAAGCAACTATTATTTTTTAAATTAAATATTAACGTTTTAACATATCTCTAATATTAATATGTAATTTCATGTCGTTCCTAATCAAAGAAAATAAAACCAACTTAAAAAATTTATTATAACCTAGAAAATAGGTTAATCTCATTTTTCTATTATATGTTTCTATTTATTAATCCATAAAATCCTAAAACAGGGTTTTTAAATCACTCCTAACCTATATTATACACTATTGAAAATTTATTTTGTCTATAAAAACACTAAAAATGCTTTAAAATCCTAGAAAACCAATAATATTTAAATCTAAAAATAAATAAAAACTACATCAAAGTTCATCAAATTATTAAAATAGATCTTTATTTTTTCATAAAAACTTTTTCATGGTTGTCTTATATTACTTTTAACTCCTTTGGACACTATAATTAAAACAAAACTTGTATTATTTCTTTTTCATAAATTTTAATGATTAAGAAAATATTGATTAAAATAAACTATGTTTATAAAATTTTCATTCATACCTATACTATTAAGTTCTATTCACTTAAAAATAACTATTTCAAATAAAGAGATTCATTCTAATGCCATATTATTGCTTAAAAGGTTAGAAGGATCCAATATAAAACTTTTAGTCACATCATACTCTTTACGTATTCATTAATATATTTACTTGAATAAGTGATTTTTGTTAGATAAAATAATTTAGAAATATCACAAAAACACTATAAAATAATTAAATAGTAAACTTAATTATTCAAAAGGGAAGTATGTTGCTAATTTTTGTGTAACTAGTAAATCTAGATTCTGCAATGTTCCCTTTGAATTATGTAAATTAGAAGTTAATTTTATGGTTAATTTACATAAATATGAGAAACAATTATATAACTACAAGCACCCTATTTTATAAAAATATTTTTTATCATATCATATCCTTATTTGTTTCATAGATTATTTTCCAAAATGAAGGTGTTATTATATTTAAAATTAAGTTTGTAATTTTTTTATAGAAATTAGGTTCGTAATTAAGTTTGCAATTATCTGTTTAATATATGAATTAAATGTCAGTACATTTTTTTTTTAGAGTTTCACTATTACAATATGCATTGATTATAGTCGTTCCTGAAAAATAAAAATCACTAAAAAAAACTAAAAATAGAGGTGAATTATTCACTTGCTTACAAAGTACTATTCCCTAAAACAATGCCTTGATTTTTTTTTCATTTTTATTTTATAAAATTGAGTTTATTTGAGATTGAATTTTATAATTTATTTTTAATTTTTTTAATGAAATTATCTTTGTTTTATAACTCAGATCGTATATTTAATAGGTTAACCCGAGTTGACTTAAGTTTTTTTTTTAATTTATTATTTTTCAATTTCATCATTCAACGTTAAGTTAATTGAAAATTAGATTTTAAAATTTATTTTGATTTACTTTCTATTATGTTATATTGGTCTCATGACCTGAGTCAAGAGTTTGATAAGGTAATTAGATTTTTTAAATAAAATTGATTTTTTTTAATTCCATCCGTCAATATTGGGTTGATTGAAAATTAGGTTTCATAATTTATTTTTATTTACTTTTTATAGGATTACTACGATCTTATAATCGGGGTTACAAGTTTGGTAGGTTAACCAATGTTGACTCGTATCATTTGTTTTTATACTTTTTTAATTGATTTTTTTTTAGTTTCATCTTTCTATATTGGGTTGATTAGAAATTAGACTTTATAATTTGTTTTGATTTTTTTATTGGATCATCTCGATATCATGACTCGATTATAGATTTGACAAGTTAACCTAAGTTGACTCTAGTTAATTCAATATGTTTCAGTCTCAATATTTTAAAAACGATGTCTTCTTGAAAAAGCATTAATCAAACTAAGTTTTTACCGGCTATTTAGGTTGTCATTGGAAAAGCTAACTAGGTCATATTAGATCAACTACCACATAATTTAAACTTTTTTCTTTAACTAATTAAACCAACATAGATATAAACCAATGATCTAGTTATATCTTTACTGCAACATCATACTACTATGGTTTTTAACTTTTGTTACTAAGAATAACCTTCTTGCATTAAAGAAAAAGAAGAAGAAAAGAAAAGGACAATAATCACTGAAGGACGAGTGGCTTTTCATGTCAGTTAAGTAGGCACTCAAACTTCATAAACAAAAGAACTCTTTTGATTGAAAAGATAAGAGAAAGTGTGGTGGTGATATGACCATAACAATCAATTCTTACAACAATCCCTAATTTGATAATCGGGTTAGTTTCAATTTAATTATAAAACTTGGACCAGCTTGAGAGATCAATTCAAGACCTAGTTGACCTAGAACCTGAATTAGTCTAGGTTAAAGAAAAAATAGGAGTGACACAATAAAAAACCTAGGTTGACCCATTACTCAAGGTAAAACCCATTAATACTGTCGCACGTGTGCGGCGTCGCGGCGAAAACATCCACCCTCAAATTTAGTATTATCTAAAAATATGTGGAAAAATAGAATGAGAGTCGCCACCTAGTATTTTGGGTTACTAAGAAACCTGACTGGTCTAAGAGATCGGGTACAGAGACTGGTTGCGAAAAAGGAAGGTATTAGCACCCCAAATACGTTCTACCTAAGGTAAGCTGCATTGTTTTATTGTCTGATAAAATCTAAGGTCGGGTCGTGTTTTTTAGTTGTTGGTCTGTCTATGGTTTAAGAAAAGTCCTCCTTGGTAAGGAGATCCTTATCTTATCGAGCAATTCTAGCGTCAACAAAAGAATTTTAATATCCGGAATACATCTTACGTATAAGGTCGTAAACCTAGATATTAAAAGAAAATAAAATAATTTTTTCAAAAATTTTAAAATATTGGCCTAGTTCTCGTGACTTTAATAAACTAGTTATTAAAGCCAAAATGCATGCTAATACATATTTTTAAAATTTTCTTTGTTATATGAAAATACAATATGATTTTTTTTCTTTTATTTTTGAGAGACTTGGCCGTATGCATGAAAAAATAATATTTTTTATTTTTTTATTTTTGTTTTTTAAAAAATTAACATCTAACAAAAACCGGGTATTTTAATACCAGATTTGTATCTTTATAGTATAAAAATACAAACCAGTATTGATTAAAATACAGTAAATGTTTTTTTTTTCAGAAAATCATATATATTTTTTTTAAAAAAATTTTTGATTTTTTTTAGCTGTACCCAGCAGGCCTAGCCGGGTCATTAGCTCAAGCCAGTGAACCAGCTGGCTTTCAACCGCAAGCGTGCGTGAACAATTCACGCACGCCTGCTACAACCAAAATGGAATTAAATAGCACCTGCACAGTGTTTGTGCAAATTATAAACAGAAGGAGAAGGAATGAAAAGCTAACCTGCTTCACAGCCGATGCTGGGAGAAATCCCTCCTAAGCTTGTTGCTGGGATTCTGGGAAGAAGCTTTGATGCCACTCCCTGCGTCTGGCTTCCCTTCGGTTCTATCTTCTCTTCGTGTCCTTCCCTTCTCCTCTCTCTGCGTCTGGTTCTCTCCTTCTCTTTGTTTCTTTTCTTAGTTCTTCTCTTGTTCTGCTCTGTCGCCTCTTTGCTCTCTTCCGTTACTCTTCTCTGTTTTTTTTTCTTTTTTACTGCTCTTTTTTTTTTTTTTTTTTATCTCATGTTCTGCTCAACTCTCTGCCTCCTCTCTTCCCAGCTCATCTCGGTTTTTCCCCCTCACGTTCCCCCTTTTCAGTCCTTTTCTCCCCTCCGTTTTCCCTCTCGGGTTCTTCTGCTTCTCCTGCTCTCCCCTTTTCTTTTCTTTCCCCGTCTGTTGCCCCTCTTCCTCACGTCTCCCTCTACTTTTATTCTCCCTGTTTTCCTCTCTTTCCCCCTGTTTTCTTTTTCTGCTGTCTCCTCTCTTTTTCCTCTTCGTTTCAGTCTTCTTCTCCTGCTTTTATAGGCCAGAGACAGCCTTGTGCTGGTAACGGCTGCTTGTAATCTGCATGTAGAGGGATCACAGCCTTAAAACATGCTCCCTAACGGACGCCATGCAGCAGAAAATGCCTCCGCCTTTACTGCTAAAAAACGGCTGCATGGAAGAGATAATGAATGATGTCCACGAAACAACGCCGTTTCAAAATTCAATTGGATACTTCTGATTTGGTCATTGAATGTTTTTGCAATTTTGTAATCAAGCCCTCCGGGTAAATTGTAATTGAATCCCTTGATTTTAGTGCCTTTTCTGGTTTGGTCCTTCATTTCAGATTGTTTCAATCAATTCTCTAATTGGCTATCAAACTTCAATAATTATGCAATTAAACCCCTGATTTGAGCAAATTAATTTTTTAAAATTATAATTGGACCCTAGAACTTTAATTTCATCCAATAAAAACCTAAATTGACTTAAAAATCAATTTTTCTTCTAATCCAACCCTCCATAAATTCAATTAAACCTTAGATAAAATTTAATTGAGTCTATAAACATCTGATTTTGGACTTTTCTTCCTCAACTTGAATTTTCTTCGTCAACAAGGCTCTCATTAGTCAAAAATATAACGTCAAATTTCAATTCTTGTATTTCTAAACCTCTTTAATCAATTCTAACCTTTCTTCGGCATTCCAGCATCCTTTTCTTGCTTCTATTATTTTTTGATTTCTTTTGCATATATATATATATATATATATATATATATATATTTGTATTTTCTTATTTTTTGTGTGGGAATCCAAAAATGAGTAACAACAAATACGAGTCTGGAGGTAAGAACCATTAAACCCAAAAATAAGAAAGAAGCAACTCAAGAAAGCTAAAATTAGTTCGATAGAAAACTCAACCCAATGATTACCTGAACCAAGATATCAAAGTTATTGGATAAAAGACCTCAACTCCTTAATTATTAAGAACTAAGAACTAGAAGTACAAGGAAGAATGCTATAAAGAAAGTTAATCTTTGATAAGTCCTAATGAGTTCAATAAAGAACCAAGAGAATAAGGAACCTCATCACACATACAATATTATTCTGAAATAAACAAAGTCTCTAAAAAAAATCTAAATACAAGCTAAATAAATATATTTATACTAGGTAAAAAGACCTAAACAAGTCTGAAAATAATAATAAAAGGGTTCTGATTCAAATAAGAAAAAGAATCCTAAAGCAACCGGAGAAATAATATAAATCTTGCACAGTAGTTTTTAGGTTTTATCATAAGGCCTTTTTGATTTTTGATAGCTATAAAATATTAACCTAATATAAAACAATGCTTCTGGAATCTTCTGATAAAACTTTGGCTCGATCTAATGGTAAGATTGAATGTTATTCTTGTTAGCATAAACCTATATTAGAAAATAAGCTTAAAACTACCTCTAATGTCATTTAATAATAATGATTGTTGTTGCATAAGAAATCCTTATAAAATAAGGATTGTTGCTTAATTGATTTTCTTAGAAAGTAAGGAATCCTTGCAAATTAAGGATTCTACATGTAATTAAATTTTTTTCTTATAAGAATATATAAATCATATGGAAAACAATCATTTTTTGACTTTTTTATTTGTTGGTGAATTTCAAAACTGACTTCAAACATGTCGTTTTATCTTATTTGTATAAGTTACTGGGCCTATGATATATGGATAGAAAATTCAAGATGTATAGTTTCCATACCAACTAAATTCTCCACATAATTGTATCTATAGCTTTTGATATGGCTTTAACAACACATGAAAGCCTAGCTTGATATATTTGCAACTTTTTAACCCAAACATCACGAATAAGCCTAATCAAGTTGTTTTGGATCTTATTAGTTTTAGATTTTCTAATTGGTCTAATTAGCACCTCTAATGGATAATTTGGTGATGTTCATTAATTCTCATCATTCCCCATCTCTTCAAAAGAATTCATCATCAAATCAATAATAGAAACACCATTTATAGGTAATATGTTCTTATAATCTTGCAACAAAGAAATAGAAACACTATTTTACATAGGCTTGTTAGCAGAAAGAACATTATCAACAACTTTTTTTATTACATAAAACCTCCCATAATTTTTTAGTTTTTCCCCTAACACTATTTTTTTCTTTATAAAGGTTTTTTTTCTCTCTCTCCTCTTAACCAGTTTATAATTATCTCTCATTTCAGCTAACTTATTGTTTTCTCTCATCTTAAGTTTCTCATCCATAAAACCATTTTCTCTCATCCCAAAGCTCTCTAATAAACTCTCACATTGTTCCATAAGAACAATTGAAAGATTTATTACATTATGGTCATTAGATAGCACAACTTGTATGTGCTCTAACTGTAACAAACTCTTATTATTGTCTTTATCCTATTCACCTAAGCTTTCGTAATTCATATTGCAATGATCGATTTCATAATCATTATTCTTGATATTTGTTGTGATTATTATTTTTTCATTAATAATATTCTAATTAAGATATTATAACATTAAATATGTTTGTTATATCAAATCACATTTATTTCCAATATCATAATCATTAATTAAATAGGATGTCTAAAATAAAAGTGGCTATAGAAGCCCAATGTAGAATGTCTTTAAAAAAATATAATAATAATTCTAGCACATTGAAACTTTTTCAAGAGAATTTTGTTCTTATTTGTTAGATCAAACATTGAAAAAAATTATCAGCCAAGAAAACACACAACCAAACAATCAAGTCGTTCAAAGATCAACTTCGGTACAGTTTACTTTAAAACCCTCCCAGTAGATCTTCAGTTTTAATTAAAATTCTTTAAGACATTAAAATCTGCAAATACTTTTTTTAACCGTTTCAGCAAAAAGAATTTCTGGTAGAAAGCACTACGCAGATTCTTGAGCTAAGATCAGGGGATACAGATCCATTTATTTGAAGTGGAGCGTTATTTAATTAATTCAGGACTGTGAAACTTCGGGCCTGCATTTTACATCCAGGCACACATTAACGATCACGAATCCGTCCATAAAGAGCCTGAAATCTATCCTTCAGATATTAAGGATAATCATATGGCAATTTCTTTCAAAATCAGCATTGAGAAGATTTGTAAAAGTGATGTTGGAAATCCAAGAGGCCGACTCAGACCTGTGAACCCACAATATATATAGACATTCGCATCAAACAAAGGAGGAGGCAGGAAAGAAAACACGTAGTTGAAGGCAATTCTGCTCAGAAGTTATGGAAGTCTCTTCTCATCGATTAAAAATCTCTGAAGTCTGACATGTGTATCTTATTCCATGACTTCATCACTGCGAAAGTATTGAAAGAAAAACTTTGCAAACTTTTTTCCAAAAAAAAAAGAGAAAGATAATAGGTCGTTAAAAATTAAATATGATTTACTAAAATGGTAAGAGCTCTCATATTTTCTTCAGATTTCAGCTCATGTAAGAATGATTTCAGAATAGCGTATATTGCCCAAATGGAGCATACAATCACAGAGCCAAACCATTAATTCATTTAAAAGAAATAGTCTAAATCTCATGCAAAATCAAAACCCAAGTAATTTCATTTAACATGTAAGAAAATAAAAAAGCAACAGATATCAGAGTGTTCTAAATGGATATCAGTCACGGTAAAATCAGAAACGCAGATCAATTAAAATACTTACTATATCTCACAATAATTGATGAAATTTTTTTAATAAAAACAAAAGACTTAAGTAATTTTTTAAACAAAGAAAACACCATCAGGTACTGAGATACCAAGAATCACATCATCGACTGATGGGACAGCGTCAAGAAATAGAGCGGAGGATGGTTTCTTCCCTCGGCAGCGCAGCTAGGTTAACCAGAAAAAACTACAAAAGTGGTTTATTTATAGAGCTGTAACCCTAAATCTAGACCGTTTGTTTTTATGGGCACTGTAATACCAAACACTGTGCTTCACCCTTCAGCTGTCCTCCCGTGGAGGCCCAGCCTGCAGCCGTTGTTTCTTTTGGGCCCTAGTACAACCACCGAATAGCAATGAGAACCTCCGAAAAGCAGAGAGCCTCCACTAATCATTCTTAGCTAATTGTCATTATTAATATATTTTGTTTTTTTTTTTTTGCTCTCAGTGTGCTTTAATTACTTTTCATTAATGTTATAATACTACCTAACTTCTTTCAATTAAATTTACCTATTATTGAATATATGATGATGAAACAATGAAATTCTGGAACAGAACCCTAAAAATGATTATTTATTATAAGAATCACCATCACGTAGAAAGAGTTTAGTGAGAAAGTAATTACATGAATGTAAAGTGTAATCAATAAACCAAAATCATAAATAAAAGAAAGCAATAAAAACCCTAAAAAAAAAAAACTAGCTATACAAAATTACAAAATATGTTGAGCTGACTATCATAGATAATATTGTATTATTACGAAGTTTTAATCCTACTTGCATATTTATATTGTTACGAAAGCTTTAATCCTACTTACATAAATAATTCTAATCCTACACATATATTGTTATCATATAAAAATGTTTATTAAATCCTAATAAAAGCTAAACTTATTTTTTATTGATACACATATGAATCCTAGATAATCTCTTACTTTTGATTAGTTATTATGTTAAGGATTCTTGCTCTTAATAAGACTGTATATTCTAGATATATACATGTTCAAACTTTGTTAGTAGATTATGTCAGTTTTTTTCCACTTGTTTTATCTTGTTTGTATTGAACAATAATTATTCTTTAAGATTGACATATATATATATATATATATATGACAATGCTCCTCATATTGCTTTATTTTGCAAATAAAAGAATATTAACTCCATTACACTTATATTGGAACTATTCAATTAAATCAACCAAGTATAATTGGGTAAATAACAATATTCATCTAAAATTAGTCAATCTTGTTTTAAAACATGTCTGACATGTCAAACATCTCATCCGATTAGTTTAATTTTAAAAACTACTCATGATCAAGCTTTTAAGTGTGATTTTAGATTTATCAGTTTAATCACAATTCCTCGTTTTTTGTAAAAATCTATAATTCTCCTTTTAACCTTATAAAGTTTTCTAAAAATATTCAATCTAAAACCCCAAATACTTTTCTTCCTCCTTAAAGCAATAATGATAGTCTTAAGCTATAATCCATCAAAATCTATGAGTATCTCTCATTATCAAATCCTTGTAGATTGTTTGTCTTGTTTTATGGATGAAGAATGTCTCATCTTGTTTTATGACAAAAAAAGGCACTAGAAAAAGATTGCCACTTTGCTTAAGACATTGAGAAAGAAAAGATTCCCCTAAAAAATGACCATGTAAACCTTAAAACATGGAATAAACAAATTCTAATATGGCAAGCACTGCCCTTGTCAATTATATCATATGGTTGGGTAGGAAGTAAGAAAACTTTGGTGAATAATGGAAGTATCAAAAGATCATTATTTAGCTGTCAAGAATCACTATCAAACCTACTAAGCAGATATTAGCCTTTTTTCCCTATTTTATTCAAAATCAAATGACACATTTTTTTATCAAATACAAATTATTACTTTGCATGACATGGCTTTAATTAAAGGCTTTATACCCAACAGGGGAAGAGTTTTGTGTTTCAACCTACAATTCTACTAGTCTTTTTGAAGACTTCCTACTAAATTTGCTTATGAATCTAGTTTGTTGATAAAAAAAAAAAAAAAAAATACAAGACATACTTGCCCTTTTACAAGGAATATGTGGTCTTTCTACTATATTTGATATGCAAATATCATATATGCTCTAGGGCTAAAAAACAGCCAAAACCTACCTAAAGATCGTAGTAGCTTTAGCAAAAGGTATATTTATATAAACATAAGGCTCATCAATTTTTTTATGAAATTAAATTGTTTTATTATCTTATCAAAATGGATATTTCAACTCCTTGGAACTTGCTCAAGTCCATAAATTGATTTTTTATAGCTTGCATACTTTGTTAACAAATTTCTTTTATTCAAAACCTTTATATTGTGTCATATACGTAATTTAATGAAGCTTTCCATCCATGAATGCATTTTGTACATCCATTTACTAAATTTCATAATTGTGCTATGCAATTATAACAAGTAGAATCCTTATAGATTTTATCATAACTATCAAGGAGAAGGTTTTATCAAAGTCCACCCACTGTCTTTATATGTAACATTAGACAACTTGTTTACCTTTGTATATCTATACATTACCATCCATGTTATTTTTTATCTTAAAGACCAACTTATATCTGATGGGTTTTATCCTTTCAGATGTATCAGCCAAGGTTCGTACTTGATTGGTATGCATGAAATCCATCTTAGATTTCATAGCCTCAAGCCATTTCACAAAATCAATATTAGATATGACTTTTATGTAGTTGATAAGCTAATCAAGTATGAAAAACTCATCATTCTTAACTTCTGTGAGAGTTATATATCTAATTGTATATGACATGTCCTACTAAATCTTTAGAGTTTTTGCATTTTTGAGCTTTAAAATGAACATCTAATGTTATAAACTTAAGCTCGAGTTCTATTTGGATGTCAGTTTATGGTTCTTAAACTTTTTTGAGTTTTATTTTCCTCTCACTACTCCTTTTAAGATAAAGTCCTTTCTTTAGGAAGGTAGCATATTTTAAAACAACTACATTTTGTTTGATGAGATGATAAATATAATATACAATAGTTTCTTATAGATATCCCATAAACTTACATTTATCTAACTTAACTTTTAGCTTTTTATATACAATACACTTCACATAAGCATCACATCTTCAAATCTTTAAGCATGATAAGTTTGGTCCTTTACCTTTCTATATATCATATGGAGTTATATTAACAAATTTTTATTTGAATCCTATTTCAAAATATAACCAACAGTTTGTGGGGTATATCCCTAGAAAATAGATAACTGATATGCATAGTTTATCATAGACCACATTGATTAGTAATTAAAAATACATTTTTATCAAGGTTTTATATCATTATTTTGCACTTGAAGTATCAATAACTCCTTAATGAAAGCATGCTTTATAATAACAGGTTTCATACTATAAGATACCTTTAATTTATAGTAAATATTCATATTAAATGCAGGCCTATCACATAAATCAAAGGATTGATTGATGAGTTTAACTACTGAAATTTAAAAGACAAAGAGAGGGTCAAACTTAAAAAAGAGATGATTCAGTCCAAACTGGAATATTTTTCGGTCATTGGGTTATATCTAGAGCTGTATATCTTGTATTTAGGCTTGCTTTATATGGATGGAAAGCTAAGACATAGGCCTAAAACTTTCATGGAATTATAAGATTCAAAAAGGCTATTTTCAAGTTCAAACTGTAGCAACAACGGAGAAGTTTGAATCTGTCCTATAGCCCAAACATTGTTTAGTTTTTAGCCCATATCTCGAGTTTTAGAAGTCCTAATGACCTCATTTTTTTTTCCTAGAAAGCTGAGACAATTTCCTATAACTTTCATGAGTTAAGTCTGTTCAAATTCTAACGTTCTCAATGATGTTTTGTTCAGACAAGAAGATAAGGTTGTCACCAAGTCAAGATGTGGCCACCCACTCAATAATTAGTCATCAAATCAATAGTTACAAATTTTGGCCTATAAAAGAAGGCGTTTACCATGCATTTAGGCATCTTGGTTGTTCATATCAAGGTCTTGCTTTTGCTCTCTCTCTTTATATTTTTGTAATGCTTAAGTTTTGCTTTCATTAATATCTTGTTTATGCTTTTCATTTCCTTTCCTCTACTTAGTTAACTTGTATCTTATTTATATTCTTATTTTATTTATTTATGTTTCTCTTCTTCATTATGTTTAGCTAAGTTTATTATGTCAAGGTGAAAAGGTTACACTAATGGTGTAAGAATAAGTATAATATAAACTCAATATGGACTTCAATGCTTATATCCTAAACAACTTGTTATTAACATGTCTTATCTTTTTATCTTACTAATTCTTAATACCTTGCTTGTTAAATGGTTAATCGAGATTTATGTTATATAACACTTTGTACAACAAATGCTTGACACTTTTATAGCCAACTGAATGGTATAACCTACACCTGTGCTACAAAAGGAACTTGATTTGTTGTTAACATAATTTAGCACCATGAATTCCTGACAATATTTAAGAGTATGGTGTTACTAAAATAAGATAATTAATATGATCATGTTGAAAATTTATAATGAACTATTAAGAATAAATCATCCGATTGGAACCTCCTTTGTGTGTGGTTTCTAGTTGATTAATAAAAAGAGTTTATACTATACTTATTTCTAATACTATTAGTGGATCCTGTAACCGTGATATTTATTTTTATCATTATTGAATCCTCAAATTAATTTTACATCTCAAAGTACTCTTTAACTTATTATTATTATTATTATTATTATTATTATTATTATTTATAATTTATATAGTTAATCTCCCTGAGGTTTGACCCCGGTCTTGCCGGGTTATTTATTATTTCGACACTCCTACACTTTAGAGAAGACATCAATCTTTTGGTCGTGTCACTATTCTTGCAAAATCAAGAGAGAAATACCAAAATTTCAAGAACCCATCCAAGATTAAGGGTTTATAGATGGACTAAACACTTATGGACAAGGGATTAACAAGAAAATTTAAACAAGAAGAGTAGCAGGAAGGCTGATAGAAAAAGGGAAGAAGAGAGTCGAAAATCTTCGATTGGTTAAAGATCAAAACCTTAATTTTTACCAGGTGAGGTGTTCTAAACATGATCGTGTAATTCATTTCAAATTCGATTATGAATGGGTGCTTTCATGTTGAAGTATAGATTAGGGTTTTTAAACTTGAATTGGGGAAAAAGTATCAATTGTTAAAACTAAGTTAATTTATGTGTGGTATGTGATTTGGTGGTGTGAAACCATGATAATTTACCTAGAAAATATAGTTTGTGGATGTCAAGTGTGAATAGAAGGGGGTGACAAATCTGGACAGGCTTGTATCCTGACTTTTGGTGGGATTTCAGGTAGGAGAATGAGGGAATTAGGATTAGGTTCCTCATAGAAATTGTAGTTTTGAATGTTAACTAACCAAGAAAATTGTTCTTACTCAATTTAGAGCTGTAGAACTCCAATTATGGGTCACCAATCGAGATTGAGTCGTGACTAACTCTATAGGGCAGTAGGACTGATTAGTTGATGAGCAATTATAACTATCTTAGAGGTAGAACTGAGTTCTCCTTCCTTCATAAAACTTGTAGCCTCATATCTTATCTTTTCAACGAGACCAATCTCATTTGAAACAGAGTTCTAGAACTCTGGATATACTTAAAACTCCGAGGAGCGCTCAGACAGTAACAGTTGGATAGTAACTGCTCAATGTCTAGACATTAACGGTTCAAGACAATAACAGTTCAATGTCTAGATTATAACATTTCAAGATAGTAACAGTTCAATGTTAAGACAACAACGGTTGAACAATAATAATCCAAGGTCTAGATAATAACAAATGGATAGTAATGGTTCGAGATTTAAACAATAACAATTAGAATATAAAGAAATGAATGATAACTATGGTTAGATAAAGAATGACAACATTAATAGGTATAATGAGAAAAATATAAAATATAAAAAAAGAAATGATTGGAAGAAAGACCTATTAGCTATTAATATGATTATTATAAAACATATCCTTGAATGAGGAAAATTTATGAGATGAGCCAGTGATTGCAGGAGGGACCACCGGTGTGGTATAACAACAGCAGCAGGGGAGCACGAGTAGAGCTTTTACTGCAAGTTAGTGATCCACACCTATCCTTTCTAATTAAATTCCATGATTTAATATGTTATTGATGTGATATATGAATTACTGAATGTTGGATAGCATGGGAAATGAGGAAATTTTGCATAATGATTATGATATTTTGAATAGTATTCAAGGTGAAAGGATGTTGTGTGAATTGCCAAGTGATGAAATTATCGCTAACAAAGAAAATATGAGAAATGTGATATAGGGTATGGACTAGCATACATTTAGTGTATGGTAGGATCTTAGGTAAGGGGATCAACATGTATTGACTAGCATATATTTAGTGTATGGTAGGATCCCGGGTAAGGGGATCAACATGTATTGACTAACATATATTTAGTGTATGTTAGGATCTTGGGTAAGGGGATTACCTTGCATTGACTCCTATAGGGTGCTGATTATACTAGTGAAATTGGTATCAGTAATTTGTTAAGCGGAAATAATCATTGATAATCTTATAAAATCTTGAATGGAGTTTGATAATGGAAGAGGAAACAATTTTTAGTAATTGAATGAGAAAAAGTTTCTAGTGAAAACTAAAAGGGAGAAGTGAATAAAATATGAATGCATGTTTGTCTTTTTAAATTGTTGGATATTTGTGTTGCTATATTATTGTGATATTTATGTTTCAATAATATATATTTTGTTTCGAGACCATCTCATGCATGAAAGGAGTAGATCCTAGCTTATGTTCACTTTTTATAATTTAGGTTTTAGGAAGTACACCCTTGTATTTTGTAATATTATAACTTTTATATAACTTAATTTGTATGATTGATGTTTAAACTTGAATATATGAATTTAATTTTGTAGTTTGTATAACCATGTTTCATGTATGCATTTTTGTATCTTTTATCTATCCATAATGATATTTGTTGTTCAATGTATAACATAAATATTGTGGTTGACATGAATGATGATGTTTTGTCAAATTGAGACCCAGGATGATTGGGTTGAATTGAGTTAGGAGATGCGAGATATTAGAAGTGTGAATAGGTTGTATGTCGATAACCTGAGACCTTTGATGTGTTTTTTTCTTTCTTTTCTCTCATAACAACTAAATTGCATAATTGTTCTCTTTATTTGTTGTTTGTTAATTTCAGTCCTTATTCTTTAAATTTCTTATTTAATCCTTATTCCTTTTATAGATTTTTTTTTAATTTTATCCTTCAATTACAATTTCTTATATGTTTTATTTTTCATTTCAATGCTCATTCTTTTAATTTCTTATTTTGTTTTTATTCCTTTTTAGTTTCAGTCCTTCTAAATTCATCCCTATTTTTTGTTGGTGTTTCAAAATCTATACTTTTTGTTTTGATTTATTATTTCGGTCATTTTCTCTTTTTTATGAGTTTTATTTGTTTACAATTTAACTCTTCAATTTTAATATGTGTATATTATGTTTTTCAATTCAGTTCTTTTACTTTTGATTTCTTTATTTTTCTCTTGACTTTTTTTTCAAAGTTCTTATAGTTTTTAATTTTACACTTAAAATCAAATTTATCATTTTTTTTTTCAATAGTAATTTTTTTTTCAAATTTACTAATAATTATATTAATAATAATGATAATGATAATAATAATAATAATAATTTTTAATTTTACTCTTCAAATCAAATTTATGGTTTTTTCAATAGTAATAATATTTTTTTTTCAAATTTATTAATAATTATATTATTAATAATAAAAATAATAAGATACTTGGGTCTGTCAACTATACCAGGCTCAAGTATCATTGGTCTAGCAACCAAGCTAAATTCAAATGACATGGATCTAGCATCTTGGATCTAGCAAGCATGTTGAACCTACGCCAACCTCAAGCTACCTAAGTCTAGCATCTTGGGTCTGACAAGCATGTTGAACCCATGTTATGTAGACTTGGCAAAAATTGCAATTAATAAACTTTGATTTTTTTTTTTTAAGATTCTACTCTCGTTGTCTTGATTATGTATTAACTCCTCTACATCTTAAAGCCTTTCTATCTATTTTACTGCTTATGGTTTGTGTTAATTTCTCTTTACATTATTAGCTGTTAAAGTTTATGTTATCTTACATGTTTAGTACAAAGATGAACCTAGTTCAATACAATAACAGGAAAAAAAAAAATGATGCGGCGAAGCGCGTGCATGTATTTAGTGTGTGTGTGTGAGGTGGTTGGGTTTTTTTTTTATTGATTTTTGAATTTATATATATATATCTAGCATGCACAACATATTTTTTCAATATTAGATAGTTAAGTGTAATTTTGACCAAACTATAGAATATCAAGATAATTTTTTCAATTATTATTATTTTAAAAAAAGCAAACCAAGTTTTGGCCTAGATGTCCAAGTCAATCAAGCCACACCTTAAGACTCGAGTCTACTTAAAGCACTGTCATGTTATTATTTATAAAAAATTAAAATGATAACATCTACTATGTTTTTAGTCAAACCTAGTTTTGACTAAATAAAAATAAAATTTGATTAAATTTAGCTAGATCGATTGAGTTACAGTTTGACTTGTTAAATTAATTAGATTATATTAGTCCAACTTTCATACAATTTAAATTAATTTTTTTCTTTCATTTTATATCTTAATATTAAAAATAATTTTTTTTTTTTAAAAAAATATTTTTTAAATATATTCTCAAAAAAAAAAAAAAATCAAAAATCAACCATCAAAATAACCAGAGTTGATCAAGATTCTTCCCCCCTCCCCGTCTCGTCTTCTGTCTGTATCTCGTCCTATATTCTAATATTCCAGCAAATATTCCCCTTGTAAAATGTAATTTCTCCTTCATATACTGGAGAGAATCTGCCCACCATGGGTCTAAGCATGGTTCATTGCGTTCTTGCCATGATAATCCATTTCTAGCAAACAAACCTTTTACGTTGCCTTGTTTTCTTGAAGAAAATAAACTGTTTCAATTGAAGTCCTAAAAAACGACAGTTACAACTTCCAAGGATCTCAAGAACACCGAAACTTATCCCATGGGGTGGGGTGTTCTTTAGGATCTTTGAAGCCTCCACTCCATCCAATGAAGCAACCTTCTATCAATAATATTTCTCCCTGCCATCTCCTTATAGCGAGTAGTCATGCAGTGCAAGAGTAAACAAGATACAAGAGTCCTTGACTGCTTGCTAAAATATAGTAAAAAAATATGTAAGAAAAGCTTTCCACCAAAACCTCAGAGCAATATGGGAAAGATTGACGTATGGATATGATCAATACTATTGATTTTTATGTTGTTTACCTCCTAAGTTCAACTGTTGTAATATAAACTACATATATCACTACAAAGTAAATAAACATAGACCAAAATCTAAAATGTTAATCATCTCTATGATGGTGAGATAAGCAACTAGTTACATGAACCAGAACACCCTTTCTGTAATCTGTATAGCATAAGCTCCTAACCTGTATTATGGACAGCATTACAAGAAAGATTTACTTCTACAAGAACACAACACTCTGAAGAGGGAATGCCATTCTACTACAATGAAGATCTGGCCATTGTGCTTACCTTCTCCAATAGGCCTTTAATTTCCCCTTCTAATTTGGATTTCATAACTGTTCCATCGTACATTTTCAGTATTGAACTCATCATCTCAAGCTTCTGCTTTATGTAGTTCAGTTGTGACACATCATTAGCAGATGATTGTGAAGCAAATTCCTTGTCCAGGTTGGTTTTGTCCTTAGCCAGAGGAGAAGATTTCAAGTTTGGTATCTCTCTGAGTTCAGGGGTCTTAGTTTCAGCTGATGAGAGATATTGAAGCTGGAAAGTCACACTCGCTGCTCCAAAAGGACTGGCAATTTGGGAATCGTTGAAGGCTTTCTCTGCTTCAGGGCTCCTTAAAAAGACAATTCTTGCACAGCCATTATTGTAGAACACCTCCGTTTCCTCTTGATCAAGGGGCCCAAATTTCTCATATATCATAATAAGATCATTCTTTGAAGGAAGAGAAGATCCCGGAGAAAATGTCGCATAAAGGGCAGCAGCAGCCTGAGATTTCCCATCTGATTCCTTGTCACTTGTCTTCACATCTGTTGCAGTGGCAGCTTGCCTGACTTTGAGCTTGTCCAATTTTGCTTCTTCACTCTTTTTGGGCCTTTTTGACCTGTATTTATAATCAGCAGAACTTCGGTCAGCCAGATTTTGCTCGACCCCTGGTGTCCCCGGTTCAGATTCTTGGGACTTTCTCTTTGTTCTTCCTGGTTGATGTTTGCTGTACATTTTGTAGTTGGATCCATTGCGATAGATTGAACTTCTGAATGCGGAAACAAATTCTTCAACAAAACCAAGAGCATTGCCTTCCTTCAGATATGTCGGATTAAGAGCTAAAGACTGGACATGAGATAGCATTTGCTTGACAGGTGCCTTAATCTTGACTAGATCAAGGATGTTGTTCTGATCTTGTTTTGGTGTCTGAGGACCTGAACTGTCTGATATCTGATCTCCACCAGTTTCTTCATAGGCTTTCATCTCAAATTTCTCGCAGATAAGATGGCCTGCAGCCATGGTGGTCATCCGTTCCCTTAATCGAGGATCATTGGAAATTTTCTTGGATTCTGCTTCTAAACCTTTCTTTCTTTGCCCTCTATTAATATTTGTGTATTGCCCTCTATTAATATTTGTGTAGGGAGGGGACAAGTACCTGCTCTGCCTCCTTTCCCTTGAGAATGAACCTTTCTCAATTCGAGCTTTAGCCTCATCACCATCCCTTAGATCACTTAATCCCCCATCTATCTTCTTCTTCCCAGACACAGTTTTGTCCCTTGTTTCATCTATATTTCCCTCAGCATCATCATTTTCAACAGCAGAACTTACCTTCTTGACATCGCTACCACCAACTTCAAGATCAGATGCTCCAAAAGACTCAGAAAGTGTTGTCTCTTTTCTCAGTCTAGAAACTGAATCACTGCCACCATCAGCATTGACATCATCACTGACTTTCCTCTTCTTCCTCCCAGATGAAGATGCAGACTTTTCCGAGTTTGATCTTAATTCAGCCGCATTTCCCACCTCGTTTTTGCAACCAGCAGCAGCTTTATCACTGACTTTCCTCTTCTTCCTGCCAGATGTAGATTCATGTTTGCCAGAGTTTGTTCCTGCTTCACCCACATCCCCCACTTTACTTTTGTCCTCAGCGTCAGCTTTATCACTTGCTTTTCTCTGTTCCTTCCCAGATGAAGATGCAGGTTTACCTGAGCTTGCTTTGTCTATAGGCACATCCCCCGCCACATTTTGGATCTTAGCATCCATCACCTGTCCCATAACTTGACCTCCACCTTTCCCTGTCTCTCTCTCGGCGGAAGATGTTTGTTTCCTTGACTCTGTTTCTTCTTTAGTCACATCATCCTCCTTGTTTTCAGCCTCAGCATCTATATCCCCGCGCAAAATTTCAGCAATGCTTTTCTGTTTCCTTCTCCGATTCCATCTATCCTCTGACATATCTTGACATTTCTGCAAAGGGCCCTGGGTGGTTTGGCCAAATTTATAGCTTGTCGGTGAAGAAAGCCAGTCCTCCTCAACTGGACCCTGAATTCTGGCTTCTACTCCACCACTGTGATCAGTCACGTCCATCATCCAATTTCTGGTGTCATCATCAAGGCCTGAAATTGGCAGTAGCTCATGGTAAGTTGGCAACTGGTAACCTCCTTTTGCTCGATAAAAAGCTGACAGCCAGTTCTTTAACACTGTGACTTCCAGCATATTAACAGTACTGACAAACTGAGCAGCATCTTTCAATACAGGAAGGAATGCTGCTGGTTCAAACAAAGCAGTTGAGAACTTCTCAATTCCACCTTCAGGCACAAGAAGTCCTTCCTTAATTCCAGTATTCACTGCCAATGATCTACCAAACCCAATCAAATTCTCCTGAGGCACGCAAGCACAGGTCATCTTCAAATCCACAAGTCTACCAACCTCATCCACCGCCTCCTTTACTGCATTCACAAAGCTTTTTGAGTTACTCTGCTTGAACATTTCCACAAAATTCTCCCCGAAAGGGCTCAGCTGAGATGGATTGCACCAAGCAAACGTGCTATCTCCAAAATAAGCTACAAGAATTTTATCCCTTTGTTTAACTTTCTTTGCGTAATCAGATGCATTTGAAGGATCATAAACCCGCCCTGGCCACCATGGATGACTCTTAATCTTACCCCACACAAAATCGCCAACCCTAAATTGATCATCTGCTATATCCACCTCTACTTCCCTACCATCATCAGCATCATCAATACTCCTCTCATTTGCAACTAGTAAATCAGTATTCAAACCATGATCCCCAAAGCCCCTTTGCTCATTCTTGTTAAGATAATCCAAAACAGAGTCTAACCCTTTAAGACACCCACTTTCTTGCATCTTTAACAAAGAAGACACTCCATTAATCTCAGAATCCTCAAGATTATTAACATCAAAGGCGGGAGCTAAATCATCAACAAAACCTTCCTTTCCGTTTTCTTTGATAGTTTTGGCACCTGGGTCTGTGGTTTTATCAGCTGCTAGGGTTTTAGCTTCCATTTTTTTAGGGCAAAGAAAATCGAAGTCCCTTCTTAAATTTTGCAACTGACAATCAACACAAAAACGCAAGAAAACAAAATAAATACAAGAAAAACATTAAACAGGTATTCAAACAAGCCATAAATAAAGCACCTATATGTATTTGTTAGTAAAATAAAACAAAACAAAAAGAAAGATAACTGGAAATAGAAAATAACTTGATAAAAAAAAAAAAAAGATGAACAAACCTGGGCTCCTTGTTCTTTGTTTTTTTGATTCTTTACACCATTTTTCACTCAAGGGGAAGAGAGGGTTTTTTTTTTAAGAAAAAATTATTATTATTATTATTACAAAGAGAGAGAAATGAATTTCGGGCTAGAGAAACGAAGAAGAAAATATTGTCTGAAAAATGGGGCAATATATTGATGTTTATTCGTCCGTTGTCAGGCGGTGAATTAATTCTCAGATGTTTTTTCTACATCCCTATATATTTCCTTTTATGCTTAAAAGATCCCTTCACTATTTTTTTTTAATATCAAACCTATATGGAATATTTTGTTACCGCTATACCCTTCGACTGCTCAAAGCTTGTAATTTTTAACTAATAAACATTTTAGTTTCTAAATATATTTTTTAAAATTTTACTATAGCTCTTAGTTAAAAATCTCCAGTCTCTACTTATCAAATTATAAACTTATCTAAACTAGTCAAATAATTTAAATAAGTTGTTGAACTAGGCAAGAGTTAACCTAAGAAAATAAAAAACAATGAAATAAGGAAAACAATTATTTATCTATTTTATTATTAAGTTATTTGATTTTTATTCTGCTTTCCCATATCATCAAAGATGTATTGTTTTTTTTAACAAAACTCTTATTTTATATAATATTATATATTTATTATGAGCATTTTCTTCTTTTTTTTTCTTTTGATTGTTTTAGTTATAAATCAAGAAAACATATTAAAAAATAAAAAAATAACAAGAACTTTATAAAGATAGATATATACATGAAGAAACAAACTTTTTATTTGTAAGAGAAAAATTTCAAGAGATTTTAGGGACTAAAATGCATATAAGTGAAGAATTACATGGTATGAATACATGAGACGTGTCAATTTTTAATGGTGGTGGTGAAACCAATTGATGTAGCGGTAACAAAAATATAACTTACTAGGTTGATATTAAGACAAAACTAGGAGAAAGATTTTTCAAACACAGAACAAAGAGTACAAAAGCACCAATCCATTTTTCTTAAACTCTCAATGTTTTCAATTGGTGTTCTAAAGGTCGAGCCCCCCGCCTCTCTCTAGGATTTGTAAATAAATAAATAAATAACATCCACACTTAAATATGATTTAGTTTTTAAAAAATTATAAATTGAAGTGTGGAAAATAAATAATTAACTATAACTTTAGCCAAATATTTTATATTTTATCATGAAAAAATAATATTATAACTATTTCATAGAAATAATCGTAGGATTCTATTATACAAACATATCTACCATATAATTTAATAATAAATTTTCTATAACTTGTCGTACCCTTGGGAGAGCGCGACCTTACGGTGATCCTTTTTAGGTGTGTTGAGAGGATTTTGGTAAAATAAAAAGTTACCTCATATTATTATAGTTACTAGAAGTCCTAACTAGTCTTTATATATTCTAGGTAAGAGACTAGTAGCATAAATAAAAGGTATTAACACCCCTAATACGCCTTATCCAATGTAATCTGCATTGTTTTTCTTTGTTTGTGGTTGCTATGGTCTAATAGTGTTTCTAAATTCTATCAGCCTGTTATGGTGGGTTTGCTACGATGAACAAATCTTAGTTTGCTAGATCAAGAGCTTGGTCTAAAAGATCCCAACTTAAAAAGATATTAGAAAAAAACAAGCTCATTCACAACTCGTTGTTGTGAAGGAGCTAAAGTTAGAAATCCAAAGAAATTTGATGATTATTGAAATTTCACTTTTCACTTATGTATTTCAAATGTCCATGACTTTTGTACAATGGGACATATGTTGAAATATCTCCAATTATTGTAGAGTCGTCAAACAAACTTGAATTTTGGATATCTTTGCATCATTTTTAATAATATTTTAGATAAAACTTGTAATTTTTATTTTTATATTAGAAGTGAATGAGTTGTATTACTCCCAATAATATTTTGAATATTAACCCTTTTATAGGTTTTTTATCCTTATATTAAAGTTAATAATATATTTTCTTGCCAAAAATAAGTTTTTAATATTTTTGAAATATAGGCCAAAATGTTTTGGAATTTTACGAACTGGTTGTAAAATTCATATAATACTTTTTGTATTTTCAAAAATGCAAAAATATTTTTTCTTATTTTTAAGACATGCTCTAATATTTTGTTTTAGGATTTTTGGTCATTTGAAGGAAACTTTTTATTTATTTTTTTAAGAATATATATTTTTTCCTTTTTTCAAGGTTTTGTTTAGCAAAAACCTATTTTTTCTTCAAATAAAACAGTTAAAATAGGCTCAAAGGCATGTTTGTTAAATACACCTTTAAGCCAAAAAAATCTTTCATAAAAAAGGTTGAAAACAAAACAAGACCTTAACCAAATGACCTGAATTGAACCCGACCAAGCTGACCCAAAATCTTTGTTTAAGCATAAACCAAACAAAAAGCAATGGTTTGACCTGAAAAAAATATTAAAACCAAATTCAAAACTTAAAACAAATCAAGCTTGCCACAAACACAAAAACCAAAATATTCTTGATCAAAACAGATCAAAATCAAGAAAAAAAAACTAAAAACACAAAAAAATCAAGAACATGCCTAACAACATGAACTAAGATCCAAACTAGATATGAACTAACTAACAATATAGGCATGTTGAAAATCAATTACTGAGCTATAATCAAGCATCAAACATCAACGATTATCAACCAATAATCATAATTCGAGAAAAATAGGTTTCAGTGCAAAAACAAAACTCTAGAATTACAACTTAGAAATCATGATTATTATTACGAAATGAGCCTAAATTATTGATTCATGAACTCATGTAAAGATGTTGGTGCAAATAAGCGAAGTAAAAATGGTCAAAATCAAGTAGCCGAGGCAATGTTCCTATAAAGAACATTGCCCAAAATCCGCCTAAAAATGTAGGAATATCATTCAACCCAAAACTAATCTTTTAGGCCTTTTAACCTCTTGATTTTTATTCCCATAAACCACATTGTTATAGTTACACATGTTTACATCCAAGCAAACAATAAAAAACAACAAATCATGAAAAACATGCATGAGGTTTCAAATCCCAAAAGTGTTAAACCTAATCAACAAGCAAATTCAATAATTTGGGATTTAAAATTTGCATTTAACAGTCAATATGACTCATACAAATCTAAATACCAAGAACATGCATCAAAACAAACATTAAAAGTCTAGTCCTATTTTTAGGAGATTCCAAAACTATTTCATTCCATCAAAACAATCATAAACATATCTTCTTTGCATCCAATAATATCAACAAGAAACTTAAATCAAGATTGAACAAAGAAAAAACAACAGTTTTATGAATTAATCAAAATTCAAGCTCAACACATTGTAACAATAAAACAAGTGCAAAATATCATTAAAACATGCAAAAAAGAGTTAGAGGTGTGCCTCATAGACATCCCCTGCTAGTTTACCTTTACAACTAGGATCTCTTTATTTATATTTTTCTCTCTTCTTTCTCCTCCATGCTTTGATTTTTCAAGGGTTTATATAGGGTTTCAAGCTAAGATTTTGATAAATGTTTGATCATGATTTATTAATACTTGACCCTCTGATCAAAATGATGAGGGTTTTGAATGATTTTAACAATTGAAAGCTTTGTACTTTATTGGTTTTACAACAAACATGGTTTTAGAGATTTTGATGATTTTGTTAAACTTAGAGACCAAACAGTTGTTTCTAGTTTTATGATCCTGAGAGAAATGTGGCCAACTCTTGATAAGAACCCACTGAAAAAGTCCAACGTGTGATCACATAAAACAATAAGTGGTTTTGTATAATAGGTAACAAAGTCATGGCTCACTGAATTGACCATTTTCGAAGCCTTATTAAAGCAATTTTGATGTCATCGTCATCGAAGACCACTTAAAGTTGATAAAGAGGAAACATGCCTTTCTTTTTTATTTAACCTTATTCAATTTGAAGGTTTGTAGCTTCACGTTCATTTGTTTGAAAATGCTAACTTGATCAACGCAAAATTATTAAAGAAAAAGATGAATAGTGGTCAAACGACGTGTCATCTACCCTCTATTCCAAATAGTGCATTTGAACATGAACCATATATCGTGTCGTCTAGATTAACCACCAAGAAATTAGGGTTTTTAGTTTAGGATTTGATCAAATTTTCATTTAGTCCCTAATCTTGTGATTTCTTTTAATTACACCCATAATTGCCTTTAAACTTTCAATTTCATGGAATTTTACCCATGATTAAACTAGTGTCAGTCCCTAAAGTTTAGTGACTTTTCTAATTTGGTCCTTGGTAATCAATTTGTGTATTCTAACCCTCAATCGATCAATAAACTTTAAATTTTCTTCAATTTGATCCCTAATTAAACAAATGTTAGCCTTTGAAGTCTTGCGCCTTATACAAATTGATCCTTGGTTTTGAATTTCTTCAATCAAGTCCCTAATTGCCAATTAAATTGCAATATATATGCAATTAAGCCTTTGATTTGATCAAATTAAATTTTCAAAATTATGGCTTAACCCTTAGACTTTTATTTCTTCTAATTAAAACCAAAATTGAACTCATAAACTAATTTTTCTTGCAATTAAGCCCTCAATAAATTCAATTAAACCCTAAAAAATTCAAATGAAGTCTGTAAACATCCAATTTTTATTTTCCCTTTTCAAATTCAATTTCTCCCATTTCAAGAGGCCTTCACTTGTTCATATTGGATTGCTAGTTTTTTCAACCTTATATATCTTTTTTATTTACTTTTTCATTTTATTTTTTTCTTTTCTAATTTTTTGTATAATTAAATGGGGCCTCAAAATTGGTAATAATAAATTCCTCATCTTTACAATACTTACGGAGCTAAGATTTGTTAAGTGCTTTACGTAGTAAGTTTGTAAAAATAAATTGTTCTCCAAACTTGATCTTCTCAAGCTTTAGTTCAATTGACTTGAAACTATTTATTTGCAGCGATCTCCTTTAACTAGAATTATGATTCAACTATTTCCGGCAAGAGATGATTTTTTTGTTATCTCAACAACTTTGTTTTTAGCTCAGTTTACATGAAATCCTGAAACTCAACAATTCCATTCAACTAGAACTCTGGTTTTAACTGTTCCTGTTTAGAAAAGAGTTTTGTTGTCTCAACAACCCTTGTTTATAGCTTAATTGACATAAAATTCTGAATCTGAGTGATTCCCTTCAACTAGAACCATGATGTTACAACTATTAAAAGAACCATATTCTCATAACTATTCTCTTATGCAATTTTGTTTTTTTGGAAAAGTCTTGTCATCTCAGCGATTTTTGTTTCCAGCTCAGTTGACCTGAAATCCTATATATATCTTAGTGATTCCCTTCAACTAGAACTTTGGTCCTGTAATTACTAGGAGAACCATATTCTCATAGATGTTCTTTTATGCAACTATTTTTATGGTAGAGTTTTGTCATCTCAGTGACTCTTATTTCCAGCTTAGTTGACCTGAAATCATGCAGCTTAGCGATTCCCTTCAACTAGAACTTTGGTTTTACAGTTACTAGGAGAACCATGTTCTCACAGTTCTTCTCCAATACAAACATTTTTCTGGTAGAATCTTGTCATCTCATCGACTCTTGTTTTCAACTCAGTTGACCAGAAATCTTGTGTCTTAGTGATTCTCTTTAACTAGAATCTTAGTTTTACAACTATTAGGAGAACCATATTCTTATAATTATTCTCTTATGCAATTGTTTTCTGGCAAAGTCCTATTATCTTAGCAACTCTTGTTTTTAACTTAGTTGATCTAAAATCATGTTTCTCAGCGATTCCCTTTAACTAGAATTATCCAAAGAAATCTTAATTATTTTGATTGAATCCAAAATATTTTGATTGCAAGGCTAGTTTATTTCCTGATTGTAGGGTTAACTTTCCCTTTCTTGATTTCCAAGGATTTTTCCTATAAAATAAAACGTTGTTTTAGGGTTAAATGCATGTATGAGTTTGTTTATTTGCTTAAATTTCATTTTCTTGATCTATAATATGCTCATGTGTTGTGTTTTTTACCATTTTATTTTGGGAAAAAACCTTCAGTTTTTGTTTCTTATAGGTCCCTTTCTTGCTCCACTAAATAGGTGATTTGATATTGCTTTCCACCATGTTTTTGTCAATGCTTTAATTGCCTTTTCTATTTTAAGAGCTTTTTATTTTATTTTATTTTTGTTCAGCATATAAATCCTTTTTCCAAGAAGAAATCTTTTAAAGACTTGGTTTAGTTCATGAAAACTGAAACTTTCAATATATGCATCAAAACTATGTTTCAAACAATTATCCTGAAGGTTTTATCAGTTTCAAAGTGTGGGTTATCTTAGGTTAGGCTTTTACTGAAGGTAACCTTCTGTTCTAGTTTTCAAAGAGGTTTCAAGCATTTACTTGAAAATTTGTATAAAATCAAAATTTATCTCATGTTGGAATTTACATTTTCGTTGCATGAATAATAGTGGGTCACTACTCTTTTTATCACTTTATGTGAAAGGTTAGATCATCATTTATCAACCAAGGTTGTGTATGCTTGATTAGAAATGATTTCTAAAGGCACATAATGCAGACTATGGCTATGGTTTTGGCCTATAAAAGAAATGGATGTTTTACGGCAAAAAAAAAAAAGTTTAATGGTTTAAAGACTTAAGATCACTTTTTCTCCAATCTCTTTTCTTTTGTGAAGTCATCTTATAGATTTCATTTGGATATGCTCTTTTTCTTATCAAGGAGTCTTGCTTCAGGATCTTTTCTTTTGCCTATGATATTTAGTCATAAAGCATCATGAAATCATCATTTCTTTTTTTTTCTTTTTTCACTTCTTTCTTTTTGCTTCCTCTTTTTACTTGTTTTTTTTTTTTTCATGATGATACCCTGTAGTGTTGGGTTTTGACTTTTATAGATCCATGTATGCATTTGAGTAGTTTGCTCTTTTTATGATGATAGACAAAGATGTCATTTTCTCATTTCAAACACATATCGTTAAAATTGATAAACTTTATCCTTTTTCAAGTAATTTGAGCATGATTGCCAAGCCATTGCCAAATAATTATCCAAGCAATTTAAAATGTCATTCAAAGACAGGTTTTATCTCATAATTAGTTTTGGTTTGTTTGGTTTAGTCACCCTCTAATTTAGAATTGCTTGAATCTCATTTTGAGCATATTATGATTCATTCCTCATAATCATGCACAAACCCTCTAATTTAGAATTGCTTGAATCTCATTTCGAGCATATTATGATTCATTCCTCATAATCATGCACAAAGCAAATTCTTTCAAGATTTTTAGAAAAAAGAATTTCAAATGCTTTGAGATCATGCAATTTATAAAGAAAGGTTCTTTATACCAATAATTCATGGCTAAACTTTACTATATTAATTTGGAAGAAGCTAGATACATCATACATAATATTTCTTTATATAATCAAATATCACAGGTCTAGCTAGATTTTCTCCATCCATTCTAGACAACATTAGAGTTGCTCTCAAGAAAGCTTTCTTCACTATATAGGGACTCTCATAGTTAGATGCCTATTTGTGCTAGTCTTCTCTTAGTAAAGTCAATATTTTTTTTAGTACGAGATCTCTATCTTGGAATATTCAAGGTTGAACCTTCTTGTTTTATGTCTTAGCCATTATTTTCTGGTAGAGTTGGTGATGACAAATTATAGGTATCCTTTTCTCACTAAACCATTAAAATCAACCGATATACCAAAAACTAGTTCTCTTTCAAGACTCCTAAGAGTATAAGTGTTCTATGTATAATAAAAGGACAATTTTTAGAAAATGAATGGCCTCATTATTTAGAAAAGGTTGGTTCAACAACAAAGATAAAGCCTAAATGACATCTTAAACCTTGATTGTTAATTAGGAAACAATAAAAAGCAAAAAAAAACAAAGATAAACGAACTTTGAGACAAGTAATGTTGATTTACATTTTATAAACCACTGGATCTTCCTACGTCACCTAGTTTTGAAACTTCTTAACTTTAGCTAGCTTTCATACAAAGGTCATGGCGAAGACTTCTTCCAAGGTATGAATGGACAATTTTGGCAATACTTCATCTTCCTTTCCAGACTTTGTCTTCTTGAAATCTTCTTTGACCATTTTTTTCCTCTAAGGTGTTTACGTTTATTGTAGAGAGTTTCTGAACAAGGATTACCATTCCTTTTATTAGGTTGCATCACATATGCAACTTTTGGGAATGAAATCCTAATTGGTGGGATGGCGAGATCTTCTTCTTCTTTAGGCTCTCTTCTTTTAATTTTAGCCATTATCTTCTCTCTTTTCATACCAGCAACTTGTCTATAATATTCCTTTTTGGGGTTATATCCAATACTGAATCTCTGATCATTATATTTTATCTTTATCATATTGATTTGTTTTGACATTCTAGTGTTAGGATCATATTAAAATGGAATTCCATGTTTTGGGAAACATTTAGTTGCCATCCTTGTTGCTTCAAAGATTTTTAGCTTTCCAGTGTCATAACCCAATTCTGGGTTATTCCCCCAAAATAAAATAAAAAAATAATAAAGACAAAAAAATAATAAAGGCTGGCAACATGGAGAAAGTATGCCGGGAAATCAAATTGCAATTTTTGAAGGAGATTCAAGACCTATTGGCGCCCCATTGTGCCCAAAATTGGAGGAGAAAATGCAAATTCAAGGTTAAATTAAATGATTATTGGACGAATTTGCATAAAAATTAAGTCCAAGGACATAATTAAATTTTAATAGGCCAATTTGATTTAATCATGGGCCAAATTGAATTTTTAATTATGTTTAAGAATTAATTTGGGTCCAATTGAAGGATTTAATTAAGTGCAAGGACTTAATTATACTTTAAATGGGTCAAATTAATTTTATTTGGAGCTTAATTAGTGAAAAATTAAGTCCAAGGACATAATTAAATTTTTAATAGGCCAATTTGATTTAATCATGGGCCAAATTGAATTTTAATTATGTGTAAGAATTAATTTGGGTCCAATTAAAGGATTTAATTAAGTGCAAGAACTTAATTATACTTTAAATGGGTCAAATTAATTTTATTTGGGGCTTAATTGGTGAAAAATTAAGTTTGGGAGCTTAATTTGGGCTTAATTGAGAAGATTGGAATTTTAAGAGACCAAATTTAATTTTTACCAAGTTAATTGATTGAAATCAAAGGCCAAATTGAAAGAAAATTGAAGTTTTGGGGTCAATTAGGAGTTAAATTGAGAAAATCCAAAGACAAGGACCAATCTGCAAAAGGCGTCAAACTATAGGGGTCTAATTGACAAAATCCGGGGGCTAAATTGAACGAAATTGAAAGCTGGAGGGCTAAATTAAAAATCAGCAAAAATTCCTAATGTTTTATCCCAAACGGCGCCGTTTTGGTGTTAAAAAAAAAAAAAAAAAGAGGGAAGGGACCAGGCAACGCGTCACCTGGTTACTGTTCATCTTCTTCCTCACAAAGCTGCCCGAGTGGCTGCTTTCCAGACGCGTTTTCTCACTCGTGTGGCCCCCAAATCTGACAAGGCGTGCACCAACATGTTCCCCTGAAACATATTTATCTCGTAGAGTGGTCTGGTCGGGTCGAACAACTTGGAAACAGCTCCGTTTATTGGCCTAAAGTGGCACCCTCGGGCGGTCTGCAGCCTTGGATTGCCAAATTTGGCAGTTCGAGGTGCACACTTTGAACCAACGGCTTGGATTCCTCGAGTCGAATCAAGGGATGAGAATTTTTCCCCGTTAAATACCAGATTACCCTCTTTTGATCCCTATAAATAGGAGCCAATTTCATGCTCAGAGAGAGGAGAAAACTGAACGCAAAGTTGGCAAAAAAATCAGCTTTTCCTGCCCGGTTTTCCTGCAACCAGTCCTCTTTTTTTTCTTTCTCTCCACCATGGCCTCTAGCCGCCACCACTGACCTTGCCACCATCCTTCCCCTGAAACACCGCATCCCATCCATCACCCAGCAATCTCACCGAAGCCTGCAACACCACTCTCTCTCCCCCTCTCTTCTCTGCACAACGTTTCTCTCTCTCCACCACCGCAATCCCAGCAGCAGCAGCAGCAGCAACCACCCTTTCCAGCGGCTTGCACTCCTATCAGCAGCAGCTTGGGTAGCATTTTCCTCCTCAGCCACTCCAACAGCTCCAGCCGTGAGCTTTCCCTCTCCTCTGCAGGACCTGCTTCACTCTTCTTCCAGCCGGGACCAGTGCACGACGCCTGCCTCGCCGTCTCCAGTCACACCGCGCATCACCAGCCAGGCTGCCGACTCTCTCCACGCCAGGTAATTCTCTCCTCCCTACTCCATCCTTTTCTTCTTCGTTCGTTCTTTGTAGCTGCTGCATGCAGAATTTATCTCTGCATGCAGTGGCTAATTATGGTTCAAATAATTATGTAATCTCAACAGTTCAAATAATTGCACCCGTTTTTTCGTTTCCCTACCTATGATGATTGCATTCGTGTCAGTATCATGAAGCTTTGATGGGTTTTTTTTGCAAAAAAAAAAATCTACAAAAAAAAAATTTCAAAAAAAGGAAAAATAATAATAAAAAAATAATTTCTTTCTTTAAAATATTTTTCTACCAAGTTTTGCTTAATATTGGGTTGTATACTTACAATGTAAGATACAAGTCCGGTATTAAAATACCCGGTTTTCTTTGAAATATTTCAAAAAATCAAAAAAAAAAAGGGAAAAAATGTTTTATTGCATACAGCCAAGTCCTAAAGAATTTTCCAAGCATGTTTTCATAAAAATTCCATTTTCCTCCCATTTTAAAAATTCAAAAATGGATATCATAACTAGTTTATGATCATCCATTAGGGTTTGGCCAAAATATCAAAAACCTTTTCCCAACCTTTTTTTTTTTTTTTCTAGGATCCGGATGTAGACTTTAATATTTGTGGGGTGTAAAATTACACGATAATGTACATCCTCGGGTATTAAAGATACAAGGTGTAAGTAAAAGCAATTTTAAAATTCAGACTTTAGAATAAGGTAGAGACTTCCTCACGAGGGGAGATCTGCCTTGAACCTTAGAAAAGACCAGCGAATAGAAACTCAACCTAGAAAAGCAATCAAACAATAATGCAGCTTACCTTAGGTAGGGTGCACTGGGGGTGATGCGTCTTCCCCTTGCACAACCAGTCCCTTACTCAGACTCTCGCAGACCTTAGGTTCCTAGTGACCATAATACTAGGTGGCGACTCCAACGAACCAAGCAAAAATGGAAAATAAACAAAAAAAATCGTCAGCCGATGTCGCGTGGATTTCGACGTGCGACACCCAGCATAATATTTTCAAGAACCCACTCCATATTTATAATCTCAAAAGCATGAATATTTTCTAATTCTCTACTTCAATGAAGAGTATCGTTGCTTTTTTTTTTTATCATGGAAATGGTTTCTTTTTATTGTTACCAACATTCCATTCATGATATACTTCAAGCATTGATGCAATGATGAAGTTATTGCCCCATCCACTTGTAGTGTTATTAGAAACACTTGTTGTCCCATATACAGCTCTACTTTTAAAGTCTTGATTATCTATCTTGGTGAGCCATCATATGCTCTTGTCATTATGGTACTTAGTTTCATATGAGATACATCGATATACATCCTAGTATGCGTCTTTGTAGCACATTCAGAACCAATCTATTATCAATTAGCACTTTGCTAATAAGGCAATCCTTATATTTGATAGTGATGTACAAGGGCTTGTTGTGTCGAGTTCCCTCGACATCTTCCTTCAAATACAAGCAATAGGTCACATGAATTCTCTCTACCAGATGTTTCATGTATTTCTACTCAATATCCTTGTTGTAGCTCATTTTTGGATCCTTGCACAAAAAAGGAGAAAATACAAAAAAAAAATCAAAAACATATATTCAAAATAAATTAAAAAAATAATAGTCATGAAAACATGATGCCAGAGCGCCCAAAAAATGGTTAGAAATTGGTTAAGGAGGTTTAAAAATACAAAGATTGGAATTTGACAGTATATCATTGATTAATGAGAGCCTTGTTGATAAAAAAAATTAATTTAAGAGAGAAAAGTCCAAAATCAAATGTTTATAGACTTAATTAAATTTTATTGAAGGTTTAATTGAATTTATGGAGGGTTTGAACGCAAGAAAAAAATATTTTTTTAAGTCAATTTGGGCTTCAATAGGAAGAAATTAAAGTTCTAGAGTTAAATTATAATTTTTATGAGTTGATTGGATCAAATCAGTGGCTTAATTGTATAAATATTGAAGTTCGATGGGCAATTAGGGACTTGATTGAAGAAATCTAAAATCAAGGACCAAAATAGAAAAAAACGCGCAAATTAAAGGACTGATTTGAAATTGACACATTTTAGCGCCATTTCCTTTTAAATGAAACAGTGCGTTTTGGACAAAACAACATTGTTTCATGTACTATTCATAAAAAAAAAAAAAAAGAAGAAGAGAAAAGCCAAAACGATGTCGAGGCCACTCCCTTTCTCTCCACCCAAAACGAGAAAACAGCACCAGGGGTCTTCTTCTTTCCTTGGACATGTAGAGGCTGGGGAAAAAGAAGTTTCTCTCCCCTGCAACGCCACTCCCTCTCTCTCCATCCCACTTGCCTAGGAAACCCGACACAACCCGACACCACCATGATGAAAAACCAGGAGAGCCATACCCTATGGACAGCCATGCTCAGCCACCCTACCCTGCGCCAAGACAGTGGCAGGGTAACCAACTTACCCTACTTCGTGACAGGGGTAAGGTGCCCCTTTCCCCTACCTCTTATAAATACAGGGGAGAAACCATATAGAAGGGGAGATTTTTTTTAGAGGAGAAACAGAAACATAAGGGAATGAGAGTAAGAAGAGGAAGATTTGTTTGAGATACTGAGTAGAGAAAGCAAAAATAGACGTGAGGGAGAGAAGAACAAAGATTGGTGGTCTCTGCATAGAGAAGAAGAAGAATTGTTCCTCACCCCCTGAGCAACACCGATATTTCTTCCTTTCCACTGCCACAAGCAGCACTCTAAGTAACCGCCAACAGAATTAGGGAGAGAGTGTGGAAGAATCGAGCTGATTAGAGAATAAAGGGAAAGAACAAAAAAAAACCAGATAATAGAGGACAAAAGAAGAACAATAACCTCTCTCTCTGACCTCTCTCTCTTCATCGTTGGAAGTAGTGCCGCCAATAACAGTAGCCACCACAGAAAGAAAAGAAGAATCAGAGAAGAGGAGGGAATGAAAAAAAAAAAAAGAGAATAAAACATTGAAGTAGAGAAGAAAAAGAAGAAATATCGGTTGGCCGCTCAGCTCCCTAGTTTGCAACCACAACGCCACCGCCACCAAAGAGCACCATCGTGAGCCTTCACAACAGCCACCGTAAGTCAATTCCCCACCCCTCTCTTCCTTCTTCTTCTACTTCCAACTCTCGTTTTCACTGTTCATGTAGCATATGAACAGTGGGGAGTGTTCCACTGTTCACTAGGTTGAACAAGTCCGGCCTAGCCCCGCCCAAAGTCAGTGGGCCGAGTCCAACCCACTCCAAAAAAAATCAAAAAAACATTTTGAAAAATTTGAGATTTTCCCACGTATTTTTCAACTGAATTTTGCTTAATATTGGTTTGTGTTTTTATACCGTAAATATACAAATCCGGTATTAAAATACCAGGTTTTGCCAAAACATTGCAAAAATTACAAAAAAAATAAAAAATATATCTTGCTTTTATGCATACGACCAAGTATCTCAAAAAATTCATATTTTGATTCAACAAAAATTCCAAAAAATATATGTTAGCATGCATTTTGGCTTTAATAACTAGTTTATTAAAGTCACGAGAACTAGGCAAATATTTCAAAAATAACCAAAAAATATTTTGTTTTTTTTTAGTAACTGAGATTATGAATTTATATGTAAAACGTATCCTTGATATTAAAAAAAAGTGTAGTTTTTTTACTAACATTAGAACGATTATGTTTTATTCGATAAAATAAGGATCTTCTTACTAAGGAAGATTTTTTTTAAACCATAGATGGACCAACAATTAGAAAGACAATGAAGCCTTATCATATATCAAACAATAAAATAGCTTACCTTAGGTAGGATGTATTTGGGGTGTTAATACATTTCTTTTATGCAACTAGTCCCTATGCCCAATCTCTTATACCAGTTAGGGTTCCTAGCGACCAAAATACTAGGTGGTGACTCCCATTCTCATTTTCCATTGATAAAAGACAAGAATTTCTTGTTTCCCCATATTTTCCAAGTAGATAGAGATACGTAAACATGACGGTGGATGATTGTCGCAACGCTGCATATGTGTGACAATCCTGAGGCAAAGAAGTCTTGTTCAACACCTTTTGTAAAGCATTTAGGTGCAGCTTAGAGCTAAGTATCAAAGATATATTAAAGATTTTGGTTAGGAGGTTTTTTTTAGTTGATCCACTATGCAGTATTCATTGCACTTCATTAACTTTAGGAATTCATTCGTCTCTTCCTCAATTACAAGTTTGTTAACCTTAAGTTCCCTAATAAAGTTTATCATTTATTTGCCTTTAGCTTTTTTTCACTTCTCTAACTCTTCAGGCATAAAACAACGACCACTCTGGATCGACCCACTTATCTCAATTTGGAACAAAGAAATGAGAGTTTTGATGTTATAAGTATACTGTAATTGTAAGGTATTATATTATAATCCCTAAGTGCACATGATGGTTTAGTCAAAATCAGTTTAGGTGGCCTATTAACTCTTGGTTGGACCCTACACTCCTCCAACCTTTTTCTTTTGACTCATCATTATCCTTAACTCATCATTATCCTCCAAGGCATCAATCTTTAACTCTTTCAAGGTTAATATTCTTGTAAATATTTGGTGGAACTTAATGTATTCATCAATGGGATGTCCTTTCCTTTCATGGAACTCATAATAGTCATCTCTCTTCAGGTGACACTTAGTGACCTTTTTTAAAAAAATCCTAATTATACCAACATGTTGTGCAACCTTTTCATAGATACTCTTAACATCTTTTCTTTATTACCAACTTCCACCACACTCACTCCACTATTAATTGTAACATGGTTAGGTAAAGGATTTAAATTAACATTGGGAGAATCCTAAAAAGTAACCCATCCCATCTTGATTAGTTCCAATAACATTTTCTTGAAAGCATAACAAGTCTCAATACCATGGCCAGGATTGCCAATGTAGTATTCATAAGTTAATTCTGGTTTGTACAAGACAAGAAAAAGTGGTTATAGTTATGGTACTAGGATAATAGCTATATGTCTAATACTTAGTAATTGGGCATACAACTCCTTTAAGGGCATATACAGAGGTGGTAATTGTTCTAAGTTGTTTTTTGTGTTTTGTTTTTTTGTAGTTGTTCTAGTTGTTTAATTGGTTATTTAATTGGTTGGTTTGGTTCGGGGTAAAGGGCTTGAAAAAGTTAATGCTGGTAATTTAAGAGGTAGATGTTTTGGGGCTATGGTAGTTCTCTTTCTTGCCTTTATACCCACCTTCTAAGTTGTCCATATCATTTTCTTTTTTCTTCCCAAAAAATCCTTTCTTTTCCATTAGCTTGGCTATACATTTAGACTTAATCCCCTGCTATGTCCTTTCAGCAATACGTATAACATTGTAGAAATGCTTATACGAGCTACCAATCTAATGTTCATAATAAGGAGATTAGAAGGTATAGGCAAACAAAGTCATCATCTTCATTTCTATCAAAGAAGGTTGAACATGTATGGCCTAATCTCACCATCTTTACACATATACCCTTACTGACTATTGACTTCCCTTTTCCATGGTCATTAAGGTAGTTCTGTCGAGAGCAATTTCTATATTGAATTTGTACTGCTTTAAAAAGATATCTACCAAGTCTTTCTATTTTTTAATACTATTATAATCCAAACTCATATAACAACTCAGGGAAGACCCAACAAGACTATCCTGAAAGAAATATATTATAAATTTATCATCATGGATAACTTCAACTATCTTATTGCAGTATGACCGAAGATGGGTGTTTTGGCATTCTAGTATGGTACACTTAATGAAGTCTAGCACTCTAAATTTATTTGGCACTATAATTTTTAGCACTAAGCATACTTTAGCTGCTCATACAAGGTCAAACAAATCATTTCCTTCAACTGTTCTTAATCTCTTTTCTAGAGCAATCCATTTATCATAGTTCATAGGATCGATAAGCTTGATGCAAAACATGTATTATGGAGCATACACCTTAAAGACAAGTTTCAATTCTTTTATATGAGACAAATGGTAGGTTTAGTACTTAGTCTCTAAAAAAGGTCTCTTATTGTTCTAGTGATCACCCTTATGAAGGTAATAAGGGGCTTATTAGGCAATAGAATAGCACATGTACCAATCATTACCAGTTTAAACACTCAACAAAGAGTTTGAGTTTACACAAACTTAAACCTTGACTCAAGTTATAAGGTAAGCTGCTAATCCCCTACTTAATCTAAAGCTTTACAATGTGTTCCCTTACAACTAATATTAGAGATGGATGAATGTCTTTCATTCATATCCAATATACTATGCATGACATGATGTAAAGAAAATGCATGTTAAATCTCTTAAGTAAAGTAAACAATTCATAACTAAAAAATAAACAAACATCAAACTTCACACAACATAAAAAATCAAAAACAAAAAAGCCCAATCGGAAGGTCTCCAATAGAGTCACCATCTTGTCGTACCTTCGCGAGAGCATAACATCGTGACAACCCTTCGATTGAACAAATCCTAACTAGTCTTTGATTAGATAAGGAGTTGCCTTATAGTATTATGGTTACTAGGAACCATAACTAGTCTTTAGAGATTCTAAGTAAGGGACTATTTGTGTAAAGAAAATGTATTATCGCCCTTAGAACGCTTTACTTGAGATAAGCTGTATCATTTTTCTTTGTTTGTGGTTGCTATGGTCTGATGGTGCTTCTAAATTCTATCAGCCTACTATGGATTTGCTATGATGAACAAATCCTGATTTGCTAGATTAAGAACTTGGTCTAAAAAATCCTGAATTAAAAAGATGTCAGAAGAAAGCAAGTTCATTCGTAACCCATATGCCGCGAAGAAGCTGAAATTAGAAATACAAAGAGATTTGGTTATTATTAAAATTTTACCTTTTTTTTATATATATTTCAAATGTCCATAACTCTTGTACTATAAGCTGAAATATCCTTAAATTTCGTTGAGACTTCTTTCAAACAAACTTAAAATTTTGGGTATCTTTGCGTCATCCTTAATAAAATTTCCTCACTGGAGAGATTCCTCCGAATATCGGAATGCTTTATAATCTGAAGAACCTTAGCCTACCCAGCAACCTCCTGGAGGGATCCATACCCACAACTATCACCAATTGCACCCAACTTTTGAATATAGATTTATCTTTTAACAGAATAACAGGGAAACTTCCACAGGGTCTGGGACAGTTGTATAATCTAACAAATCTATTCCTCGAGCCAAATCAAATGTCAGGGGAAATACCAGCAGACATTTATAGTTTCTCCAATCTTAAAATCTCAAGTTCTGCAGAGAACAATTTTAGTGGAATACTAAAACCAGGCATTGGCAAACTCTACAATCTCCAGATTTTGAAAGCTGGGTTCAATTCACTTGTAGGGCCAATCCCACCAGAAATTGGAAATTTGACTCAACTTTTCTTTTTAGTACTTTCTGAGAATAGCTTTTCAGGCCATATTCCACCAGAGTTATCCAAGCTTTTAGAGCCCGACGCCCCTTATGATGAGAAGAAGAGGGGCCGCCCTCTTTTCCGCACCAATCCGACGTCCCCCTGCATCTTTTTTAAGAATTGGATCCCAAATTGAGGGGTTAGTGTGAGCTTATCCATGCGGTTATGCACTCTTCGAATAGGAATCCATTTTCTGAAAGATCCAATGCTTTAGAAGGTCCAATACATGAGAACATTTTTTAACTGGCACGTCTAACTGCTCTCCGGCTGGAGCTCAACAGGTTCACAGGTTCAATTTCTACTTCTGTCTCAAAACTGGAAATGCTTTCGGTCTTGGATCTCCATGGAAACGTACTTAATGGGTGTATTCCAACGAGTATGGGACATCTCAATCGACTAATGTCTCTTGATCTCTCTCACAACCAACTTACAGGGTCAATCCCTGGATCTGTGATGGCAAAGATGAAAAGCATGCAAATATTTCTAAATTTGTCATACGATCTCTTAGAATGTTGGAAGCAGCACAGGCTATTGATCTTTCAAACAACAATCTTTCAGGAATCATTCCTAAAACACTTGAAGGCTGCAGAAATTTGTTCTCTCTTGATCTTTTAGGAAACAAGCTCTCTGGCTCAATTCCAGCTGAAGCTTTGGTTCAAATGAGCATGCTATCTCTCACGAACCTTTCCAGGAATGATTTGAATGGACTGATTCTCGAAAAGTTGGCAGAACTGAAGCATCTAAGCACCCTGGACCTTTCTAAAAATCAGTTGGAGGGCATAATTCCTCGTAGCTTTGGAAATCTTTTGAGTTTGAAACATCTTAAACTGTCTTTCAATCATCTTGAAGGCCGCGTTCCTGAGTCTGGTTTATGCAAAAAACATCAGCTCATCTAGTTTGGTTGGAAATCCTGCTCTCTGTGGGACCAAATCTTTGAAGTCCTGCAGCAAGAAGAATTCACGTACCTTTTCCAAGAAGACGGTATTAATCCTCCCTGCACTAGTGGTTAGTTTTAGTTCTTGCTGTGGTGATTCCAATATTCTTCCAACATGCCAAAATCATAAAACAACAAGGAGGATTGAAACTCATTAGGTATGACAGGAACGAAATAGAAAATGCTACGAGTTTCTTCAGTGAAAAAAATATAATCGACGCCAGTTTGAGCACTGTATACAAGCGTCAATTGGAAGATGGCAAGACTATAGCTGCTAAGCAACTGAATTTGCAGCTGTTCTCTGCAGAATCTGACTAGTGCTTCTACAGAGAAATTGAAACGTTGAGCCAACTTAGGCATAGGAATCTGGTGAAGGTACTTGGCTATGCCTGGGAGAGTGCTAAACTGAAGGTTTTAGTTCTGGAAAACATGCAGAATGGGAGCTTGAAGAGCGTCATACGTGACCCTCTGGTTGATCAGTCAAGGTATGAGAGAATTAATGTTTGTGTTTCAATTGCAAGTGCTCTAGAGGACTTGCATTCTGGTTTTGACTTTCCAATCGTACACTGTGACTTGAAGCCCTCTAACATTCTGTTGGATTGAGATTGGGTGGCTCAGGTGAGCGACTGTGGAACAGCTTGAATTCTGGGCGTTCATCTGCCGGAAGAACAGCCTTTCCTCATCATCAGCTTTTGAAGGCACCATTGGCTATTTGGCACCAGGTAACCTATCATTCTCCACCTTTTTTTTTCGTATACCATGGTAGCCAAAATCATTTCCACCTGAAAAATTGTCAGGTCAATGAATCTCATAGTTTCAAGAATATAACAAGGGAGGCTTGCCTTTTGATTCTCTTATTTATTTGACTAGTCACTATCTTCTCCAATTTTCAGGTTCTAGTTTGAAATCAAATTCAAAGTGAACTGACTTTTTTCTTTCTTCTAATTTTTATTTTTATTTTTTGAAATTTACAATAATTACTCTACAAAAGTTCTCCATGACCCCACACTTATTTTTTTTCCTATATCAAATGCGCCTTGAATACTGACGTAAATTCATTGAATAGATGAGAACATTTTAAACTTGATTATATTTGGATAAAACCTAAAAGCAAAAAATTATGTTTTGAGTTCGTCATGGATACTACTCTATCTACTTGAAACACGACTCCAACATGACTTGAAATTCATTAATATCCTTACAATTTTAAAAACCTACATTTACACCATAACTTTATTTATGTTTGAATCAAGTTTGATGAGAAATTAAATGAAGCACAGTACTAATTAATTCAAATTAGAATTTTGTTTGTTACAGCTTCAAAGTGATGAATTATTAATTAAGTACTATTCTAAAAGGTGTGAGGTTTTTATTGTGTAAAGCTTCAATGTTCATCGAGTTGTGCAATTTTTTTTTTATTTGATCCTAAAATCTTTTTTTCCAATGATTTAGTCCTTATTTAAGACCAAATGATTTTGATTTATTATGGAAAAGATGAGATTGAAAGAAGAGGGACCGAAATGAAAAAGGTGCTAAATATGGGTGACATGCCATAAGTTTCATAAAAGATGCAATTTGATCCTTGAACTGTAAAAATCACGCAAATTACACAATTTCAGTATCTCGAAATGTTTCCAATTCAATTTTGGTCCCAAAGTCTATTTTTGTTATTCCTTAGTCTCTAGTTGAGAGAGAAGAGCTAAATGTTGCTAAATTCTGGCAGTAGAGAAAGAAAAGTGTCGTTGACACTGATTTTGGCCACCAAAATTGATGATATTTATGTCGAATGGTTCCATTTGATTAAAGGAGTTCATATTAGGTGTTTTTTTTAACTTTAAAATTCATGATATTTCAACTCGGGTTGATTTTTGAATTCAGGTTGATTTCGGTTTTTTTGCGATATTTTTATGTTTTTTGAGGCCATAGATAGGTTTATCATGGTTCCTATAGTATTTTTATGGGTGTTTTGGATAAAAAATAGGTTGAAAGCAGGTTTTTGGGTAAAATACTTAACCCCGATTTTCCAACCACCATAGTAGCTATAATTTAGACAAATTAGACGACGTGCCATCTGATTTATTTTTTCAAAAAAAATCTAGGGCTCCATTTGTAAACAGAAAAAATATTAAGAGCCCAATAGTTCAGGCCCTGACAAAATAGGACAGGCAAGCTGGTGTGGCTTGCTAGGCCCAGCAGCGCCTGACCTTTTTTTAAAAAAAAAAAATTAATGATTATTTTTTATGGTTTTTTCTCTAAATGTTTTTAATTTAAATTTAAATTAGCACCCATTCTCTCTTTCATTTTGTTTGGAGAGCCTTTTTTAAATAACGATTATTTTTTTAGTTATACATTTAACTTTGAAGAATATTTTTGATTCATCTGTAATTTCTTTTTATCTTTTATATGGATGAATTTTATTTTTTTAAATAAAAAATTATATTTTCAAATAGTATTTCTAATATGTGTGCGCCTTGGATGATATTTTTTTCTTCTTTTATTTTATTCGATCAATTTAATTTGTGTCACTATTTCTATTATTGTTTGCTTAAAAAATTATTTTAATAAATAAATTTAGCAAACACAACTGATTGAATGTCCTGTCTTTCAATATTAAATATCTTGATTTACACCTATTTCTCAATTCTTCAAGTTTTATTTTTAGATATCGTTCATAACTTTTAATTTATTTATTCACTCATAGTTTTTGAGTTATTTGATTACCTATTTACATATAATTTTTTATTTGAACTTAAATTTTTTAAATTATAGAAATGCATTGAAAAAACCCTGTATAAATAATATTTTTTTTAGAACTTTAAAATATTTGACCTACAGTAAAGGACGAGTCATGTGAACTAATTGAGAAACTGAGTGTATTATATCTATCTACGCATATTTTGAAGAGAATTCTCTATAATATACTGAGTAGTTAGTGGTTTAGAGCAAAATTGAAGGTCAAAACAAAACTTATGCTTTAATTGTCAATTATGTGTTTTCAGCAGTTTTTACTTTTTACAGGTATGGATTATTGACTTAGATGGTGTTTTTGGCTATCTGGGGTGTGCTTTAGAGAAATCCTGACTTACAACAAATGTTATTTTGCAGTTCTTTCAGCAGTGAGCAGGATCGAGTCTTACGAAAAAAGTTACATTATACACGAGGTTCGTTAGAGAGAGCGAGGGAAAATATAAATGATAATTTAATTTTCTTCCATCACAGGCTTTATAATTCACTTAATTAATACTGCTGGCCTTAATTTTACGGCGTTTGGGTGATAATTATTATCAAGGATTACTTCTTTCAACAACGTTAAGTTTGTTTAATTATATGGGCAGATGTTGTTGTAGGCATTTCAATAGCAATCTTGATTTTTCTATTCTCTGATCAATTATATTGTTTTGGTTGTCTTTTCATTGGTGGTATCTCTATTTTTAATTTATTCAAATATGAAATCAGTTAACATACTTGATCAGCCTTACAGGTTGACTTGAGGTCCTAACCAAGTTTGAAGAAAATAAAAATCGAACCTGTTATTAGACCGATGAATTTTGCTTGACCAGTTTGATCAATTTATGACCCCAATAAATTTTTTATTTTTTGTACTCCCAACATCTTTGCAACATTTAGAAAAAATTAATCTTTTATATATACAACTAGGTTCAAATATTTTTATAGCATGTCCATAAATAAACTTTTATAGCATGTCCATGACATGAACATTTCCATTTGGATCAAAAATTACATTTTCTTAACAAACAAAAATAAATAAATTGATTAATAGTGAAAACACAGGTGTTGCCACACGTATATAGGGGGCAATAAGAGGTTTTTCTACTACTCAGCCTAATCTTATGCGCACAAGTATATTAATCTTTCCTAGTTGTATTAACTCATATCAAAATTGATTATATAATCACTAGAAGAAACTTTTATTTTTTTAATATGAGATTAAGAGTCTATCAGTATATAAACTCTATATTCACAAGAAAAAAAAAATATTTTTCTAATGTGAAATAAAAAAAGATTTTTAGTTTAAATACTTTAACTTAAAAAGAAAAGATAATATCTTTTTAATATGGAATGAATTTTTTTTTCAAATAATCTTTTAGACTTTATTATTTATAATATGTATGATTTATATTCACATTAATTATTTTTTAATTTTTTTATGTGAAATATTAAAATTTTAAATATTTTTTTTAATTTTTCTAAATGAACTTGGGACTCAGCTCTTTGTGTGGGTCAATCCCCATACCAAATTTAATAACTGTGGTAGTTTGCACCTTGAATCCAAAATACATAGTTGATTACTTCAACAGAAAATGGTAAGCAAGGATGGATTTCATTTGGTGGAATAGTTCCATGCATAAGAGGTGAGTAAAAGTTTCGTAGATTGAGTTATGTATTTTTAAATGGCATGTGTACTTTTGTCTCTAACTGATCTGGTGATAGGAACTGAAGCTACTATGTTTACTGGTGTGGGTCACTTTATCTTGCGAGCAAAATAGGTGAGTGTGACGACCCGCTTTTCTATCTTAGCTATCCAAGACTTCTTACAGCAATTGACAATTGTACATGAGAGAACACCAAGCTTACCATGATTTACGGTCCTTCAGCCAATACATGGGGCTGACAGGCATGCTGGATTTAATACCTTAGATCTAGATATAAGATTTTTGGGTTTGGTTTAGTCGTCAGACTCAATTTTATTAGGTGTGTCATAGTCACTAGATCCAAGAGAATTGGATCTATATTGCATCTGACAGCCATGTCAAATCCAATAATCTTGGGTCTGGCATTGACGCCTGACCCAAAAACTTTAGATCTAACGGCCATACTAGACCCAATACCCCAAGCAGCTTTTGAAATAAAAAAATAGAAAAGACAATATCTATAATATGGTCCATAGTGTAAACACTTTGTGTATAGTGTGGTTCATAGTGCAATGAGTACACAGTACCTGCACTATGTTTTTCCCACACGTTTTAAAGTATAGTATAATTATTTTGAGCCATCATCCATGTTTCGGTCTAGAAGGATTTAACTTTATGTATTTTGAGTGATGAGGAGAAAAAGTTGATTATTCAAAACAAAAAAAAAATCTAAAATATCTTGGCTAGAATTTGAACGAGAATTTTGAAATAACATGATATCCCAGTTCAGAAAAAGTAGGAGGCTTAACCTTTAGTTAGCCAATCCTTTTCTATTTATATGTGTAGGGCAATATACAATAATAAAAGTAGAGATTACAATATTAGAGTAGTGCCTATAATATTTCCTATATATCATTCTATAATATGCCCCCTCAAGCAGAAGGTAAAGGATTGACCTGAAGTTTGAAGCGAAAAGCAGTAGAAAGTGGCTTAGTGAAAACATCTACAAGTTAATCCTAAGAGGAGATGAAACGAATCTAAATCTCCTTCTTCACAACCCTATCTCGTACAAAATGATAATCAACCTCAACATGTTTTGTGCGAATATAAAAAGTACGATTTGCAGATAAATAAATGGCACTAAAATTCTCATACAAAATGGTAGGAGTAGAAACAGAAGGGATCTTGAGATCTGTCAATAAATACTGAAGCCAGATAACTTCAATAATGTCGTCTGCTAATCCTTTATACTCAGCTTCAGTAGAGAAGCGAGCAACTGTATATTGCTTAACTGATTTCCATCAAATTAGTGTCTAACCAAAGAAAACAAGATAACCACGTATAGATTTACAATCATCAATACTACCTGCCCAATTTATATTCGTAAATCCATGTAACACAAAAGAAGAACTACGAGTAATATGTAAGCCAGAGGTTGTCGTACCCTAAAGGTAACATAAAATGCGTTTAACAACAACCTAATAAGAATTTATAGGGGCATGCTTAAATTGATAGACTCTGTTAACAGCAAAATAGATGTTTGGTCTCGTATATGTGAAATATTGAATAGCACCTATGATTTGATGAACTCACGATTTGACGAAATCATATAGGATTAGAAAAAAAAAAAAGATCTAACAATATGATAACTTTGGAGGTAGAGATAGGAGTTTCAACAAGTTTGCAAGAGATTATACCAGCCCAAGTAAAGATGTCAAAGGTGAAAAACAATAATAATAATAATAAAAAGTCACTCAAACAACTATACCAAGCCCGTGGAGCCTATTTTAAACCATCTAGAGACTTATGTAATCTACACATGAAAAGGAAGGACAAAGTCAACAAAACCCGAAGGTTGTTTCATGTAAACCTCTTTATCAAGAATGCCATTGAAAAATGCATTATTGATATCAAGCTGATGAATCTTCCAATCACAAGAAACCACAATAAAGAAGACTAATATGACAATTGCCTGCTTGATAATAAGAATGAAAGTTTCAGAGTAATCAATACCTTCTTGTTAAGTAAAACCTCTAGCAACTAGGCGCACCTTGTACATTTTAATATTGCCATCAACCCAATGTTTTATCCTATACACCCACCGATTGCCAACAACATTCATCGAATGATGAAAAAGAACCAAGGTCCAAGTGTTATTAGAGTGCAAGGCCTAAATTTTCTCATGCATAGCACCATGCCAAGCCTCATACCTGTCAACATCAAAAAAAGCAATGGTGGGTTTATGGGTAGGAGGAGACACTACCCAACATATTGAAGCATTAGTGGTGGTTGCAGACGCTATTAATAATGTTGTTTTTGGTTGCCGAGGATGGAGTACCATATGATGCTAACGAGCGACAGGTCGAGGGAGAGAAGAACCTATACCTGTGAGCTGCTAGAGAGGATACAAGAAGAGATTGACACAGAGTTGCAGATCAGCTGGGGAACCTATTGAGGAGTTGGATCGTACAACAGACATTGGAGAGTCTGCTACAAAACCAGTTTTCTCTACAGTAGCAGACTTGGAAGCATGAACTTCTATAGGAGGAGAACCCGTTCTTGCATAATGATCATTAGAAAAATAAGCAGATGGTGACAATATGGCAGGGCTGGGTGGCGTTGAAATGGTTGCAAACCCGGTGGGTAAATGGTGGATTGGAAGGGGTTCTGTAGGTGGCAGGTTAAGGGTGCTGGTTTAGTGAATTTATGGGATAGTAGGCTGAAAGTTTTGAGAAGGAGTCAAGGTTGGGAGGTGTGTAGGTTGTGTGGAGGTAAATAGTTGTTGTGCTATATGTTTAAAGTTTGCAAAAGGAAACCAAGATAAGAAAAACTATATCCTAAGAGCACATATGGAGATGAACAAAAATCCAACTTATGAGCATGATATGGACACAAAAAATAGAAAACAAAGACACCTAAAAGTACGTAAAAAATCATAATCAGGAGTACAATGAAACAGACACAGAGATTTATTTTAAAGGACAAGAGTAGGCATGTGATTAATAAGATATAGCAATGATTCAAATGTATAGTTTCCCAAATCATAATGGTGCCCTACATTGTACTAGGAGGGTAAGGTTGGTTTCGACAATATGCCAATAGTGATGCTCAACTGTGCCATTTTATTCATAGGTATAGGGATAGATTAACCTGTGATGAATACCAATAGTCTAAAAAAACTGATTTACCTTACGATATTCACCACCTCAATTATTTGAACAAATTTAATTTTACATGAAAATTGATGCTCAACAAGTGTTTGAAAACGATTAAAAATAAAAAACACATCAGATTTTGCAACAAAAAGGATAATAACATATATGTTTGGTATGTGCATCAATAAAGATAACAAAATAACAAAAAACAATATAAAAAAACATAAAAGCAGGGTCTCAAATATCACTAAATATTAGATAAAATGGTGGAGTAGTGTTGTGACCTGTAGGTCTCAACGATAGATGCAACGACTTGCTTAGCGGACAAGCTTGACATTGAGCAAGAAAGCTTCTAAAAGTACAAACTATTTTATTTTTGGAAACTAACAAATTTAAAATGCGGAAAGTAGGATGATCCAATTGACGATGTCATAGATTAGCAATCATGAAGATGTAAGGAGACCAATAGGCTTAAGGATTGACGTGGCAGAAGACTCAGATAGGACATATAGACCATCATTACTCTGATCGGAAAGGAGCACTTTCTTGGTGATAAGATCCTTGAAATAAAACACAAATGCATGAAATTCAAAATAAACATTATCATCACGATAAAATTTCTAAACATAAAGGAGTGGTTTGGTAATATAAGGCACACGAAGAACATTAAATAATTTAAAAATGCATTTTGAGAAATGTAACGTGGTATGTCCAATATATGATATGGCAAGGCATGTTCTAATAATTGTAACGATTGCTGTTGGAATGCCAGTTACCACGAGAATGACCCCTATTACGACTAAAATTGGAGTTGGGCTGAGATGTGGTGAGATAAGCAAAAGGTATTGGCAACAGTGGTGGTTGCGACAGTAGAAGTGATGACAACAGAGGTGAGCTTCCATCCATGGATTGAAGGGAGGTCTTATGCAGAAATTCATGGGTAAAGAGGTGGTTGTGAAGGTCAGCATATGACAACAGTTTTGCCTTGGTTACAAGGCTACTTATCAAGTCTTTGAACTCACCACAAAGACCATGAAACACATATAGATTAAAGTCTTCAAGAGAGATAGGCCGGCCAACAACAACCAATTCATCAAATAACAATTTTGCTTGTTGCATGTATATAGTAATCGATGCATCACCTTGCTAAAAATCTTGAAAAGACCTATGGAGATGCATAATGCAAGAGTTAAACGGAGATGCGATAGCTTTTTCATGAGTGCGCCAAACATAATGCAAGATACGAAAAACGACTATAAGGTGCAACACATTCATAGAGAGAGAGAGGAGAGTAATGCGCTCAAAATAAGTTGATCATGTTGCATCCAATGATGAAATGAAAGGCTGATTGTCGAAAAGAAACTGGTAGAACTGTCAAAACATGAGAGAGAGAGGACATGGCACGAATCCATCAAGAAAGTGAAAAACACCTTGACCAAGAAGATGTGACTTCATCTGCATTCGTCAAAAATGATAATTTGTGCTTATAAGTTTCAATGAAATAACTTGTTGAGTGTTAGACAAGGTAACTATAACTATAGTTGGTGTTCCCATAATATGAAGAGGAGCGACAAAAACATGAGAAAAAGAATCATTGATGTGTTTTGCACGTGAAAGAGGCTGCTACTGTGGAAGGACACCACCGGCAACAGCTTGTGGGTGGCCGACCGTCTGGTCTGCAATGCCCGTTTGGAGGGAGAAATCAGCAACAACAATAACAGAGTCCATTTGGAATTGAAAAGGGAAGAGAAGAGTTCTGATGGCAGAAGGCTCTAATACCAAGTTGAGAAGAAGTAGGAGGCTTAACCTTTAGTTAGCCAATCCTTTTCTATTTATATATGTAGGGTAATATACAATAATAAAGGTAGAGATTATAACACTAGAGATTGCTTATAATATTTTTTATATATACATTCTAAAATAATCTTAAATAAGATGAAATTTATTCCATCTTATTCTGTTTTTAAAAATAATATAAGATATATTGGTAATTCTAGCCAGAATAAAACAAAATTAATAATCTTTATCATAATTGATTATTTGTTCCCTTTCTTTTGTTATCTTTAAATTCTTTATTCTCAAAGTTTTTGTTGCTTGTCTTTTTTACTGGGGTGGTTGCTTTAAAGAAATTTAAATTCCATAGCACAATAATTTTTTATATTTGGATTTCCAACTCTTTCTCATATTTCAAAAAAAAAAATTCCTTACGACATCTGCCATTGAATTCATGGAGAAGTTGATCTACATTGGAGAAATTTTGAAAGAGAGAGGGGATAAGAAGGACACAAGGAAAGAAATATTTAATTAGAAGTTTTGAAACGTAAAAGGAATAAGCGTTTTCTTAATTAGGAAAGACTTCTTTTTTCCATTTTTTTAATCTTTGATTGCATGGAATTTAAAAAGGTAAAGAAAGTTGTAATTAATTGGATGCAATTAACTAGCCTGAATATATATCATGAATCTTCTCCTATATTTGGTTAAGACAATAGAAAATAAAGGGGAAAATCACATTTTGGAGACCGTTTGTATCAATATCAAGTGATACATTGAATATGTATATATATTCAATGTTTTTAAAAAATATTAATGTTTTTAATTTTTACGATATGATGATAATAATAAAATTCAAAGTAATCATGTGTATGTGTATACAAATAAAAAATAAATTATTTACTTATTATATATATATATTCAATGTTTTTAAAAAATGTTAATGTTTTTAATTTTAACGATATGATGATAATAATAAAATTATTATGAATTCAATTAATCATGTGTGTGTATACAAATAAAAAATAAATTATTTACTTATTATATATATATATATATATATATATATATATAATATTTTATTATTATCATCATATCGTAAAAATGATTAAATGCATCAATGACCAATCGATGTCAGGTGGATTATCATAAAACGAAACAGGACAAATAAATAACAGTAATAATATTCATAGTGTGAGATAAAAGATTGATGCAAAATATTCCTTTCTGATTAAACAAAGATTTAAGATGCAATCCAAACATAATTTTATGGAAAAAAAAGCCAACTTAGAAAGGTTTTTTTGATGGCCTTATACCAATTAATCAATGGAGATTTTTCTCTCCTATAAATGCTCCTCAAATTTACAAATACTAACAATAAGAAAACCATCATAATATCATCATATCTCTTTTTATTTTTTTCCAAGACTTTTTTTATTTTTTTTATCTTATTAATGGAAGGCAAGCAAACCAGAGGCAGGCAAAAGATCGCGATAAAAAGGATAGAAAATGAAGATGATAGGCTCATCACGTTCTCAAAACGTCGATCTGGGATCTACAAAAAGGCAAGCGAGTTGGTGACTCTATGCGGTGCTGAGGTTGCTGTGCTAGTGTTCTCACCAGCCGGCAATGCTTTCTCCTTCGGCCATCCATCCATAGAATCTGTTGCAAATCGCTTTCTTGGACAGAACATGGCACCAAATGATAACACCCACCCTCTTGTTGAGGCTCACAGAAAGGTGAGAATTAACGACCTAAACCAGCAACACAATGAACTACTTAGTGAGATGGAAGCTGAGAGAGACCGAGGAAAGCTGCTAAAGGAAGGGACAAGTGGGAAATCAAGCCAAGGTTGGTGGGAAGCCATTGATGAGCTTAGCCTGCAAGAGCTCAAGCAAATGAATGTGATGCTAGAAGAGTTTCATAAGAATTTGCACAAAAAAATTAATGAGCTCAGAAGAAATGGAGGTGCATCTTCATCATCTTTCCAAGCTCATACTGGCCATGCAACTAATAATATTCCATTTTGCCAGCTCTAACGCGAATGGGGCTACTTCTTTCTCAATTTTTTCTTGAGGATGCTTATGGGCATAAAATAACTTTCCATTAATCTTTTTATGTCTCTTTTTGCCTCAATAGTTTAAGACAAAGAAAATGGCTACTCTGTCTTTTAAAAAACAAGCATAAAGTTCAAGGCTGCTGACTTTTTATAGTTCCATTACCAAAGATAAAGCATGCGACACGACTTGCTTTAATATATTTCATTAACCTCATTATATATGTTTTAAGATATGTTAATGAGTTGTACCAAAATTAATTTGCTCCTATTTCTACAATATTTCAAGTTCGAATCTCATTTTTGTAATTAAAAAAAAAAAGAGCATATAGTAATTAATGAACAACTGTGATTGACCAATATTGGAATTTATTCAAACATATATTTTTGTCACAAAAATGAAAATAAATACCAAAAACAGTTGAAAAATTATGGATACATATTATCCTTGTGTAGACAAGGTGATGATTGGTTTTGGTTTTATTGAGACCGATAATTTCTAAAACTTTCCTTTAAAATTTTCTATTTAGTTACCTTTAGTTTTATTATGATGATTATTTCATCTGCTTTTTTTATGAAAAAAATTAATTAAAACACTACAACATATAAAGTTTCATCTATAGAATTTTTCCTTCGACCTTAAATTATCATTCTGTTGGTGAAAATTTTACCAACTAATTCACTGGTGGAATATGTTCTTTAGAATAATGTTCCTCGATAATTCCATCATTTATCGATAACTTTGTCGGTAAAAAAAGTAAAAAGCTGATGGTTTTACAAACAGAAAATACGCGTCAAAAAAATAATTCCTGCTTCATTCCGTCAATATTTCCATCTGGAAAATTGTCATATAACAAAAAAAATATACCATATGCAATTCCATTGGTGATTATTTAAAAATACATTTTTAAAAATTCTATTTAACAAAACTAGAAAATAATTAAATTAATATAAATCAACACTCCATAATACTCAGAATTGAGTTGCTTGAAAAAAAGAAGAAGAAGAAAATCAACTCAAAAAATTTACAACAAATAAATAACACAAAAAAATAAAACAAAAACAAAAACAAATCCTACAACAACATTCATACAATTATTAAAAATTTAAAAATAAAATAAAAAAACAAATATAATGAAAAAAACACACAAAAAAAACTAACTTTAATATAGTTGCAAGTGAAGTTGAGAAGAAAAAAAAACAAATACATAAAGTATGTTAATTAAAAAAAATCTAAGAAGAGAAAAGAAGAAGAAGAAGAAGAAGAAGAATCTCATCTCTTGTGAAAAAAAAAATAGATTCTATTTATTGGGGTATTTTACCAACTGTTTTACCAACAAATAATTAAGTGGTGGTGTATCCACGCGCCACCACCACTTTTGAGTTGTGTCATTGTTCTGCTAGGTTCCCTACCACCTTAAATGAACAAGTTTTTGTTTTTAGTTTTTGTTTTTTATTTTAAAAAAAAATCCAAATATTTGTAAAACATTAATCATTTATCTTACTCATTTATTATTTATTTGAGATACTTGTTTATTATTTCATTAGTTATAAACCATTATCATTTGCAAGCATATATGCTTGATCCATGCATAATAGGTACTTCAAAAATATATGGGTACATCCTTTTCTTTTTCATTTTATCCTCTTATCCTTTCTCTTAAACACTCAACATGCTTAAATAGTTCAACAAAAAATATATGTTTTGACTTGCAAGAAATGTAACCTATCTTAAATAGGATATTATTGAGTGATTGTATCTAGTACTCTTCATATATCCAACCCTTTACTCTTGATCTTTGAACATATAATTTATTTTGGTTTCATAATTATTATAATATTAGGCAACAATTTTATTTTTTTTTTCAAATCTCGTCATTTGATGTCCTTTTATGACAATACTTGTAATATTTGTAATGAATGTTAGAGACCATATCCCACATTGAATAAATAAACAATAGAATAGTAATATATATAGTTGAGAACGAACTTCCCACCACAATGCTTAATTAAATCTTTTAATTAGAACCCAAATTCAATTGTCAAATTTAATATGATGCTAGGGTCTCCAAGAGGGTTAATAGCCTAACCAAGATCCTGGAACCCAAGCCACTTGACAACCATAAATGATGAGCGAGAATGCTAGAGAAAATATTACATAATAATATAAAGAAATAATAATAATAAAGTGAAATATAAAGTTGAGAATAAGTCATCGACCACAAAAATTAATACTTTTAAATGAAACTCAACTCAACTATCAAATTTAATAATAAAAGCTTTTTTTAACAATGGTTATAGCCTATGTAAATGCATGGATTAACAAGAAGTTGTTATTGTCATTAGTCACAAGAAAAAATATTTCTAACTTAAGTCTTAAATAGTATTGTGACAATATAGTTGAATGTGATTTTTCTATCAGCAAATACATCATGTAATAATGACTCATAAAATGCAGCTTCTTGCATCTCATGTGTGGAGGTCCCACCTGGGATGTGCCATAAGGAAGAAAAGATGGAAGAATTTGGAAGGTGAGTGAAACAATATGAAAAGGGGATCACACTCTTGAATTCTCATTCTGTTCATCATTCCAAAATGATGTGGATCCACCGTTGAGCCCATCTCTTAGAACTAGTCTAAGGAATGCTTGTCGCAAGGGCTACAATGGACTCTTCAACGGTCACATTTGATAATGTTTTCTGCAAGTTGCTCCTCCCAGTGAAAAAAAAGAGAAGGAAAGGGACAGCCGGCCGGGGCTTCAAAAAAATAAGGTTTCAAGAGAACTTTTAAAATATTGTTTCTAATATCAATTTAATGGGAATTACCGTAGCATATACAAAGAGGGTCTCCTCTCTAAATTGTTTTTGGTCATTTTTTTAGCAATTAAATTCTATTAAGAATTCAAATCAATTTCCTTAAAAAGATTCCAAACTAAGAATTGAGTTAATTCCAAGAATTCTAAACAACTTTTTAGCAATAATAATTACTAGTAAAATGTCTCAATATTCCATGTTTTGATGGTATATCTAGTTTGCTACGGTAATTAATAGGATCCAATACCATTACAATTATTGAGCATCGTGATTTTTAATGAAATTTCATTAAAAACATCAAATCCTGTTCTTGCCACTGGAAAATTGAATTCTCTCATAATAAATAACTTTATTAAAACTAAATATTAGTCCTCATTTAAAAAAAATGATTAATTTTGGAATTTCTGCTCACCTTTTCCTTTTTCATAGAACTAAATGTTTAATTTGTGTTTTTACATTATTGACTCTCTTTTTTTCATTCCTAACAATTTAAATGAAATTCAAACTTTCAATTTTTTCCCAAACATCTTTTAAAATTAAACTATACTTCAATTTAAAGACTACATCATGTAGGTTCTTGATATTTGAAACTATATGGCAATATGATAATACTTGAACCATCTACGTACGTACATTGTTTACAAGATAAATAATACAAATGATATGATATATATTCCATAGTAGGAGCCTATTACCAAATAAAGTTATCATCAAGAATTATACTATAAACCATTATGAGAAAGAAACAACAAATCTATTGACATATCTTGTATGGATTTCAGTATGATTTATTGATATAAATATTATTTTCCTTAGAGGAAAAAAAAAATAGATCTATAATAACTTCACCATACAGCATAAAAATGAACTAAATATTTTTTTATGTAAGATTAGTTCAATTTCATTTAATTTTCAAAATCTGATACGGTTGGATAAGAATTAAAACATGCCAACCAAAAGTGGTAAAGCTTCATAATGGTAGTTGCCGCTAAAATAAGAAATATTTTTAAGAAATTACTATAATAGAAAGAAGAAAACCATGAAAAAAAATCTCTTCGAAGGAAAAAAAATCCCATGTTACTAATACTAACCCTATTTATAGGCAAGTCCAAGTCATTTTTCAACACGCCAAAGTTCTCCACTATTTATATTCATTCACACCACGAGCAACTCATATCTCTCTTTCCCAAGATTCGTAGTAGAAAAGAGTAAAAAATGGGCAGGCGAAAGATAGAGATGGAGATGGTGAAAGATAGCAACTCTCGGCAAGTGACTTTCTCAAAGCGCCGAACAGGGGTTTTCAAGAAAGCCAACGAGCTTGCTACCTTGTGTGGCGTGCAAATTGCCATCATCGTCTTCTCTCCCGGGGGGAAACCATTTTCATTTGGCCACCCCAATGTCGAGTTTGTGGCTCAGAGGTTTCTAAATCGAGATAAGAAACCAAAAGCTTCGGCTGGTAGCCTTGTTGATTCTCAACAGGAGGCTAGATTGGAGAAGCTTAATAGTCAACTCAATGATATTCTCAGGAAACTTCATTATGAAAGAAAGAGGGGGGAACTGCTAGAGAAGGCAATGAAATTAAAGGGTTCGGAACCCAAACTTATTGGTGAGCTAAATCTTGATGAACTTCGGAAGATGAAGGGAGAACTGGAGGAGCTTCGTGAAAAGTTGCGAGGGCGTGTTACAGAAATGGAGGCGTCCTCTTCACTGCTACTTCTGTCTAAGAAACCTAGTAGAGAGAAACAACAGTAGGTTTCTAAAATTTTAAAAAGTATTGACACCATCTCCTCTTATAGATTCAAGGAATTGTAATTTGAGAATTTGGTTATGTTCCTAAATCCTAAATAGAGTTATGCTAATATGTGATTGGTTTTCTTTTCTTTTAATTGTTTTTCAATGTTACTTTATTTAGTACTGTTAAAGGAAATATATCATAAGCATCCCAAGAGATGAAATCATACCAACAAAAAATAACATTTATAAACTTGAAAATACAAGATAAAATAAATATTTCCTTTTTTTTCTTGGATATATAATAGCAAAGATCAATGAGAAAATAGATGATAAGTGTTATAGAAAATAGATCAAAACAATTGAGATGACACTGCAGTTATAAATAGTTCTCAAAGAATAGGATTATAGAAACAAAACTATGACAATAGTTTTTTTTTTAAAAAAAAAAAAAAAGATAATTTGTTTGAAATTAGAAGAAAAAATAATAAGCAAATGCAACTTTTCTAAAAGCATATATCAGGGGGGAAATTATCTTTTCGCTTATTATTTCTTATTTTTATGTTGATATGGCTCCATTATGCATCGTATTAATAATTTTTTTCTTTATCATATATTTTTTTATCGAAATTACATAACAATTACCTACGGATAAAAAAAAAACAATGTCTTTAATCAACATTAAAAATAGTGAAGGCAGGAATATTTCAAAGTTAGGTTGAGTTTAAAGAGGAAACTTGTATGTTGCTCTGATCCTAGCAAACTAAATTATATTCTTTGGCAATTACAACGAATTTGTAAAGGTTTTATTTCTCTACAGTTTTTTTTTTTTTTTTTGATTCGAGGAAACCCCACCTCCCGGAAAGTACACTTTGTAGCCCCATGTAAGTGAGTAAAATCATGGCTGTCCCAGGCTCTTACAAGAGGTGCACGCCATGACTCGAACTCGAGACCTGTTATGCAGATCTCAAATTCTTTGTCACCACGCTACGCCCTTTAGAAACTTATTTCTCTACAGTGTTAAAGCACCTTATTAGTTCGATCTTATCTTGAATTTGGTTGCACCAATATAGAAAAAAAATGATAAAATATGGATCAAAGAGAATTATTAATTTTTTTATTTAATGACGAAGTAAAAGGAAAAGACCTGATTAATTGTTAAAATAATAAAAAATCACCACAAGCCTTTCTTTACTATGTTTTGATATCTTCATTCCCAAAATATATTACAAAAACAAGTGCATCAAATATGACAAAAATGATAATACTCAGAATGTTTGTTTCTATTATTTATCAAGAGATCATTGCTTTCGATGGTCTTTTAATCTTGCTATCATCATCCAAATGTTATCCCTTAAAATAAATCAACAAGTAATAGAAACAAAGTTAAAAAAAAATTTAAAAAAAAATTAATAAAAAGAAATGAAGAAAAAAAATTAACCAAAAGTGGAAACCCTGGGATGACTAACTTTAGTATTTACTAGATTATATTGGCTCACGTTGCGCTGCGGGTTAGGTTTTTTTTTTTTACATAAGAAAATATTCAAGCGTTGCGAATGTGATTTTTAATAATAAAAAATTAATCATTAACTTAAAATATAATGCATATTAAATTATATATTTTTAAACATTGATATAGTGACATATTAGATGATATTTGCTTTTACATATTAACACAATTACATATTGAATCGCTCAGGTTAACTTGTCAAATTCACGACCTGGATCACGAGACTATGATAATCCTAAGGCAAATAAAAATAAATTATGAAGGTTAATTCTTAATTAACCAGCCCAATTTTCAAGAATGAAATTGAAAAGAAAAAGACAAAATTAACTCTCTAAGTTAACTCGAGTCAACCTACCCAACCCATGACTCAGGTAATGAAATCGAGTTAACCTCATAGAAAGCAATAAAAAAACTACAAAACTCGATTTTCAATCAATCCAATATTGAAAGATAAATTTAAAAAATATAATTAAAAAAAACCAAAAAAACAACCTAAGTCAACTTGGGTTAACTTCTTAAACTCATGACCTGAGTCATAAGACTAGGATAACTTCATAATAATCATGTAAAAAGATTTTTGAAACTCTATTTCTATCAAATTCAATGTTAAAGGTTAAAATCGAGGAAAAAAAACTAAATTCATGAGACCTAGATAACTATATAGAAAGCATATTGAAAAATATTAAATAGTCAAATTCCTAAACAACCTAATATTAAAAGTTTAAATTGAAAAAAAAAACTAAATAAAAAATATTGGGTTGTTAGAGGGTAAAATTGAAAAAAACAATAATGAAAAAATTATCCCAAAAACTCAAGCCAAGGCAACCTGCCAAACTCATGACCAGGTTATGAGATCAGGATAACCTTATTAAAAATAAATCAAAAAAAATTACAACCTAATTTCCAACCAAATAGTGTTGAAAAATGATATAAAAAAAATTAATTAGAATAAATATCCTAAAAAGATAACTCGATTTAACTTGAATTAACTTGTAAAACTCACAGCTTAGTCCATGAAATCAGGATAAATTAATAAAAACCAAATTGAAAAAAAAAATTATGAAACTCCACTTTGAATAGAAGTGAAGTTGAATGTTAAAATTAAAAAAAAAATAAATTAAATTCATTAGACTTGTATATAATCCAAAAAAGAATTATAAAGTGCAATTTTCAAAACAATCTAATTTTAAATGATAATATATATATATATATATATATATATATAAATATAAACTTTTATTCTAGTAAATAGTGTTTTGTAAATAGTATCTCTTCATGGATGTGACTAAAGTAATTTAGTTACACATTTTAATGTTTTTGTAAATATCCTACTTAATAGCTCACATACACACACAAACATATATTGGAACATACCTTGTACATCATATTATAAGCACAAACACATTTTGGGACCAACTATAACATCACTTTTAATAGCCATGAAAACCTAATCTTTAACTAACCTAAATCAATTCAAAATGGAACCAAGAATCAAGCACAAATCACAACCCTCTTTCTCCCTAAAATCAATAGAAGTCAATCCAAAAATCAAACAAAAATTACTCTTTTATGTAAAAGAGCCTAATTTATTTTATTATTTTTCTTGCAAATCAATATCGGCATGCAAGTCACATGGGCCTTCATTCTAAATGCCTACCACACACCAACAAGTGATTCTCACACGTCACCATTTTGACAAACTATTTTTAGTAATTTCACATATGCTCTTGAAGGTCATTTTTTAAACCTAACAAAATTTTCTTGCGCATTGGAGATTAAATTTTTGTGTATAGGTTATTTACTTTTTGTGGATGTTCTTAACTTATGCAAATGGATCTATTGATTTTTGCATAAGAAATATTTATTTGGATTGGTTACTTTTTGTATATTGTCATGTTTGATTTTGTGTTTGACTTTTATCGGTGGATGTTTTGAAATTTGCATATGGATATATTTTGATTTTACACATGCATTTGTTTTATTTTATGTCACTACAAGATTTGACAGTTTTACTGACGGAATTTTTCCGTCAGTGTAAGACACATTCCGTCAGTAATTAATTTACCAATGAAATCATTGACAAAAATGCTCCGTTGGTAAATCTTTCATCGGTAATTTTTTATCCGTCAGTAAATTTGTTGGTAATAAAAAAATATTATTACCGATGGATTTACTGACCGAACAGATGCGTCGGTAATAATATTTTTTTATTACTAACAGACTTACCGACAAAATTACCGATGGAATTATTTAAAAAAAATTAAAAAAATCATTTTATAAAATTATAAAATAATTAAATTAACATAAATCAACACTTTATAATATATACTCAAAATGCTTGGAAAAAAGAAAAAAGAAAATCAACTCAAACAAATTTGCAACAAATAAATAAAATGAAAAAATAAATTCAACTAAAAAAATTCATATGAAAAAAATGAAGTTGCAATTGCTAAAAAATTAAAAATCCTATAAATAAATCAACTAAAATTTGATCTCATATGAAAAAAAAAATCTCACACAACATTTATACAATTATTAAGAACAAAAAAATTAAAAATAAAAAAAATATATAGTGAAAAAAAATCATGAAAAAAAAAAGAAAAAAAGAAAAATCTTACCTTAATGTAGTTGCAAAAGAATATTAATTAAAAAAAAACTAAGAGGATAAAAGAAGAAAGAAGAAGAAGACATACCCGAGCATAAAGAAAAAAAAAAAAAGGAGATGAGGAAAGAAAAGAAGAGAAAGAAATAGATATTGATGTTTTTTTACATATAGTTAAAAAGAAGAAGAAGAAGAAGAAGGAATGAGTATATCTCTTGTGAAATAAGGGAATTCAGATTTTTTATTGGGGCACGTTAGCGATGGATTTACCGACGGATAATTGAATATTAATATTTTTTAATTATTTCATCGGTAATTCTATCAGTAATATTTAATTTAAATTTTCAATTTCATAAAAAGTTTTCAGAAACCGCCAACAATTACCGATGATTTTTCAATCCATCGGTGATTCCGTCTGTAATATTTAAAAGAAAATTTTAAATTACTTGATTTTTTTCAGAAAACCACCAAATAACACCGATAACTTTTCAATCCGTCGGTGATTTTGTCTGTAAAGAACAACAATTAACAGTGCAATTGGAAAGTGAATAGTTCTGGAGCTCTCTAGAAAATACAGACAAAAAATTCCGTCGGTGATTCCCTTTGTAATTGACATGATAAGCAGTGTTTACAGTTTACCGACGAAATTTATTCTATCGGTAATTCCGTTTGTATTTATCGATTTTCTGGTAGTGTGTTAAGGAATATAATATTTGTTTTCTTTTTGCATATTGATACCATCATCGTCTTTGATTTAAATAATAAAACAAGAAATTTTATACTTCATTTTTACGAGGAACTTAAATGATAGGAAAGATGGATGTGAAAGAGAGTAAAATAAAAGATAATATATTAAAGTGAAAGTGTGGAGGAAAGGAATGGATTAAAACGCAAGAGATAGAAGGAAATAGAATAAGTCGAAGCTAAAAGAAATGAATTAGAATTAGAGGTAGAGAAAAGGTATGAGGTGGAATGAGAGAGGTGGATGAAGAGGGTGTGTTTGAGTGAGCGTTAGAGAAAAAAAATAATGAATTAGAGTGAGAGAGGAGGAGAGCTAGAAAATATGTTAAAGGAAAAGAGATAGAGAATTAGATGAAAGTATTATATAGAAAGGTGTAAACTGATTATAAATCAGAGAAAAAAAATGTGTGTTGTAAGTTTGAAAAATGAGGGAAGAAATTCGAGTATTCAATCATGAAAGGAAAATTACAAAAAGAAAAACAATTTCTAACAAGTTATGGTCATGAATAGAATCAAGTAGTAAACCAGGTTCACTTAATAATTTTTGGTTGCAGAATTTTGATCATAAATTTATCGATTTTTAGTAGTTAATTTTTTTATTAGCATGGGCTAATTTACATGCATTTTAATTAATCCAACAAGCTCTTAAATTTACAATCATATAAATCTTTAGTGGTTTTGAGATTTATAAGATTCAAACTGGTAGTTTATAAATAGTAAATCCAGAATTTGACCAATCAAACTACACCCTTCAGAGTTAATTTTTAATAATTATCATAGACTGAAGTAGCAAACCAGATTCAATTAATAATTTTTCAAGAATAATAGGTATCGAAGTTACATCTGCAAATTCTAAAGTTTATGTTGTGTTATATATATATAACAACATAAAAGTTATACAAAGTCTACTATTTCTATTTAAACACAATAGAAATAATATAATTAATGACTACAGAAATATTCAAAAAATATATATAATAATATGATTCCAAAGTAATGTAACGTATAATAATCATATAAGGGTGGCATGACACTAATTAGATGATTCCAAAGTAAACCATATAATAAAAAATATTATATATGATAGGCTCAGTAACACATAACTTCCGGCAATGGAGGGAGCGTGCTGGAGAGTGAAATGATGAGGCATTGGGATACCAAGTGTAAATTGCAACTTTTGTGACCTTTAAAGTTATAGTATTATAAAGTAGATGTGTCCCTTGCTTTAAAAGACCAAACAAGGCCACATGCGGAAGGAGCTTCAAAATATGAAGTAGTTTGACCATACATATCAAGCCTTGCCTCGTTTTAAATGGTTTAAATTTGAGCTGTAATTAACTGGTAAAATTTGGATGTCTTGTGAGTCAATGACTTGGATGATCTGATAAATTTAAAAATATAAAGTTAATTTATAAATATTTAATTTTATATATTTTTTATAGCCTTTATCCCGTAAAATATTTCTTAACTTTATCTTTGTAATCTATATCTACATGAAATATTTATTAATTTTTTTTATATATTATAGTTATATATATAACTTTCATTTATATGGATTATTTATGAATTTATATATATATATATATAACTTTCATTCACATGAATTTTTTTTTAATTTTTTTATGATGATTATAGATAAATTACATATATGTATAGAATGTTTTTTTAATTTTTTTATGTAAAATAACTATATATAATATATATTTATATAAAATATTTTTCAATATTTTAAGATGAAATATTAAATATTTAAATATTTTTTAAAATTATTTTTTCACGGTGTCCTTAACGCGGTCCCGGACTGGATGTCATCTATGGTTTTGCCTTTTGGGCGCTTGCTGTCATGGAACATGTCGAGCTATTTCTTGAAACTGTTGACAGAAGGGATTGCCAACTCATCATCTCTTCTCCATTATCTCATACACACACACGTATGTATGTATGTATGTATGTATGTTTTGATCAACACGTTTTGTATAACGGTCTTGGACTATAATATTTTAGAAGATGGACTTTACTCAAAACTTGAATTTTTCTGTAGTCTACCTTGTCTATGAAAATTAGATGCTGTTTCCGTAAAATCTTGATATTTCTTTGAATTTTAATTTTTTTCAACTTTTAGCCAAATATATAGTATACATTCATTTTGGAAATATTTACAGACTGAATGTTATTATTCTCTCTGGAGCCAACCTTATATTATTAAATTTATTTATTTATTTATTTATATGGATGTTCGGGTTAGCTTGCATGCATCTTGATTAATTCCACAAGTCCTGAAGTTAACGAATATGTAAACTTTCAATAGTCTTGAGAAGACTCGAACTCGTGATCATTGGAGAGCAAACCCAAAACCTGACAAGTTAAGCTACCTCTCAAGATTTAACCTTATATTATGTTACTCAACCATTTGCTGGATTTCAAAACCATCATCTTCTAGAAAAATACTTTACAAAAGGAAGGATAATGTATGTGAAAAAAGAAATGGTTAAATAGAAAAAGCAAACAAAAAGATTATTCTCCCTTCCTTTCCCTTCCTTTCTCTTATGAATCTATGGAGGAAAATAGAATTAATTACATGCCGATCAAGCATGGAATCCACAACTAGTAAAATCTTCCACTTCAAAAAGGAGAGGAGCTTGTTTACTAATTAAAGATCTTCGCAATAATATATTCAAGGTTGTCAAGTGCCCTTTTTACTAGTCCCACCGAACTCAACAACCCTTCATAGCCCAATAGAATACTTCAGATCTCTACTTATCAATCGTAAATCAAATAACTAACAGGTACCCCTAACCCTTTGATCCCAATCAAGGGATTTTTTATTAGGGTCATCACATCCCTTGAGAGAATTTTGATAGAACTTCCATCATTCACTATTACCTATAGACCATGTGGTTAGCTAGTACCGTGTAGATGACCAAGGCGTTTTCATAAGGATAAGTCACCCCTTTCTCTATCTTCTAGAGTGAAAATAATAGGATTATGCCATAGACTTTGTTGTCGAGCTGCTATAAAGACTTGCTTCCTATATTTCCTCTTGTTGTTGAGGTGTCTCCTCTTGATAAGGTCCCTTCTAAGATCATATTGATCTCCGTGAGAGTTTGGATGTGTTGATAGGGCTCTTCCTTATCTTGGTTCATGTTGGCATTCCCTTTCATAAACTTTTGTCAATTATCCCTTGGGTATCAAGCTTTCAATTTCATTTCTCAGGGTGAAGCGATCTCCAATGTCATGTCCTTCGTCTTTGTGGAAAAGAAAAAAAATTCTAAAGGTACAGGTATATGGAAATGACGTCATAAGGGATAGATACTAAACGTGATTCCTTCTCTTTAATGGTCATGAACACTTCAGTGAGAGTAGCATTCAAGATAAGGGAATGCCTCCTTTTGAATGAGATGAACATGTTCTCTCACCAATCTTTTTTTATTTTGCTTTGAGATATTCTCCTTGTTAGGAGTGGAATGACCCCACTTGAAAGGCTTTACCTCCTGAACCTCTTAGTAAATATAAGGAGGCTTGTATCATAAAATACTGGCTTCTCTACCCAGATGTGGTTTTCCATAACCTGTTTTACCCTCATTAGGCTTCTGTCAGGTAGGGCGTATAAGTCTCTCCATAGGGAGCATTCTCTTACTCTATTTATCAAAGCCTTTGAGGCTACTAGCTCAATCAATTTTTCCATCTTTAGCATCTCTTTGTTAAACCTTTTCAGATATGCTCAAGTGGTTTCTCCTCATTCTTAGGTTATGCTATAAAGTTATGTGGAGCTCTTTTTGGCGGGTATGTTAATGTTGAAATGCAATACAAGTTTCATATAAAGATCCTTGAAACCCATGATGGAGTCTGGCTCTAAATTGTTGTATCATAACCTAGCCAACCATCTGAAGGTCATTGACAGTATCTTGCACATGTTATCTCTGTCTTGGATGACTAGCTCTAGGTTGCTGCGTATGTTTTGGATGTGCTTTTGTGGATTTGCCAGTTCATCTTAGTTGTTTAAAGTCATATTTTTGGAGATATAATCCTTGAGGACATAAGTGCCTAAGACTTGTTTGGATAAGAGGGACCCCCTTATCTTTTAGGTGCAATATGCCACATCATAGAAATATCTCTTAGTCAAGCTTCTCCCTAATTTCCGCCTAGCTGGCTTGAGAGAGCTAAAAGACTCTAACGTGGGATGGTGAGATCGATAACTGAGTTTTTTTCTTGTAATAGCTAAAGAGATCATCTTTGGAGTGATAGCTTCTTGGAAAGTCTTGTATCGATGAGAGTGATCCTTTGAAGGGCTAATGGGCTACTCAGTTAAAGGGTTATCTACATCATTTTACCCTATTTCCTTTGGGTAAGACAATTGTCTTTTAGTAGAGATGACATCCTGTAGTTGTGGGGCTAGGACAGAAAGAGCCGCCCTCAAGGGAGATACCTTTCTTTGTTGGGGCCTGCTAGAGTGACATGGTTTGGTGTTGCCCTTAGGATGCTAGGATGACTTAAGTGAGGGCAGATGTGCCAACTATCGTGAGGAGGTCCATAACATGCCCCAACCTAAAAGTCTCTTGATTATCAATCATTTATAGCAACTATAGGTGTCTAAAATTCATTATAAAAGCATAATTGATGGCTTTTTTCAATAGTTTCCCATAGACAATGTCAATTGATAATGTTCTAGAATCCAATATGCTAGGGAACTTAAGTTTTTTATTGTTCAGATAATGGATGATCACACGTTCATGTCAATCTTCTCTTCTCCATAACTAAGGACTTAGAGGGTTGGTGGTAGAAGTCTGGATTCCTACAAAACAGCCCCTATTGGAGGGATTTTCAGAACCCTCTGATAGTTAAGTCAACGACTTTATAGTGAGGAGTGTAAATGAACATTAAATTCTAATAACAAAAATATTTGTTCTTAGTTCATATATAATGAATGTTGAGAACATATCATAAAATAGTGAAGATTATAAACCTCTTACATGGTTCGTTTAGAAAGTATTTATAAGCTTTGTGCCAAGAAATTTCTTCTTTTTGTTCAAGGGGTCGAAAGTCTTTTTCTTATTCATATCCAAGTAGGGATGGAGTTCCTTACATCAACATTAATGATAATGTAAGTGCATTCTTATAGAGTATTAAATGTTGGTAGGAATACATCTGCCTATAGAAAACGACCTTACATCATTTTGTATGTAATATTGATATCTATAGGATCAACCCTTATAATCAACATTAATATTGATTAACATATAGACGACTCTTGAAGAAATTTTTACACAACTAAAACATAAAGAGATGATAACCCTAAGTTCTCCTATTGTATGTTAGGATATGGGACAATCATATACCTAGGGATGTTGAGTCTAGCATCCCTCTAGGTTCAAAAGCGTCTGGGTCTAACACATAACCAAGCCTAGAGAAGTTGGGTCTAGCACCTTACCAGACTTATAAACACTTAGGCTTGGCACCTTACCAAACTCACAATCACTTGGACCTGACATGTAGCCAAGCCCAAGAGAGTTGGACATGTCATCTTACCAGACCCAAAGGCGTTTCAACCTGGCACATGGCCAACCCCAAGAGAGTTGGATCTAAAATCCTGCCGAACCCACATGTGTTTGAGCTTAGCGTATGGCTAAGCCCAAGGAAGTTGGGTCTAGCAATTTGTCAGTCTTCTTTTTAACGAGTTTTAATCTCTGTTGAACTTTTATGATGGTCTTTTTTTTCTCAGCCTCTCTATTTATAAGCCTTCTAAGTAAAATAAGTTTTAGTATTGAATACGTTGATTCATCATTATTGAATCTTAAAATTATTTGTATCATGTTCATTAATTAGACATCTTAGTTTATTATGTCCTTTACAACACCATCTAAACTTATAATGGTTTAAAAAGTAGAGAATCGAACATATTTTATCTTTGAAACCTTATAGTTTCACCTAAGGATGATCATTTTCAATTCTGTTCAGTTTTTACATAAAAAATTAACTGAACCAACATTATTAATTTTAAAAATTTAAAACCAAAACCGAACCAAAACCAGTTCAAACCGACTGGTTTTGGTTCCGTTCGGTTCAGTTTTTATTGTTCAAAAACCTTTAAAATCAAAAAGCAAATCTCGATGCCTAGTGCCCACAAACTACAAGCAAATCTACAAGCAAGTATCGGTTTCTATAGTTCAGGAAAACAGATATACCTAGTGCCCACAAACTACAAACAAATCTCGGTTTCTATTGTTCAAGAAAACAGATCTGCCCACAAATTACAAGCAAATTATAACATAATAATAAAAAAAAAAAAAAAAAAAAAGCAAAAATCCATAAGATGCAGGGATGAACTTGAAATGGAGTTAGAATCTTAATCATCAAAAAGCCATCTCTTTTTTTATCTGCCTAGTGTGATGTAGTTTAATTAAAGTAAATGTTGAAGTTCATGAATTTGTTGATACTTGAATGGGAGAGAGGAAAATATGATGAAGAAGATAAGATAAAGGGATGAACTTAAAGAGATGAGGGATAGAGAGAAAAAGAGGAGGGGCCAAGAGGAGAGATGAGAGGAAGAGAGAAAAGGGAGAAATAAAGGGGGCTGTGAGAAGATGATGAGAGGCAGAGAAAAGGGAAGGGGGCGGCCGTTGAATATTACTTTAGGTTTAGGGTTAGAAAAAACATCTTATTTATACTTGTTCTTTTTTTTTTAAGTGTTAGCATGGTTGAACTGGTTCGATTCCATCGGTTTCAGACTTTGAAAACCGAAATTAAACTGAACCAGAATTTTTTTGTGATTTTTTAATCAATTAATTTGATTTTTTTTTTTTTTTTTGGTTTTTTCAGTTGTTTTTTTCTGGTTTTTTCAGTTTATCAGTTTTTTTCTCATTTCTAATTTCACCTGTCTTTTTCTTAGCTTGTATATACATTTTGTTTACGATCTCCTTGCTAAATTGCGAAGACAAAATAAAGTTTCTTTAAACGAAGAATCTTTATTAAAAAAAAAAAACTTATATTATAAAGAACTTATTCTTATTACCGTAAATACATTGCATGTATCCTGACATTTTTATCACAGAAAGCAAAACATAGATCGGTCAAATTTCTGTTTTTCAATATTTAAAAAAAAAAAAACAAAAACAAAACACTAAGATACTATTATTGCTCATGGGAGACGGAATCTTAGAATTATTGTCCCTTACCCATTTGTAAAATGGTAAACAAGACGGAAAAGATTTGAATTGCATTGATATAGATGCTGGTTGTGTGAGATTAAACAGTTATCTCTAACACTTCAACACATCTCTTCCATGCGAACAGCTAACCCTATCCTTCAAAAATTAGTTCAACAAGAAAAACTAAACCTCTGGATAATAGTAATTTTTATTAGGATCACAATACCACTACAACGATGCATCATGTTAATATATCATTATGATAATTTTAAAAAGTATAGTTCAACTAGTCAGATTCTAGATTTATTTTTTAAAATTCATCAGTTTGAATCTCATAAACCTCATGGCCATTAAAAATTTATTTAATCATTAATTTCAAGACATGTAAAATTAGTTAAATTATACACAAACTAAATCAGATATCCACATTAATAAATAAAATATATATATCACTGCTATATATACACACACTATTAATAGCTAGTATAGTTTAAGTATAATGAGTCCACAAACCTTAATTTGAGTTTGATAAGTTTGACCTATCCAATCAATCAAAACGCGGAGCCTCTTCAGTGGACTATTACCAAAATACCCTCAACAGACCCCATTAAAGAATACAACACCCCTGCTACTTCCTGTTCCGTTTTCATTAAAAAAACCCAACTTTCCCTCTCCCCATCTCATATAACCCACCACCATCATTCCTCTTCAGATCAACAAATCATACTTGAGAGAGAGTTGAATGGAAGGGGAGATGGGAAGGAGCGGAAGCAGCAGCAAGAAGAGGAAGGTGTGGCTTTTTAAGAGGTTAAAGATGAAGGAATCTTGGAGATGGAGATTGAGGTTTTTGGTTTCTGCTTTCAAGTGGAAAAGGCTTAACATACAGCTTTCTTTGCTTGACGATTTGCTTTTCAAGATCATCTCTGTTTTAGAGGCTATTGTCTTGGTTATTACCTTGTGCTTCTTTTTTCTTTGTTGTGGCTGCCATTTTTGACAGCAATCTCTTTAATGTTATTTTGGTTCAAAAAATTTCTGTTCCGTGTTTTCTTTTTTCTTTTCGTGGTATGTATAGTTTCTTAAATCTTTGGAGGAAAAAAAAACAGAGAGAATTAGGAGGGACTGTATGTATTTACTTATACGGTTTTCGTTTGTTAGTGCAAGTTGTTCATGATGGGAATTTGGCAGAGTTTAAATTGAATTCTCGAATGTAATATTGTGTCGAATATATAGTCAGAATTCTGAGTTGGAGATGACAAAAACTAATTTGACACTGATTTCTGGAATGTGGACCGGTTGTTTTTAAGGTTTTTATTTTTTATTTTTTATTTTTAGTGAAATTTTCTTTCTACAGGGTTATTTATTTGAGCATTCCTTGTGTTAGTGAAGAGAAACAAGAGAAGAAGACTTGTCCAAAAGCAAAATTGAGCCTTATTTTAGCTAAATTTGAGCCCTTGGTTTCTGTTCTGCCTTGCAAGGTGAGGCTTTTGCGATTAGAGAGGCAATCAAGACGTTTGCACATATACCTGTCGGTATTGAATTTGATGCTGCAATTATTGTTCTTGCTGCTGTCCAGCAAAGTCTTTTTTATTTAGCAACCATTTAAACCTGCAAAGGTTTTAATCACCCATCAGGGATTTGGTATGAATTATATTGTTTAAGAATAAACCATAGAATGAACAAAGATGATAAGAAATTATCTGGCGTTATGTCCACTTTGCATCCTTAATTTGTTTACCGAAGAAGGAAAGCAAATTTTGTTTCCCAACTAAGTACAGCCAAGAGACAGCCTGCGATTTGACTGCGGTACAAAATACACTTTAAAGTTTAGACACATCATGATCCTTCTGATTACGACCTCACCAGTGTTCCAGGAAGGGATTTCCGGGAAGGAACTTGAAGTAATAAAAATTCTGCCCTGACATAATCTTAATGTCAACAGTCGACACCTATGAAGGATCAGAATTGTCAACAGGAAGTTCTGAGAAGAAATGGAGTGCTTCAAGACCAAGTGATGATAATTTTTAGGTGACCCAAGCCCCTTTGCCAGCGAGTTTTGTTCCACATTAGCACAACAGTCAAAAGTATTTCCCAAATAAGCATAGCTTGTGTCGGAATGTGCATGGCGTTAAATAGCGGAATTGTTTTCTAAATTAAGAAGTATTTTGAGACTAACTATAAAATTATAATAGGAGGGCGTTATCATCTAGTATTATATTCATTAAAAAATATGTTAGTTTGTGAGAGTTTAGATAAAAAAACTAATTATATAAGATAAAAATTCATCATTCCTAACATACCCTACCTATAGTAAGTTGTATTGTTAATTTATTATTTTTTAGCTCATGTTTTTATCTGTTAGTCTAATCTAAAGTTCAAAGCAGATTTTTCTCTGTGAAGAAGTCTTTGTCTTATTGAGTTAAATCATAATCGTTCTGAGATTCAAATTTTAGCATTGTATTTATTTTTTACTTTGTATCTTTAATAACCGAGAATATACTTTACAATGTAATTTTATATCCTCTAATAATAAACTCTACAGCTAATTCATAAGGTTTATTGTTATTAATTCATTTAATTTTATATCGGGAGTATGCATCACGTTGTCAAATTCATACCCCGTATAGTAATTAAACAAATCAATTTTTTAGGTATTTTTAAAATTTTGATCAAATTTTAATGGATAATCATAAATTAGTTATGATGTCCATTTTGCGTTTTTAAAACATGATAAGAACACAATTTTTATTTTTTAGAAAATATGCATGAAAAAACATTTAGAATTTGGTCGTATCTACGAAAACAAAACATGTTTTTGTGTCTTTTAAATAGAGAATTATTTTTAATCCTTTTGAATTTTTTTATAAGTTTCAACAAAAACCTAGTATTTTTAATACTGATTTTGTATCTTACATTATAAGTTTACAGCTCGATATTAGGTAAAATTATTAGAAAAACATGTGAGGGACCCGCAAATAATTTTAAAATGATCATTAATTTTTTTCAGAATTTTAAAAACAATTTGGGGCTTGTTGCAAAAACACAAAAATACATTTTAAATCAAGCAAAATACTAATTTAAAATAAGTTATTCTTTCACCATTCACCAACTTAATAATCCAACAAAACAAACAATCAAACCTCAAATCTTGTTAGTTTCACGAATTATATTCAAATCGCATACTAATTCAAGCGAATCAACTCAAACTCAAACATAATTCATGCATCAACATTTAATGTCCAAAAAGCAATCACAACATAAAAAATAAACTCATAATAAAAAAAACACAAATAATCCTATCATTTAAAAATTAAAAACATGCATCAAACCAAATTAATTGTGTCCAGTCAATCCAAAAACTATACATAATAATAAGCATTGTCTCAAATTTCACAATTTTTTAGCAATTTTGTCAAAAAAAATATTTGAGTTTATAGATTGACGTTTCAAGATGCTTAGCATGTTCAGAGCTAATGGAATCAATCTCGAGGATCGCTAAAATAGTGGCAACACATGTATCCATGCATTGCCGCTACAGGAGGAGCGTGAGCTGCTAGATTTGAAGCTCATTTTCCTCCTCTTCACTTCTAGACCGATGGTGTGGCACAATAGTGTTGGAGGGAGGAGATTTGAGGACTTGAACTTTTGGCTTCCTTCTCTCCTAACTAGTTTTCTCTTTCATCTTTCAGCTTTGTTTCTTTCTCTATTTTTTGTTCTCGATCTTCTCTTTCTCTACGAGTTTGGATGTGCTCGTGATGGTTATGCTGAAAATCCAGTGATGACCAACAGTGGTGGAGTTGCTGTCACTGTTTGTTTGAGCATAGTTTTTATGGACATTGTCATTAGCACTAGCAGTTATAGAGAGAGTTCACAGTGACAATAAGGTGACTACATGAAGAGAGAGGTTGTGCTTGTATTTGTGTTAGTCTAGGTGGTGTTATAGTTGTGTAGAGAGAAAAGGAAGTCAAGAAGCTAGAGTTGTCGAGTCTGCCACGAGTTACTTAAAAAATGAAGTTTGTGATATTAGTTGCTGGGTTGGGTGGAGAGTTATTGTTGGCTATTTCTTGGCTCTTGGGTGGTGTTGGCATTGTTATTATCAATGGGTAATATATTATGGCTTGAAAAATTAGTGGAGATGGTTGGTTTGTGTGGGTCTTAGTGTCTAGCTTCTAGGATTGAAAAAAGACACAATATTTATGGTTGGTAGGATTGAGTAAAAGAAGATGGTAAGGTTGTGATGGTTGGTAGAGGAGCTCATGGCTGGTGTAAAAAAAATAGAGGAAGGCGAAGGGCCATTCTTGGTATTTTTATGGAAAAAGAAGACAAGTTGATGTTTTCAATTAGTGGTGGTTGTTTATGGTGGTTCAAGATCGAAAAAAGGGTGGGGAGATGGAACTGGAGTGACGGTGTCATTTTTTATTATAGAGAGAGAGAGAGAGAGAGAGAGAGAGAGAGAGAGAGATAGGCTATGTTGGTTTGATAACACTGAAAATAGCTGGGAAAGTTTTAGTTGGAAGTTTGGGTGTTATAGCTTCTGTAAAGAGGTTGTCCTTGTTAATGGTGATCTAAAAGTTGAATGGTTAACTGTTATTGGTTGCTCTTGATGGTTGGTTACAAGCTGATGTTAGGTTCTTTGATGGCTAATAGTGGGATTGTTATAAAGAGAGTTTGATAATGATGGGGATTTTTTCTTATATTGAAGGTGGTGGCTGGGTTTAGGAATAATGGGTTCAGGTTTATTTTTTCTTAAATTTTTTTTTAGTTATTATTTTTTAAAATTTGCTGATTGGTTTTTTTAGGAAATATTTAACAACCAATTACAGGAGAGATACGAGGATGATCTTTCAACCCATCTAAAACTTGATCCGGATTTATGGTTGGAGAAGGCTAGGTCGTCAGGTGGACCTGATAAAAATCAGGTTTACGGTATCTCAAACACTACGATCGAGGATATGATGGCGGACCATAGTGTATCAACCATTGGTTTTTCGCAACTGGGTTCAAGCTCCTAATCTTCAGTCATCCTGGCAATTGAATGAGAACAAGTTGAAGCTCAAATGGTTCGACTTAATGCTGAGATGGTCCAATTTAGATCTGAGATAGTCAAAGTTAAGCAATTGTATGAGGAACTATTGTCAAAACTCACTAGTACATATAGTCTACCTTGTCGCTCACCTGGTAATTTTTTTTGTTTTGTTTATTTTAATTTTTTTTAAATATTAAATATAATATTGATAGAATTACCAATAAAATTTGAATCATAGACAGAATGACCGATGAAATAAGTCTCTCAAAAAGTTCTAGAGAGTTGGAAACAAATTACAGAACTTTGCCGCTGACAATTACAGACAGAATTGCCGACAAACTAAGTCACTCAAAATGTTCCAGAGTTCAAGAGAAATTACAAGACTTGCCACTAATAATATATTAATCTTCAACGAGTTAAGTTCATCAGTAATATAAATTTGATCACAGATGAAATTACCAACGATCTATTTTATTGATATTATGACATACCCATTGATGGGTTTATCGTCAAAATGATACCAGTAAATTTTTTTATTTAGCATGTTTTTTTCATCTATAAATCCATCATTGATTAAATTACTGGTGAAATTACCAACAAAATATAATTCACAGATGATATGTTTTTCGACGACTAGTTATTATCTATGATTTCATGGATATATAATATTTCTTTAATAATATTATGCAATATTCTGGTTGTAGTTTTTTTTTTTTTTTTGCGGTGAAGAGATCAAATGGATTGAGCTTTGGGGGGGGCAATTAGGAGGAGGGAAGAAGGAAGGGGAAGAAAGAAGTAGGGGGAGGGGAAAAGAAATAGGAAAAAGGTTTATAAAATTTGGAATTGGGTTGTCGCATGTGTGCTCGACCAGTGAAAATGCATGTTTTTATAGGTCATGTGTATAATACATGCACAAGCCATATTGTTGTGCTAAACTGGAAAATATTTTTTGTTTTTTTTGGGGGGGTATTGGGAGGAGGGAAGAAGGAAGGGGAAGAAAGAAGTAGGGGGAGGGGAAAAGAAATAAGAAAAAGGTTTATAAAATTTGGAATTGGGTTGTCGCATGTGTGCTCGACCAGTGAAAATACATGTTTTTATAGGTCATGTGTATAATACATGCACGAGCCATATTGTTGTGCTAAACTGAAAAATATTTTTTTTTCTATTCTTCGTAGATTGGGAAATACTTTTTGACTGTTGTGTTAATGGGGAAAAAAAATCTCCAATGCCAAAATCTCCTAGCTGAATACAAATCCCTGTTACTAGTAGCCTTTAGCTATCATCTAGAAACTAATAATGACAATGGACATGGTCAAGAGATTTAATTTGTTGATTCAACCATCCTGCTATGCGACTCATTATGTATGTAGGGAAATTAAACTGTAGGTTGAGGTGGTCAAAACATTAATTATTTCAAAGTTGAAAAATAAGAAAATACCATAGTATTAGTGTACATATAACACATACATATTTAAATATAACTTAACTGATTCAGTTATTTTTTTAAAGTTATTAGTTCAAGTTTTATAAATTTCAGAAATACTAAAAATTTATATAGTTATTAATTTTAATATTCATAAAATTAGTTAAGGTACATACAATCTGATTCGGATACCTATATTAATAAAAAAAAAAATAGGGAGATTGAATGCATCATATTCTTTCCTCATTTTTCAATTTACAGTGCTTTATTCATTTCCAATAATCATGAAAGTTTCCTGCAGGTCTAATCTTTCTCAAGAGTTTTTTTTTTTATCTCAAGCCTCCGGGGAAATAATAATAAAAATAACATGCTCCTAATTTCATACAGAACCAGCTGGTAAGAACTTTTCCCCTATTTCCAAAGCAAAATGTTGCTGAGTACTCTCTATGACTTGATCTCATTGACACACACACGCGGTAATATATATATATATATATATATATATATATATATATATATATATGAAATGAACACAAACAAGTAATTCCTTTCTGAACTGCTCTTTTTCCGAATTACAATACTAGATAATTTATGAATGATTAAGTGTATCATTTTTACGCATATTTCAGCTGAATAATAAATGAACTGCAATTGGATTGTGATCTGCTGCTTGGCACGTACAGCCACAAGAAGAAGAGAAACCATCATTGATTGATTAATAAGCCCTATGCATCTACATCTTCTTTCCCTTTATGGTGTGCAAATGGCTCCATCTCCAGGCCACCATCCTCCAGCGATGAGTGCTCCCAGCTCGAGAAATGATGGCTTCCATGCGACGAATTGTCTGCTGATAACATATCCGCTATACTGATCCCATCTTTAGAACCAACATATTGTTGCACCACAAGAACTGATCCTTGTGCAAAACTTGATGTAATTAGCAAATCCCCAAGAGGGCCCAGTTCCGGGTACTCGCACCAATCTGCCAAGCTTTCTGTGAGTGGCGAGACTATCCCTTCCCCTCTCCCCACAACATAGAGGTCATATGCGTGATGCATTTCTTGTAATGCTAGGACTATCTCTTCATCGTTGTTCACTACCCTCTCTTGATAACTTACAAATTGTTCTCCTGCGGTCTTAAGCCTGAACTCGTTCACATACTCATCGTCTAGTTTTCTGTTACTGTCGACATATGTAATGGATGTTAACATTTTGTGTGCCTCGCCAACTGGTAGTAGGTCTTTTGGTTGAATTTCCTCCACTTGATCTCCCGGAAGAAATCTCACTACTGTTAAACTAATCCCTTCGGTCCCTCCCATTCTCCATGCATATGCTAGAGCCTCGCGGTCATCAGGTCCTCCAACGAACAACATGAGTATCTGGCGCATAGTGAGACTAGATTCTCCATTATCGGAAACCCCGAATCCTCTGTCAACAAAAATCCCAACTGAGCACGGCGCATTAGCCAACACATTGAGGTTTACACCTCTAAATGAAGTGTTATCCTCAGCTTCTAATTTCCCGTCCTTAGATGGTAGCTTATGGAACGGTATGACCAAAAGAGATGTATGTTTTTCCTCAGCAAGACTGCAAATATCTTCATGCATGGAAGCATGTGGGGACATTGAGGTAAGGGCGTGGATATTAACGTTGTCATTTAGAGTCTGGTAAGTTTCAAGTGCAGTAACTATTTTTTCGGATTGGGAGTTTTTGCGGCCATGTCTAGAGTAGCCACTGGATTTGCCGCCTGTACTGTGGACAATGAGCATAGCAGAGGCACGGCCAGTGAGCTCAAGGACGTGGAGTGCAAAGACATTGAGAGGAGATTCTCTGGTAGCATTGGAGGAGTCTATGAGGCTAATCATGCCTGATACATTGCGGAAATTCTGGAAGCACGCTAGGATTCGTAATTCACCACCTTGTCTTCCTTTCTGTATTGTCCTTCGCTTGTAATTGGATAAATGTTTTGCGGGGCGGTAAATGAAGGCTGTCACAGGAGCCACAACCCCCGTCATTAACAAAATGGCAATCGCCATCACTGTATAATCTCGTTTATTCAAGAACTGTAACACAATTAGCATTTATATTGATTAGATCCAATTATTAATATAGCGATCATGAAATGTCCACATTTGTAAACCATGGCATGAGTTTGTGATCATAACTTAACATGTAAAACTTGGATGTGTGTGTGAGAGAGAGAGAGAGAGAGAGAGAGATTACTTCTCCGCTATTGCCCAACTGAAGGATCAAAATTGCCAAGATGCCTTTGGTATTCAAAACTATTCCAAGAGAGAAACCATCTCTAGCTGGCACGTTTTCGTAATAAGAAACAAGGAGAGTGCTTAGAATCTTTGCTGAACAAGAAAGAACCACAACCACCGACCCTATTGCCAGGTGAGCCTTTTTATCAAAAAGTGACCAAATATCTACTCTGATTCCACAAATCGTGAAGAATAGAGGCAACAAATACCCCGTCACAAAGTCCTCAAATTTGTCTAGGAACGCAGCAGCTAGAATCCTATTCGGCATGATAAACCCGAAAATAAAAGCTCCAACAATGGAGTTGGTCCCAAGAATATCAGTAACAACTGCAAATGCAGAAATCGCAACCAGAACAAAACATAGATAATTCTCACTGTAGTCGTTTTCTTTAGATGTTTTGCTGATTATGATGGCCAGAGCCGGGCGGACTACGAAAATGCAAAACAAAGCGAAACCAACAGTTGAAAGAACTGCTACTGAGGCACCACCACTCGTTTGGTTAGAAAATGCTATCCCGATAATAACAAGAATCCAAGAAATCAAGTCAGTGACAAGAGAAGCTGACATGGCCATTCTTCCAATATCCGAGTGGAGTAGCTTGACATCATTTAAAACTCGAGCAACAATAGGGTAGCCTGTGACTGCCAGTGACAAACCGATGTAGACGCATCCGGTTGGATTATATTCTCCTCCGGGGACTTGATTCATGAAGAAGAAAAGGCCAATTCCCATAATGAAAGGAATGAGGACTCCTGCAATGGCAATATGGACCGCCTTCTTGCTTGTTCGTGTTAAATTTTCAATTACAGACATGTCAAACTCTAAACCAATCAAAAACAAGTGGCAACACAATGCCCAATATGCTACTGTTTCAACTGTCACGAAGCTTCTCAAAGGGAACATATCGCGAAACTTAGGGAACAGACTCAACGCGCTTGGCCCCATCAGCACCCCACCCTACAATACATAATTATACCGCATGAGGGATCGATATATAGAGTTTGAAATTCAATACCTAGCTATGATCCATCTTGAGATGCATGTTCTGAACCAGTTTCCATTTCTCAAGTTCACTCCATATATAATTTTCAATGTTCATGCATGGAACTGTTTGGAAATTAAGAATGCTAGAGGATAAAGTAGTTGCATTGGTGATTAATGTCGCGTGTGTGTGTGTTGCTTACCAGAAAATCTGTGACGATTCGAGGAACGGCCAAAGGTCTCAGGAGGTAATAAACAGCACGAGTGACGAAGATGGTGGCGGAGAGTTGCATTGCCAAAAGAGGAAGGGATTGAGTCAAGGGATTTTCGGATTGCCAGATTCCATGTTCAGCAGTGATATTCACGACAAAACAAGGCTTATTTGATGCATTGCGTACATGATAAAAATTTTGCAGTTCATTGAGATCCATTTAGCTTTCCTAGATAAATTATTCTTTGTTTCCGATAGGCAAATGATTGAGCCAGGGACGAAGGAAGCTATCTAAGGAACAAGAAATTAAAGAGATGGATAAGTTTTGACAAAGTCGTCATGGACAAGTAAGAAATCGTTGGTGGTCCCGTGTATCTGAGGTAGCATTTAGCTTCTTTTTTTGAGGTGATAATTTTCTGTCAGTGATATTGTTGGATTCTGTTGAAAATTACCTCGTCATGTCATCGCTGTTCAACTCTGCTGCCCGCCTATTTCTGGGATGCCAACCCTGTCATCGTCTTAATTAGTGCAAGGATCCTGTCAATGCCGTCATTCCACAAATTGATTCTATTTTCTTACTCAATATTATTTTCATTTAAATGTTTAATTTTATTTATCTTAAGGGTTAAATCTGATTATTAAATACATAATTTTCACTGTTATAAATGTATCAGGCATATACAAATGATTAATCTAAAACTCAATAGAAAACAAAATTATAATAATCTCTTAAAGATATTATTAAATTATAAAAATAATCAAAAAGATTAATTACTATTTATAAAAAAAAATAAACAAAAAAATCTTAAAAATAAAATAAGAGAGAGGATATTAATGAAAAATAATCAAAATCTTAAAAAATATATATATAGGTCACACCTGCGTACCTAGTTTTGTTATATTTTTTTCAAAAAAAAACTATTAGTTATTATTTTTTTTAACAAAATGAATAACTTGTCATCTATTTGGGTAGACAATATATCATTAATTGATGGAAATATTTTAACATATTTTTCCCTTAAAATATCTTAAAAATATTCTAGAAATCTCAATAAACACATTTTTAACTCTATAACAACCTCTAATTAAGTATAAAAAATAAATACCAAACACACAAAAAAAAACTTCACAGGTTCACTTTTTTTTTTCAGCATGTTTCAAGTGAAATTCTATCTAAGATGAACTTATTGATTCCGGGATTGATTTTTTCTTACAGCAAGAATGTGGCCAGCTAAACCTTTATCTCCCCTCCTCATTTTTCAATGACTTTCTCTATCTTCTCTTAATATTTAATGACTAAAACATAATAAAAATAAAGTTTAGAATCAAAACATAAAATCCTAAAAAATAAATATGAATCAAATATGAATAAATTAAGATTTTAGGAACCAAATTGAAGTTTTCCACACCTTTATAAACAATGAAAATAAAAGGGTGTTTTTTGTGTTAATTTTAATTCTTATTTATTTAATTTTTTCAACAATAACATAAAATTTTACTTAATAATCTTGATTTTTAATTTATTATGAGAATATTCTTGGAAGCGTCGCATACGTGATAGCATGCAAAGCAAAAAAAAAAAAAAACACCCATAACATAAAAAATATCAAAATAACTTTTGAGGATGAAAGGGAAAAGAAATTAGCTTGGATAATGGAATTGAAAAAATTAAACTATTGAAGGAGCATAATCTGATGTTTTTAACCAGTAGATACTCCAAGTAGGTCTATCTGGTTTCTTGAATTAAACCTTAGACTAGGCTAAGACAAACTCTTCAATACAGCAAAACTCATTGAACTGACAAAATGCATGTATCTATTCAGAATTGTAGGATGGTAGCAAATATTGATGAAACTCAAATACATGTATGTAAGCTTGTATTACTGAATAAAAACAATGTGGATTTAATTTTTTTTATAAAAAAAAAATTATAACAAAGTTTTGGAAGGACACAGTTAAACCGGGTTAATTCCTCAACTCGTGACCTAGGTCATGGCGCTTATCAGGTTTAATAACCTTGTCTTTTGGAATTGATTTTTATTTAATTAAATAATTATAAATAAAAAATAAATATTTATATGAAATATAACAAATAAAACTATAAAGGAAAAATTCTTCAACCTAAACTCCATTTCTTTACTAATGCATCTCTTGATTGCTTGAACAAAAGCATTTTTTTTACTGTAAGCATTGTTTTTTAAATAAAAATCTATCATAATCTCAAAAACAATATTTAAAAAAATACAAAGATAATATCTCAATATCTTGTATGTGATTGAAGGAAAAAATATTAATAAATACAATAAAATAATATAAAAATTGACAAAAAATTTAAAGAGAATAAATTTTACTTTCATCAAATATTCATAAACAATATTCCATTTTTTTTATTTTTACATATTATGTTCACAGTATTTCAAAAAAAAAAACTGTTAACATTCCAGGGAATAACCTATAACACTATTTAACAACCATGAAAAGATTGAACATTAATTAAAATATAATGGTAAGCTTATAATAAATACTGTAGAAATCTCGCATGTGTGAGCAAGGAGGAGCATTGAAGACTATGAGATGCAATAGCAATCAGGAGAGAGTCAGGTTCATTAATTGTGCATTATTGAAGAAGGCTGTTTTCTCCATATTTTTTTTTCGTGAATGATTGGCAGTGTGATGATAATGATTCTTTTTCAAGTAATTTTTATATGTTAATGATTTTTTTTATTTTTAAAAAATTATTTTTAACATCAACAAATCAAAATGATCTAAAACATACAAATTATATTAAATTTTAATTAAAAAAATTGATTTTTTTAAGAATGCGGTTTCGACCACGTTCCCGAACGGTTTCGATTCAAGCATAGCCACGTCCAAGCCATTCTTTAAGTGCTTTTTCTTTGGTAAACCCATTTTTCAAGTGTTAATTAATCATCATGGCCCCAGAATACTGCAAAATAAGCAAAGGTAGAGCTTACCCATCTAACCAATTGCTTATAACAATGCAGTCCACGCGCGACTCAACCAATGTGCTTGGTCTGGTCTGGTCTGTTCGGACCGGGTTTTTGCAATTATTCCTTGAAATTTCGATGGCCTGATCAGGTGATGCGAGCAGCTGCTATTGTGATCAGTATTGCCTCCTCTGCAGATTGGCAAGGGTGCAATCCTAAGATGATTTAAAACTATAGTAACAGTAACCTTAGAACACCTTCCCAGTCTACTTTCTAGCCGAGCAACCAATCAAATTGAGAGGAAAACATGGCTTGCTTCTAGCAATCAAAAGATGAGAAAGCCCTCAGTGCTGACCTCTCTGCAGACTTCTGTAAGATCCTCTGTTCAACGGTACGTTTTTTGTCCAATCTATTTAGTGTTGCTAAAACGTTCAATACGATTCTATGACTACAAAGATGATTAAAATATCCAGAACAAAAGATGTTACTGTTGCGGAACAAAAGACGATTTGAAGCCTATTAAAATATAAAAGAAGCCAAGAAGATGAAGCCAAAGAAACAATGGGAGTAAAACAAGTCTACAACTTTGCAAATTTTATTTAATTTATCAAAACTCTCCCTGATGTGCACAAAATTACATATAAATAATAAAACCCTAATCATAATCAAATTTGAGCTTAAAACCCATTAACTAGGAAAAGTCTTCCAAAATAACAAATTGAAACCCAATAATAAAGATAAATAAAATCTAATAGCTTGGGCTTGGATGAACCCAATCTTTACAAGGGTTGGACTATCCTCTGTCATCATAAATTATACAGACATGTGAACAATGTCTCGGGTCTGATATCCCCTTCAACTAACTTTTAAGATGGAGTCGATATGGGTTGGAAGAAAATTTGCATATAAACAATAAAGACCAAAGTAATGCATAATGATCCAGCTGTCTAATCTCCGTTGCGATCACCTAGATGCAATTGCCAGGTAGTAATTTACACGAGAATGATAAACAAATGGACAATTTCAGACGAAAGGAGAACACAGAAGTGGTTTGAAAGTAGATATACATTTCTTCCCTCATGTATTCCTAGTGAAACAACGGTTTTCAAACACAACCTTAAACTCTACTCATCCAACTCAGAGGCATCCTCAGGGTCTTCATCTTCACCGCTTTCCTGCAATAAAATACTTGTTTTAGGAAAACCATATGAAAACACATTCCATTGGAAACACAAATGGGTATTAAATTTAATAACCAGCTCCCCAATTTCAGAGGAAATAATAACAGTTCACCTTTCTCTTGATATATTCTGACATGACCCTATCAAACTCCGCTCTCTTTTCTGTGGCTATATCATAATATTTAACCTTTTCCTGTCACAGGTAGGGAAGAAAGTTAGAAGGTGATTCTGATGTTGAATTTCCATATGGATTTGAAGATTTTAACTAGGAATAAAATCAGATTATGCTGTGGATGAAGTTCAGGTTTGATAGCTGGTTTTGGATCAGAGTTGAAACGAAAGAACATAGAGTTAATTCCGAGTGATGTTAGGATAAATATGAGAGAAGAATGCAGTACACAGAAGAAGATCAGAGGAACAAGGACAACAGTGGGCAGCCATGCATCAAAGTGAAGTTTTCAGATTATACAAATGTTTTTCATTTCATCAAAAAGCATGTTAAGATGCAAAGGGGTTGTGGTCAACAGCACCTATAAACCACTGAATGAAACCAGCAATGCTTTAATTTTTCCAAGACACTAATGGTACCAAAACGTCAATGTCATAAACCAGCAGTTCTTAGCACCCACAAAGTTCACATCAAAAGATAGTTCCTACTGAGAAGCCAATCTATCTGTATATGGAACGAGGCATTTTTTTTTCACAAACTGGGACTTAAAGGAAAGCTATGAACTGATGAACAAACCTCATAGGTCATTGTTTTCCACTTTTCTCCACATGCCTTGCCAACCTGAAAAGGAAAAGATTATGCAGTTCATTTTCAAGCTAATTACTAATCAGAGAAATTGGGCAAAACAAAGAGAGGCAATTGAATTTACTAGCTATATAGCATATATATGTACCTCACGCATTGACTTGACACCTGGGTTCTGCTCTTGGAATTCCTTGCGGAAATCCTCTCTTTAGGAATCAAAGTAAAATTCAATTACCAAGGGGGAAAATGAAAATTTTTGGCATTTTTAAAATAGATCAAAGACAAATCCTATAAAGTTTATAGAAACAAGTTCAAGTGGGCAAGACAGAACATTTTCCATAACTTTAAAATAAAACGTGACTTTCATGCTTTAAAAACCAAAATAGTAGTAATAATAATAGGATGTAAAGTGAACAATAACAAATTAACCTCCAGGATTTCACAGGGACGTGAGATGAAATCCAAAGATCAAAGTGGCAGGATTGGTATTAATTAATACTGCTGAAATATCTGTCAAGCTTGGGCAAGACTAAAAACAATGAAGTAATAAATTTACAAGCAACATCATGGACTTATGTTCATAGTTACTTGGATCACTCTGCATGGAATTTACCCTTATGGTTGAACATATTGACACAAAAGAGCATCACTATGAAAGTCCACATATTAGCAGTAAGTTTAAGCGGTAACCGACTGGAGAAGAAATAAAAAACCAAGTAAATATGGGCATGTGTGTTCCTTATCTCCTCTTGTTAATATGATTCAATTTATTGTAATCCATATCTGTACTGAATCTAAAATTACTCCCATTCAAATTGCAAGAATGAAACAGAAGACAAGAGCTTATTCAGACATTAACATTTTGGTGTCTAATTGCATCTTTCATTTTCCACGCAATAAAAGACTTGGAAATAGCCCAATAGCCTGTGAGCCTACTAAAAGATGGGGTTGTAACAACCACAAGCATCAAGAGAACCAAGCAAAATCCTACCAAAGAAGAAAAATAAAATAAAATAAAATTTTCATCAATTAACTCATTCCAATAATGTTGGCAACCAGCTTCAACCAACATGTTAGGATTCTCATATAGTTGCTGAGCAGCCAGCTCCTAACCATGCCTAATTAAAAAGATGATGACAAGGAAAATAACAAAAACGTTAAGAATTATTAATAAATAAAAGCTCACTTACAGGAAGTAAAAGAAAGCAGTTGGAGGTTTCTTGGGCTTTTTAGCATCGAATTTCTTATTTTTCTTGGTCTTCGACTTTGGTCTCCTCTCGTTCTCACTCCTAACCACTCTCTGTTGCCGTGTAGACCTCTTTGTGATCTCATTGGACCTTATCCTCAACACCATTTTTCCCCTAGAAAGAGGAAGAAAAGCGGGGGAAAAAAAACAAAACATCAATATTACAACAAGCAAATAACTCCATTGACACAGTAAAACATAAATACAAATATTGTTCACGGAAGAAGTGTGCTTCCGAAAAAAGAGACCCAAAACAACAAAAACCACAATAAATTAAATAAAAAAGTTCAAGGGTTTTATTAGCAACAAAACAAAGAACATGTAAAAGCAAAGCAATGATGCAAAAGAAAAGAGAAAAAATAAACAGTGAGAGAGAGAGGTGAGAAAGTGGGTTTTACTCTTTAGAAACTCTTTTAGAAGAGGTCGAGGAAGCTAAGGAAGAAGAAGAAGAAGAGTGATATTTCTTGGATTTTGAAGCTTTCTTTGCCATTTTCTTCGTTTCTTTTCAGGGTTCTGTTCCTTTCTCGCCCTTTCTCGTCATCCTTGCTTTCTTTTAGGTTTGGGTTGTTTTTTTATTTTGACGACTTGGTCGTTCTTTCAGTAGATGAAAACGCTGCGTTTTCGTCCAGATTTTCCCTTTTATTTCGGGCAAACCTTGCAAAAGTCCCCAACCTACTGTGGCGGTCCCGATGTGTCCCCGACCTATTTTTTTATCTCATTTGTTTGTGTTTGTAATTGTGTTAGAAAACTTAAAAAAATATAAAATTAATATTAATATTTTTTTAGTATTTTTTAATTGTTTTATATATTAATATTAAAAATAAAAAAATAAAAAAAATATATATTAATATATTTTCAAACAAAAAATATTTTTTAAAAACATTTTATATTATAATATTAAACACACAATAAAATAGTGTTTGATATTATTATAGTGATTATTTTTTAAAGTTTTTTAAAAAAAATATATTAAAATAATATATTTTTTATTTTTTAAAATTTATTTTTACATCCATATATAAAAAATAAAAATAATATTTTAAAAAAAAATAATATTTTAAAAAAAAGGCACATCAACGTCAGTATTTGAATGGCCAATCAAATACTTTAGTTAGTTTTAGCCCACCAATCAAAGCTGTTAAAAAAATGGTATTTTTTCAAGAGAAAAACCCATAAATTCCCCAAACTTGTTCCCTCTTCTTTGTCACATGAAACTCGCATAATAAATCCAAGGATGTAAGCTATCATATTATATATAGCTAAAAGAGCTCAGACATTTACCGTGGATTGCACTGTGCAGTCACAGTAAAAGCTGAGCTGTCATGCTATCATTTTTTTATTTTTTTTTTTTTATTTTTTTTTTTTTAAGTTTCTTCAGTTTTACTTTGTTTTTTTAATGGATTTTGCTGTAATTTTTTTTCCGTTTGTTTTTTTTTTTGCTTTTTTAGGTTGTTTTTTCTTCATTTTTTCTTTGTTTTTTCTAATAGATTTTTTTTTTAAAATTGTTTTTGTTGATGTTAAATTTTTTTCTATCTTAAATTTTTATAACACACATTCCGGGTTTAATGGGTTAATCCAGATTTTTTTTTTTCTGGTTTTTCTTTTTAATTAATTTTTTCGTTTAATTTATTTTGTTAAATTAATTATGGGTTAACCTGATTTCATGGGTTAATCAAATTAACAGTAAAAATTGAGATGTCATTTTTTTTCCTTTTTTTTTTCTTAGGTTTTTTTTTCCTTCATTTTTTCTTTGTTTTGTTTAATGGATTTTGCTGTCATTTTTTTTTTTCCTGTTTTAATTTGTTTTTTTCTTTATTTTTTCTTTGTTTTTTTAATGGATTTTTTTTAAAAAAAATTTTGTTAATGTTAAATTTTTTTTCTATCTCAAACTTTTATAACACACATTCCGGGTTTAATGGGTTAACCCAGATTTTTTTTTCTGGTTTTTCTTTTTAATTAATTTTTTTATTTAATTTATTTTGTTAAATTAATTATGGGTTAACCTGGTTTCATGGGTTAACCAAATTAATTATGGGTTAAGCCGTTAATTTTTTTTTTCTACGCAGTTATCAAACTTTCATGACACGAATTCCAGGTTTGACGTGTTAACTTCGTTTGAGGGTTAACCCAGTTAATTCAGATTTTTTTTTTCATTAGTTTTTTTTCTTCATGTTGGTTTTTTTTTTCTTTTTAGTTAATCTATTTAATTATCACACTTTTATGACACAATCTTGCAGCCAAACCCACATCCAAGGCTATTGGTCTAATGTTGCAGTCAGACTCATTTAAACTTGAGTCATGTAACTTTAATATTATTATTAATATTATAAATATTACTTTTGGGTCAAGCGTTGTAGCTAAACCCAAGGCTTTTGGATATATCTTTGCAGAAAAACCTAACACTCTTAGATCTTAACCTTTTTTTATATTTTTTATGCAAGAAAAAAAAATTTTACCCGTGGCATGTGCCTTTGTTTTTTTTTTTCTTTTCCTTTTTAAGCCCTTTACCGTGGACTGCACAGTGCAATCTACAGTGAAAAAGATGATGCCTTTAGTTTTTTTCTTTTTTCTTTTTTCTTTGTTTTTTTATTTTTTTCTTTGTTTTTTTAATATTAATTTTTTTTCTATTTAATTATCAGACTTTTATGACACGGATCCCAGATTTGATGGGTTAACCCAGTTGATTCATAGTTAATTAAGAATTTTTTTTTCTCTTTCTTCATTAACTTTTTTCCTTTTATATGTTTTTTTTTCTTTATTTTTTATTTTTAATTAATATTTTTTTTATTTAATTTAGTTCATTAATATTAAATTTTTTTTCTATTTAGTTATTGTTTGATGCCTTTAGTTTTTATTTTTGTTTCTTTTTTCATTTTTATACCTTTGACTGTGGACTGCACAATGCAGTCCACAATGAAAAGGTTGATGTCTTTTGTTTTTTATTTTTATTTTTTTTAATTAATTTTTTTCGTTTAATTTAGTTTGTTATTGTTAAATATTTTTATATTTAGTTATTAAACTTTCATGATACGGATCCCGGGTTTGATGGATTAACCTGGTTTAACAAATTAGCCCAATTAATTATAGGTAACCCATCAATTGTTTTTCCTATTTAGTTATCAAACTTTCACGACATGAATCCAAGGTTTGACGGGTTAATCAGGTTTGAAGGGTTAACCCAGTTAATTCAAAAAAATTTCTTTTTCTTCGTTAGTTTTTTTCTTCCTGTTGGTTTTTTTTTCTTTTTAATTAATCTATTTGATTATCATACTTTTATGACATGACTTTGCAGCTAGACCCACATCCAAGGCTATTGGATCCGGTATTGCAGTTAGACCCACTTAAACTTGGGTCATGTAAGTTTAATGTTATTATTAATATTATAAATATTACTCTTGGGTCAGTTGTTGTAATCAAATCCAAGACTTTTGGGTATAACTTTACAGAAAGATATAACACTTTTAGCCCTTAGGTTTTTTTTTATATATTTTTTAAGCAAAAATAAATTAACCCGCAGCATCGCGCGGGTAATGAATCTAGTATAACCTAAAACTAATCCAAAACAAAAGTTCTGAATCACAACACTCCAATGACTTATTTCACTTATGGTAAACTAAAGCAACTTTAAAAGTCAACGAAACTCTGATGGCTTTAACTTGTCCACGATGATAAAAGCATGATGACACAAACACGTAATATTAATATGTTTTTTGTTTTTTTAATTATTATTATTATTATTATTAATATAAATATTCAGTTTATATATATCTCAATTAATTTTATAATTTTTAAAGTTGATAGTTATATAAGTTTTCAATAATTCTAAAAAGATTTTAATTTATAATAAAAAAATTAAATTTAAAATTTAATTAATTAAATTATAAAAATATTTTTTATTTTTTTTTGGTTGAAAGTGGTTGTTGCCGAATAGCCACCCTTTTTCAACAAAGTTTTCCCTCTCAGCGGGTTGTCTCCTTGAAAAGCAATTGAGTTCCTTAATGTATTCCTTGAATGTGGGTTTTTTTCTTAGAAAAATAGCAATCATGTGAGCTGCACGTGATTTCTTAGAATAAATATTTCCTTAAAAATATAGCTTATCAGGCTATGTTGTTTAGTTAATAAAAACTAAAAGCAATTAGAATAAATATAAAAAGTAATTAAATGATTTGAAATAAGAATAAAATATATCTCTTTAATTAAAACATTCTCATTCTTTTTTTTTCCCTTCAAAATTACATTTTGACTCTTTTTGTTTTTTGGTATTTAAACTTTAATTCTTATTATTTTGATTTCTAGTTTTTGTTCTTAACCCTTTTGTAGAAGTTTTATTTGTTATCAATTTCATTCTTCAATCCTAATTTATCAAAATATTGTATTTTTTTAATTTAGTCCTTATTGTTTTGATTTCTATTTTTTTTTCTTGGTTCTTTTGTAAAAGTTTTAATAGTTTTCAATTTCATCCTTCAATCTAAATTAATGGCATTGTGTTTTCTAACTGGCTCCTCATTATTTTGATTTCTAATTTTGTTCTTAATCTTTTTTGTAAAATTTATTATTCTTTTCAATTTCAACATTCAATCACAATTTTGTTTTTATTTTTTATATCAATCTTGATCCTCATTCTATAGATTTTTTTGGATCCTTTGCTTGATTATTTTTCTTTTCAATATCATCATTCAATCAAAGATAAAATTTATTTTGTATTTCAATTTTAGTTGGTATTTTTTAAATCCTTTTGTATAATTGATTTTTTTTTTAATTTCTTCCTTCAATATTTGATTGATTGAGAATTGAACTTCATATTTTTTTTTATATAAGATGCTTCAGGTTTAATGACCTAGGTCATTTATTTGAAAAGTTAACATATTTTTTAAAAGAAATTTATAATTTTTGTTATTTTTTTATCGGGTTATTCCGATCTCATGACTTAGGCTGCGGATTTGACGAGATATCCCGGGTTGGCTTAGTTTTGATTACTAGAATTACATGTTTGTCATGCTAACTCGGGTTAACAAAAACCGATTTTTTATGTCTTTTTTATCCCATTTTATTCTTCTAGATTTAATAGGCTATGAATTAAGATACATCATTTATCCCTTTTTGAAAACATATCCCCCCCCACCCCCCAAGCTGTTTTTATTTTAAATCTTATCCATCTATTATCATTTTCTATTTTTTTTCATCTAATTAAAATAAAGCCAGTTTATTCAACATAGTCAGGTCTATAACTCGAGTCACATATTTTTTTTATTTTTTAAAACACTCTCACAACACCTGAACATTATTTTTTTTCCATAAAAAATAGTTTAACCCCATGGCAAAACACAGACACTAAGGCTAGAGAGATTCTAATTTTGGTGAGCTCAGTCAACTTAAAAGAAGAAAAAACATGGCATTGATAAGAAATAGTAGTAGCCTTTTTCCACTTCTTACTTTATTATAATTTTATTTAAAAAAAAAAAAAAAAGCTAAAAGGACTTGGTCAAAAACTACACATACTCATATATTGTGAATCCATATAATAAAATTATTATTTTATGCTTGGAGGACAAACTTAATTAACTTAGTTTTGAGGGTAGGATGATCTTTTTTTATAAAAATCCATTTATCATTACAGAATTTAATGGGTTTAATCGGTGTTTTTAAATTTTTGTTTCATAGTATTGTTACTAAAATACCCTTAAAAGAAAAAAAATTAAAATAGGTTAAGGTGTTTTTTTAACTCTTTATATATTTTTGCACGGTGCAATTATTTAAATGCCCCTGGGAATAGAACTCATTTGGCTTTGGATTCTAAGACATTTTCATCATTTTAGTCAAATTGTTTTTTGTAATTCTCATATTAGGCAAGAGGTAATTGAGTTTTTGTATGTATATAAAATATAATTAAAATAAAACTTGACTGATGGTGCGTACGACATTGTGAAAACTCCAAACACTGCTTTCTAGGGTGACATTCAAGGCTCCTCACCACCCTCATCATGATGATCAAACACGTATCACAAGACAAACGATGGTTGAGCGCCGACGGCACATCTCCCCTCCTTCTATTTTTTCCTTTCCCCTCTTCAAAAAACATGTTATGCATTGCGAAAAAACAAAGAAGTTTGGTTATTTATTTATCGAATCAAATCTGGAATGAGAGGAATTGACTCGAGTGTTAATAAGAAAGAGAGGCAAGAGAGAGGAATTAGTTTCTTATTCTTTTGATTTCAATGCATTTGATATTAAATCCTTTTATTGAATCCTTGACTTTTGGTTTTTATATCAAGTTTGATTTTCATTTTTTTTATTGTTATTTGTATTTTTTTTCTTATCCTTTTCTTGATTGGAATTATTTTTCAATTTCATCCTTCATGATTTTTTTTGCGTCAAATTTGGTCTTTATTTTTTTAAAATCTATTTTTTCCCCTTTCTGATCCCTTTTTTTGTTGATTTAAAAAAACAATTATCCCTAATTATCTTGGTTGGTTGAGAATTTGATATTATTTTTTTAATTTTTTTTTTTATATAATCCAACCTCATGATTCATGCTTTAAGCTTTGAAGATTAAATTGGGTTGGCTTTATTCTTTTTAGGTTCTTTTTTTTTTTAATTAGTTTTTTTTTAATTTCATTCCTCAATATTATGTTTGTCCAAAATTGATATTTATTATTTTTTTTAACTTTTTTTTCTATGAAGTTATCCTGATATTATGCCTCGAGTCATAGATATAACATGTTCATTAGGGTTGACTCAAGCCTTTTTTTTCATTACTTTGTTTTTTAATTTTGCTCTTTTGATATTAGATTGATTTGAGAACTGAGCTTAGTAATTTTATTCAATATGTTTTCCACGAGGCTATGTTAGTTCCACGACTAGGTTATAAATTTGATGTGTTGTTTTGGATAAACTTGGATTAATTTTTTTTTTTTTAAAGTATGTTCTTTTTTATTTTCTCATTCAACATGTTATTTGATATATTTTTTATTTTTTTATAATTATCTCGTTCTCATTTATTTTTTATTTTGTTAATAAATAAAATCATTGTAACATTTTAATAATATTATAAGATTATGATTTCATAATATTAACAATAATTTATTTTTTACATTGAATTATTGCTAATTTTTTATTTATTTATTGTCAATATTTTTTTCTTCTAATAATATTATTATATTAAGCAAACTTATTCATCTCATTCAAGTAATTAACCGGTAACTAAGATTTGTATTTTAAGAATATTTACATTATCTTAACATTTTTTAATGTTCGAACAAAAATATATCAAGCACCCAACCTGACCCCGCTGGTTTTAATGAGCAAGCAAATTTGCAACTCCCCTCATTCACTCCTTCCCCGCTGCGAACACACACCATCGTTATCATCGCTCTCTCAGAAACTCCACACACAGCCATGCAAGCCTTGCAATCTACTTCTCTCCGTTCATCTCCCTTAAACCCACTTCACCAAAAACCCCACAATGCAACTAAATCCCCAACTCAAAGACTCTCATTTATCAAAGCATCCTCCTCCTCATCAACTAGTAATTCCACCGTTTCGGCTCCTAAACGAGAGAAAGACCCTAAGAAGAGGATTGTTATAACCGGAATGGGATTGGTCTCTGTCTTTGGTAATGAAGTCGATGCATATTATGATAAATTGCTTGCAGGTGAAAGTGGGATTGGGACCATTGACCGCTTTGATGCTTCCAAGTTTCCAACCCGGTTCGGTGGGCAGATCCGGGGGTTTAGTGCACAAGGTTATATTGATGGAAAGAATGATAGGAGGCTTGATGATTGTTTGAGGTATTGCATTGTCGCTGGCAAGAAGGCTCTTGAAGATGCGGATCTTGGAGGGGATAATCTATCTAAGGTTTCTTTCATTTTTTTGTTAGTTTGAATCTTTTTTATGTTTCTATTTCTGGGTTTCCTGTGGTTTGTTATTTTGCTTGTTATTTTGGATCTGATGGTTGTTTTTATTGTTAATTTCAAGAAAAAGTGAACTTGCACGGGGCAATTTTGTTTCTATTTATTGTAGCTGGTATTTTGATATAATAAGCACGAAAATGGTGAGGATGCTGGACAAAATCATTTAATCTTGAATGCTTCATTATGCTGTTTTTTTTTTTTTTAGAGAAAAAACATTTTTAAGTAATTTTGAATTGAATGGTATGCCGGGCCAGGTTGGATTTGGTATTTGGCTCTTTGTTTGTTTGTTTCATTGGTATTGAAGAAAGTATATGTACTTTCCTTTGCTCAAGCCACATACTTGCTTGTTGTTGTAATGTATGTTTTGCAGATTGACAAGGAGAAAGCTGGGGTGCTTGTTGGTACAGGAATGGGTGGTCTTACAGTCTTTTCTGATGGTGTTCAATCTTTAATTGAGAAAGGGCACAGAAAAATTACCCCATTTTTTATTCCTTATGCTATAACAAACATGGGTTCTGCCTTACTTGCAATTGAACTTGGTTTCATGGGTCCAAATTACTCGATTTCAACTGCTTGTGCTACTTCTAACTATTGCTTCTATGCTGCTGCCAATCACATTCGCCGAGGTGAGGCAGATATGATGATTGCTGGTGGAACAGAAGCTGCTATTATCCCTATTGGTTTGGGAGGTTTTGTTGCATGCAGGGCCTTATCACAAAGAAATGATGATCCAAAAACCGCATCTAGGCCATGGGACAAAGACCGAGATGGTTTTGTTATGGGTGAAGGTGCAGGAGTGCTGGTAAGCTCGTGTCTATTTCTGTGCTAAGGATGGATCATCTATAGATTCTAAGCTTCTTCATCTATTTTCCTCATTTTTTTCTCCTGTGAACTATATCTTTTTTTGACATTGCATCGGCATGTCATAAATGATGGAATTGAGTTCTACTTGAATGATCATAATTTAATAAGATATTGCACTATGAGTTGGAATCTAGATGTTATATGAACGGAGTTGTATGGTTTGGCAGGTAATGGAGAGCTTGGAACATGCAATGAGACGAGGTGCACCAATCATTGCTGAGTACTTGGGAGGTGCTGTTAACTGTGATGCTTATCACATGACTGATCCAAGAGCTGATGGTCTTGGGGTATCTTCATGCATTGAGAGAAGTCTTGAAGATGCCGGTGTGTCGCCTGAGGAGGTAACTCCCTTTGATTCTGATGACCATCCTAATTTTGCGTTCTTTTTCTTCTTTTGTAGTAGTAGTACTCTGGTGGAATGTATCGCAGCTGTATTACATTTTAGCAGTGTGATTTTTAAACCATTGCATAATCGTTCCCTCTGACATTAATTTAATACTCGTGCCTGCTATCTCTAGAAGTCCATCATCTGTAACTTTTGTTATGAATGGGATGTGCATCAATGCACACCATAGTGAAAAAAATAGTGCCAAGATACATTCTTTTAATATTAAAAACAATAATGTCAAAGTATAGGAGCTCCTTGTAGAAGTTATACACAAGTCTCGAGTTCTCTGCAGATCCACTTAGTTGTTGAGTGTAGTCCTCCCATTCCATGTTCACAGGCAACTACCAGGGACACATTTGGCTCTTAGGTGTTGGCATGTCGCTGGTTGGGGTGGAGAGTCAATCTCAAAACTTCTTGTTGTGGTGGTGGAGCTACTCTCACTTTTATTCTTTAGGAAAAATGCAACCTTAATACATGGACTTGTAATTTTGATATCAAAGTAACTTATTGTTTGCTCAACGTAGTATATGATGACTCCTAAAATTGCATCCTGTATGCTTTAAATTGTACGTCCATTAACTAGGTGACCATTCAGCCATCATTCCTAAATGTGGTTGCGAACATGGTAGTTGATGTTCCATCCATGTAAACTACCTCAATACCAAATGCCATTTTAGCCACTTCAATTAGACCAAAAAAAAGAAGAAGAAGAAAAAAGAACACAAGATTTCTGTTGGTTTCTCAGGCCTCTCTTCTCTCTGAGATATGGATTGTTTAAAAATAATTTCAAATCCAAATCTCTGTTTCTCTACTTTTCTGAGTGCTCCTGTATGGAGCGCCCACAAGAGAATGTCTTATTATCTTTGTAATTTCCTATGCACACTTTGGAAAACCTTTCAGGATGAGGTTTCATTTCAAATTGTTGAAACCCCACCAATGGGTAAGGATATTGGAGTTTGTGTGTGTGTAAAGTGTTGTAGTTGGTTCTGAATTTCTTTTGCTGATCATTTGTGATTTTATTAATTCATATTGATACATGTAAAGGGTTATTAAGATAAAAGAAAATTAGTTTGATTGCAATGACAGGGTTAGGTTATGACTACCTGAGTGGAACCCTGCTTGGGACTTGTTTATATTTGAATTTATCCTTCAGTTTATAATTGGCCTTTTTGGTGTTTGGATGTCCACGAAGATTGTGAAATGCTGTCAGTTGATAAGGGGAAAATGATGGTGAAGCTCAAGCTTTAGATTTGAATTCTTTTTTTCTGTATTTGTTTGGTTTTATATGTGAGGGAAATTAGGAGTTCCAACTGACGTAAATGGAGGAAAGCTGTGAGTTCATAGGAGAAGATAGAAGCGCCCCCCCCCCCCCCCCCAAAGGTTACATGGCTATTAGTTTTAAGTTACCATCTTAATGTCGTCATTCACATTGGCAGGAATGGGAAGTAAATATACATTAGCAGGAATGGGAATTAAATATACATGTGATTTAGGGATATTGCCACTTTGGTTCTTTAACTTTTTAAGATTTCTATTTGATTTTTTTAAAATTTTAGTTTTTTCTATTTGAGCGTTTAAATTGTATAAAGTTTTCTAATTTAGCACTTTCCTCTACAAATGCCCTTTTGATCATTGACATGATGATGGATTTGAATATTCTTCGTGAGGGTATTTGTGGAACAATTAATTAATTTAAGATTTTTTAAGTTGTTTAAATACTCAAATAACACAAATTGAAGTATAAAGATTCAAATGGAAATGATGAAAAAGTAGAAGGATGAAAGTGTGATTATCTCTCTAAATTAGGCCTTAATTGGACATGGTTTGATAGTTGAGACACCTAGAGAAGAATTAGAGATAAGGTACTCGTTGATAAAACTCAAGTTCATGCACTGAGTTCGGAATCTTTCCCTTCTTCTGTACTTCTTCAATATATGAATGCATGGTAAAAATCTGTTGTTGAATTCAATATATTAAATCTTTAGAATCCGAGACTAAAGTTAGGGATATGTACTTGGATGATTTAAAGTTCAATCATTTTGCAAATGAATTGGCAAATCACACCAACATAATGCAAAATGTTTCTTTTAGTAAATTTATTTCATACTAAATCTGCTTTGTTCTGAAAGCATAAATCAGGAAAGAAGAGTTAGAATTTTCTTGTCATGGGGTCCTGAATAGCTGGGAATCATATATTTGTTTAGTCTTTAAATGGGGTTGTTTAATGCCATCATAAGTTTTGTTCTATAATATAAGAAGGCTGTTGTTTCGGTTGATGCTATTGTTAGCAAATTAATCTAGGGCGTTAATTTTTCAGGTTAACTACATAAATGCACATGCAACTTCCACTATTGCTGGCGACCTTGCTGAGATAAATGCCATAAAGAAGGTATTCAAGAACACTTCAGGGATCAAAATCAATGCAACGAAGGTAATCTCCCTTCCTCCCTTTGAAGTTTGATTGTTTTGAATGGAGAAGCCTATAATGGTGTTTTCTTCCAGTGGATGGTTGACGTTGTATGCTTGCTCATTTTGTTTCAGTCTATGATTGGACATTGCCTCGGTGCTGCTGGAGGTTTGGAAGCAATTGCATCTGTGAAGGCCATAACAACGGGATGGTTGCATCCTAGCATTAACCAATTTGTATGTGTCAGATCATTTCTGAGTTTTAATTCCATAATTTTGTGGTGCTTGAGGTGTATTTTTGTGAACTTAAATAGATGGTCTCGTGAATTAGACTGTGCTTAGTGCATTCTTTTCTGACCGCAGAGTCCAGAGCCCTCAGTTGAGTTTGATACTGTTGCCAACAAAAAGCAACAACATGAAGTGAATGTGGGTAAGATGGCGAAAGCTTTCAGTGTGGATTTTGATTTTCATTTGCTGTAAACCAGAGTCTGAAACTGCTCACTTTAACCATGTCTGTCTACAGCTATTTCGAATTCTTTTGGATTTGGTGGACACAACTCCGTCGTGGTCTTTTCTGCATTCAAGCCTTGAGCATCTGGCCTCTGTACATTTCTTTCCATGCATTCAAGCCCCGAGCATACAGCTTGTCTGCATTTCTCGGAGGGGATCAGTCTTGCTTAGTCGAGATATGCTCAAGTGTCTAGTCACAGAGGCTTCTCCATCATTTAATTCGGGCATTCCAGGCTATTGTAGTTGTGTTGTAATAATTTTGAGTCCAACAACAGCTTTAAGGTTTATGGATCGTTGATCTTATATGATTAATTTTCGTTTTTCTTCTCCTTTTCCGTTGTTGGAACTCTTATAATTTATCTTTGTTATAAAAACTAAGCGAGTCTGGACCCGAGTCTAGGTGCAACCGGACAAGGCCTAAGTGTGCCTGGGCTCATCTTCCACCTCTGGTTCCCTTTTTTTCCCCCTTGTTATTGTTTTTTAGTTTTTTCATCGTTAAGTTACTGGTTAAGTGTACAAATTTAATACATTGGTTTTTTTAAAAAAAAACCAAAAAAAAAATCATCATTAATTTTTTAGCGTGGGTGTATAACTTAAAACTTTAAAAGTTGATTTTTTTCCCTAGTAAATTTATTTTACCATTAAATAATCTTTAAAAGATAGTAAATTTTCAACTATTTTTAATGTCTTATATATCAAATTAGAAAGCTGTCTTAATCCAAAACAAAGATTACTATCCATTATAATATTGTAATTACAATATCAGTAGTTTATTTTATTTTTTCTTTTGTTTCAGGGATCAAGTGGTCTTTTCAATATGTCATAAATATATTTTGAGGATTATGTGAGATTATTTTGGTAATTATATTTTTTAATGCACAATAAAATTACTAATGTAACCCTTAAATAAAATAATATAATGTCTCCTGCACAAGGATATTTTTATATTTTAATATTTAATAAAACAATAAAATTACTACATTACTCTTGCCATTTAAAATTTTAAACCTTAGCTTTAGGAATTTGGTTATGATTTCATCATGATTTGTTTGTTAGTATTGTTTACTCTCAGGAGTATTTTTAGTTTTATACAAATATTCAAAAAAAAAAAGAGGTGTTGACATATACCTCGCATGTATCGGCGTGTTGTCATTCATCATTTTTTTACAGCTAGATCCAGTGATTGTAACAGTGATTCCGTCATATAACTTGATTTATCTTGGCATCTTTTTTTTCTTCTAGATAACGTGTGTATGGTAGTTTAGTGTGGTTTGGCTCAAAAATGCTTTTCTTTTCTTTCTTTATTTTTATTCTCTTTCTTCCTCGGATTGTATTCTAGCCCTGCAAAAAATCATATAAGCCCTTCATTTTTTTCTTTTTTTGGTTCAATCATTCTTCTTTTATTTGCAATTGTTTTATTTAAATTGATTATTTCTAATTGGATTTTATTTTTAATTTCATCATTGGTCATTTAAATTTTATTTATTTATTTTTAAATTTGATCCTCGTTTTTTTATTTGTTATTTGTTTTCGTTTGAATTGTTTTCTTGATTGATTTTTTTTTCCAATTCCATCCCTAGGTATTTATTTTTATTTATTTTGTATGTCAAATTTGGTCATAATTCTTTTAACTTCTATTTTTTAATCATTTTCTTAATTGATTTGTTTTTTACAATTCCATCCTTAAACATTTAATTTAATTTCATTTTTATGTTGATTTTAGTCTTAATTCTTTTAAATGCTATTTTTTTGCATTGATTTTTTTCTCCATTTCATTTCTTAATATTTGTTTGATTAAGAAACTTGCTTCTTTGATTTTTTGGGTTTGCCTTTAATGGGGTCACTTTGATTTCATGATTTAAGTTATAAATTTGAAGGACTAGCTCAAGTTGACTTCTGTTTTCTTTTTTTTAAGGATTTTTTTTCAAATATTGTTTGTTGCTTGTATTTTTTTCACTTTCCTATTTACAGGGTCATTTTGATTTTATGTCCTAGATCATGTGTGCTGATTTATTGACCTGAGTTGGTTGTCGAATTCGCTTGAGATTTTTTGTTTGCCTTGACAAGTTTTGAAATTTTATATTTTTAAATTAGCTTCTACTAAACTTCTTGATAGGGTTCGGATCTAAAGTTTATAGGTTATGAACTTTTTAAGATTTAACCATGTTTGGGATGTTTTTTTTGGGTTTGCTTGATTTTTACATATATTTTTAATTTCACCCTTATAATTGTTAATTTTTAAAGTTTGATTCTTATTCTTTTTATTTATAACTATTTTATTTAGGATTATTTTTCATTTTTTTCATTAAATTGCATCCTTCTTGGGTTTTTTATATGATTTTTTATCCTCATTATTTTTGTTTGTTTAGCAGGTTTTTTTAATTAATATTTTTCTATCAATGTCATCTTTCAAAATTAAATTGATTAAGAATTATGTTTTTTAATTGAATTTAGGTAAAAAAATTCATAAGATGCGACTTGTAGAGATTATATTGGGTTTAAAAGGTTTGTTGGGTTTGCCCTGTTTTTTTTTCCTTTTTCTAAATTGACGCTTTCTTATTTTTTATCCTCTTTTTAACTTTGTTTTTGTTTAATTCTATTTTCTTAACTTTTGTTTTCTTATTTTTTTTTTTGGTTTGATTCTATTCAATTAGCTCTCAACAATTTGTTTTTATTTCACCCCTACCATTTTTAATTTATAAATAATATATCATATTCCAAATGATTTTCAATTTCACCTCCAAAGATTTTTTAATCTTTCAAGTTTTGTCCTAATTCTTTTAATTGTAATTTTTTTTGTTTGGGATATTTTTTTAAACAAATTTTCATCCTTATTGGGTTTTTTGCTGCCAGATTTTAGTTCTATTTTCTTTTTGTTCCTTTTTTTTGCAAGTTTTTTATTAATATTTTTTTTTCAACAATTCCATCATTCAAAATTAAAATGGATGACATCTAAGATTCTTGATTGAACTCGGGTCCATAATTTAACAAGTTGTAAGTTTTTTAGATTATACCAGGTTCGGTAGGTTTGCCTAGGCTTAATTGTTTTTTTTTTAAGCTAATTTTTTTTTAAAAGTTTGAATCTCTTTTTTTGTTAGTTTATTTATTGATTTTGGGTTTTTTTTGTATTATTTAAATTGCCAATTTAACCAATGACTTGGGATTTGGTTTTTTTTTTTTAACCTGTCACTGTTTTTACGTTTTAAAAAAAATTATTCAGTCCATGGCAACGCGTGGACAACATATCTAGTACAAACCTAAAGTAAGAGGAAATATCATGGATTGTAACCGTGTTTCTCTTTTTTTAGATTCTTAAAAAAAAATTCCACTCCAATCATTGAACTTTTTTTATTCTTTTTAATTTAAAATTTCACATTGTACTTTGTAGAAATTAGGTTTCATAATTTGCTTTTTATATGGTTATGAAAATATTGAAAAAATATCATAATACTAGATTAATGCTTGATTTCACAAAAAAAAATTTTGGTTATAGAGTTTGCAAAATAACTAAAATTAAGGGACCAAAACTAAGATTGAGGAGAAGAACAAGTCTTTATTTTTATATACTATTTATAGAGCACCTTTGTAACATTTTCTACTTTTGAGGTTTTGCAAATCTCGTTTTGACACTCTTTTTTATATCAGTCCAATATTTAATTTTATGTTTTTTTAGCTATTGGATTGGATTGAAAGAGGAGAGAGAAACTTATTGAAAAATAAAAAAAAATAAGAGAAAGATATTGATTGACCATATTTTAACATTAAAAAAGTAGTTTTTAGTGTCATTAAATTTCATTTGAAAGGAGAAATTTTATTTAGATGTTTTTTTATCCTTTCTCTTACAAGAAAAAGTAGATCGAGGTTCAGAAATAATTTTTTTCTTGACTTGATTTTATGTTGTTGGACTAATTTTATGGTTTTTTAAATTGATAAACTAGTTTATTAAGGTTACAACTTACAAGGTGTTTCTAAATGAAAATAAGCTAAAAATAGTTTTTTAAATTAAAAAAACCTAAGTTTGATTTTCTAACCACTTATCTTTGATGGTTGAAAATTAATAGATAGATAATATGTTGTCACTTACAATAAATAATTTCTTTTTAAAAAATAAAAAACAAATAACATATCATTTGTCTTTTTAAAAGCTAGAAGTTTGGAGTGCATGTTTAGCCCTGGAAGTCCAACACATAATAATTTTTTTTTTCTATTGGGCTATATACATGGCCCAAAGTCTATAGCGTATGCATAGTAATTTTCTAAGTTTCTTTCCCTATAATTTATTTTTATTATTTTAATATTTCATTGAGATATTAAAAATGTTGTTCAATTTTGTTATGTTTATCAAACAATGAGTATTAACAACTTTTTTCAATTCATATGTCCCTATTATGTAAAAATAAAAAATAAAAGATGGCTTATGAATGTACAATAAAAATAAAATTGCTTTTTATTTTTTTGGATAGATTTTTTACATTAATTTTTTTTTTTCTGCGTGTAAGGCCCATTTGTGAGGGAATGGACAATAGCTATCCCCAGCCCACAAACTACATGTCATTCCTGCAGTTTTTTAATCCTTCCCGCCAAAGGAAGGGCAACCCACTACCTCATTCCCGCCAAAATCAGAGTAGGGTAAGGCAAGGCAAGGCTAGGGCGCGAAAACAAAAGGAGTCCACATTCATTTTCCCCTTTTCATCTGGGGAAGCCTGAGCCTAAGCCTAAAAGAGAAGAGAAGAGAAGAGAAGCAGCAAAATCAAGAAGGGGTGGCTGTGAATATGGAAGACAGGAGCAGTCACAAGCGAGCTTTGTTGGATTTCTTAGATCAAAACATATACAAAGATGAGATCAAATCCATGATCAATCACAAGCGACGCCGTCTCATCATCAATATCTCCGATCTCCATTCTTTCCAGGATTTTGGTCCCAGGTATCTTACTTTTTTCATCACATCAGATCTTTTTTCCACCAAGGTTTTCATTTCTTGATTATCCTTTCTTTAGGATTTTGCGGAACCCTAGTGAGTATATGCAAGCATTCTGCGATGCGGCCACCGACACTGTTCGCAGCGTTGACCCAAAGTACTTGAAGGAAGAAGAGCAAGTTCTTGTGGGTTTTGAAGGTCCTTTTGTTTCTCGCCGTGTCACTCCTAGAGACCTTCTTTCTGAATTCATTGGCTCCATGGTTTGCGTGCAAGGCATAATCACCAAATGTACCGTCGCTTCACTCTCTATAATTATCTAATTTTTTTCTACATGGGATTTTAACATATTGGCAATTGAAAGCTAAACTGGCCCTAACATATGAATGTGATGCCTTGTTTCAATACTTTGGCGACAAGCATGATTTTCAATCTAAACTGCTAGTCTTCAATTTTAGGTTCCCTTGTAAGGCCAAAGGTTGTCAAAAGTGTTCACTTCTGTCCTCAGACTGGGAGCTTAACTACTCGTGAATATCGGGACATTACTTCTAATGTTGGTTTGCCCACAGGCTCAGTGTATCCTACAAGGGTATTGTCAAGTCCTTGACTTCTCTGTTCTTTGCCATTGTCAAATGAAGGTTTTTCATAGAAATTTATTTTCTTCAGGATGAGAACGGCCACTTATTGGTTACTGAGTATGGATTGTGCAACTACAAGGATCATCAAACCTTGTCAATGCAAGAAGTCCCTGAGAACTCTGCTCCTGGTCAACTTCCACGCACTGTGGATGTCATAGTTGAGGATGATTTGGTTGACTGCTGTAAGCCTGGTGATCGAGTGGCTATTGTGGGAATTTATAAAGCACTTCCCGGGATGAGCAAGGGCAGTGTGAATGGAGTGTTCAGGTAGCACCAACCTCTGAACTATATGCATCATCCCGTACAATGATTTTCTTTTTCCTCTTCCTGGCATGCTGTTTTCTGCTTTGAAGCTTGACAAAGTGATTTTGATGAACAGGACTGTGCTCATAGCTAATAATGTTTCTCTGCTCAACAAAGAGGCAAATGCACCGATTTACAGTCCAGAAGATTTAAAGAACATTAAAAAGATAGCCGAAAGGGATGATGCATTTGACCTGCTTGGTAATTCACTTGCACCTTCAATATATGGCCATTCTTGGATAAAGAAAGCAGTGGTTTTGTTGATGCTTGGTGGAGTGGAAAAGAACTTAAAGAATGGCACCCATTTGCGAGGGTGAGTGATAACGTTTTCTCTGGTTGGCATTTTATTGTTTCTGATCAATACAGAATAAAACAGTACCCCGGCTACATGTATTTGTCTACAAGAGATCAGATTCCTTTTCTGCTTTCTGTTTTATTTAGAGCAGTTTCACAGTGCCACGATTGCCTTTTGAGTCTAACTGATCCCCTTGTTCTTATAGTGACATTAACATGATGATGGTTGGTGATCCATCTGTTGCCAAATCTCAACTTTTAAGAGCAATCATGAATATTGCTCCCTTGGCCATATCAACAACCGGTCGTGGTTCTTCTGGTGTAGGTCTGACAGCTGCTGTTACTTCTGATCAAGAAACAGGTAATGAACCGTGGTTTAGGCACTTTAGCATTATCTAGTAGTTTTTTACTTTTTAATCTGGGTTGTAATTTGTTTTGACTTTTACCAGGAGAAAGGAGGCTTGAAGCTGGAGCAATGGTTCTTGCTGATAGAGGTGTTGTTTGCATTGATGAATTTGACAAGATGAATGATCAAGATCGTGTTGCTATACATGAAGTTATGGAGCAGCAGACTGTTACTATTGCCAAAGCTGGTATCCATGCATCTCTGAATGCTCGATGTAGTGTGGTGGCTGCTGCCAATCCCATATATGGAACTGTAAGTGAAATATTTGCCAATCATTTAGACATTTTTACTGCAAGCTGTTACATCATTCTATTCTTGTGTTCAAATTGCTTACCTTAGCTTTTTTCTATTTTCTGAATGGATGTGTAGTATGACCGTTCAATTACACCAACGAAGAATATTGGACTTCCAGACTCTTTGCTGTCTCGTTTTGATTTATTATTTATAGTGTTGGATCAAATGGATCCAGACATTGATCGTCACATTTCAGAGCATGTCTTGCGAATGCATCGTTACCGTTCTGCAACTGATGGTGGTATGTGATATATCCTTTTCATTTAATAAAGGCTACTTTCACAAATGCTCATCAGGAGAAACTTGCAAATATAGGTGAGGCAGCGGTTGATGGAAGAGAAGACAATGCTGATGCCGACTCATCTGTCTTTGTCAAGTATAACCGGATGCTGCATGGCAGGAAAACAGATAGGGGTCGGAAGCGTGATACGCTTACAATCAAGTTTCTTAAAAAGTATATCCATTATGCAAAGCATAGGATTCAGCCTGAGCTGACAGATGAGGTCACTATGCTTCTCATATTGTCTTATGAGTTTTTTCATCCCCTTATGTAAATTGCCAATCTTCCATATCTGATTCTACAGTTTAAAACAGAAAAATAACTTTTTTTGTTGGGGAACATGTGTTGCTCGCCTCCCAACCCACTTAAATGCAGAGTGGCTGTTTTCAAGCTAATGCTCACCCTTATGTCCACAGGCATCTGAACAAATTGCGACAGCATATGCTGAGCTCCGAAGTGCGAGTTCAACTACAAAGGTTGGTCTTAGCTAGGTATTGGATATAATTGATGCTGTTCTCATTCTTTTCATCATCTGATATGTGGCTTGCTTTTTGTAGACAGGCGGAACACTTCCAATCACTGCTAGAACCTTGGAAACTGTAATACGACTCTCCACTGCTCATGCTAAATTAAAATTGAGCAGAAAGGTATTAGTTTCCTATCTCTTTAGGCATGTTATGAGATTTGTGCTGTTTCACCTTCAGTTTTCAGTACTATCAGCATACAGGTCATTTTCTATGGGGTTACTATTTATGATTTCTTTGCATGTTGTAAATGATTTTTGCTTCTGCAGGTTTCCAAATCTGATGTTGAGGCTGCCCTAAAAGTTCTAAATTTTGCTATTTATCATAAAGAACTTACTGAGATGGAGGAGCGTGAACAAGAAAGAGAAAAAGAGTTGGAGAGAAAGCGCAGAGCTGAGTGTCATTCTCATAGAAATGATGCAGATGACCATACTACTGCTGATAGAGATGGGTGGGTAGACATTGCTTAAACATTCTTCCTGAAACTCTTTTTTTTGTTCACCATTTCCAGTGTCCTAGGAATGACTCTCACTATCTTTCTTGGTATATATAATGGACCATATCATCATTCCTCTTTCATTTTCAGTTACAATTTTTTTCACTCTCGTGATTGGAATGTAAAAACCACGAGCATACAATATTCAGTTGCATATCATAGTGTTGAACTATTTGTCTTTTATTTATGGATGCTTGTGCATGTGCTACATGGCAATTTTTTAATATTTTTTTTGGATAATGACTTGTTATTAAAACCCTAAGTGCTCATGCTTCACAAGTGTTCCAAAATGTTGCTAAAAACACCTAAATGAGGTAGTTGACAGCTGACAGCACGTTGGTCAATTTCAGCATATTTCAAAATCTTGGTTGTAGACAGACATTTGGATCTAACTAGAACTTCAAAACTATTGTAATTGTGCTAACATAACTCGGATCTGATGCTGCATCTTAATAAATAACAGTGTCAAGTTCTGTTATGCTGAACTTTGTGGGCATCAATTAATTAAATAAAAAGTTGTTGCGGTGTGCTCTTCTGAGAACTTCTGAGAACGAATGTGTTTGGGCTAGCTGGCAGCTGCATTAGATGAGGGTTTCTTTTCCTGGGAGTTGGGGGCCAGGATTGCTGAATTGCTCTTAATGAAATGAAATGAAATGAAATTAAATGCGGGAACATATTCTTCCAGTAGCACATGTATTTTTCTGAGGTTTGCACTAGTTCTGCAGTTCACATTTTCCCCCCCCTTCTGTTCAGTTCAACAACAGATGCCATGGAAGTAGATGACCATCCTCCAGCAGAGCAAGCTACTGCTGAGTTGTCTCTAGAAAGGTTTGATACTAGCAACTAATAGCTATGATCTTAGTTTCATCCTTCTGGTTTACTACTCTGTTCCAGAATTCTTTTACAATGCTGATTATGTATTTTGGCCCTGGCTGAGTTGCAGAATTGAAGCATTTAATTCAGCATTCCGGGAGCATATGCGTTACATGGATAGCATAACCATTGATGACCTAGAGAAGGTTGTCAACACAGGAGGTGTTCCCTACTCCAGGGAAGAGATAATGCTTCTATTACAGGTAAATTGATCTTCTGTATTCACTGGGAGGGATTATCATACAGGAATTTTTGCATTCTATTACTGTTACAGAACTGAGGGCCTTTTTTTCACTTTTTTTTTTTAAACGGGAAATTCCTTTTGGAGTTTAGAATTACTTTTAGGTGCGTGCATATAGTGTATACACGTTATGTTTCTTCCCTCTCTTATAGAAAGGATAAATTGTAAAGAAACGTTTCTCTTTATAATATTTCAGAAGCTGCATGATGAGAACAAAGTGATGATAGCAGATGGAAAGGTTCACATGGTGATATCGTGAGTTGTTGCAGTATCATCTGCAATGGCAAGCTCAAAGCAGGTATTTTGTTGTTAATCTATACAATTTGTATTCACAACATATGAAGAGGTATCCGGCTCTGTTAGATTTAAACTAATTTGCACCCTCGTCCAAGCTGGAGAAAAAGCAAAAATCTTTTTAAAATTTATGCTTTTAGTGTTTCTATTTTCCTAAAGGACACTTTTGGGTTTATTTCCTTTTTCCTTTCTTTGTGTTTTCTCTTCTTTTTTACTTTTTTTCTTTTTTTTATATTGGTGGTAGACCGAGGATTGAGTTTCAGGATTTTTCAGAGTCAGCCTTGGTTTGGAGGGCAAAATGGAAGGTTGAAGAATTTCCAGCGTGTACTTGCTGAGAGCCCGTCTTAGCAAATTGCAATGCGTGCATTATAGAGCTTAAGTTAACTGGGAAGTAGCTTTCGATTTCGTGTAGGATTTGGTGCCTTTCTGTACTTGGTACCCTAAGGCTTAGTTAGAGCTTCCAAATATCTGTGGGACCCATTGTGAATTTCCTTGTATTAAGGATATGCAAATCATTACGTTTCCTCTTTTTATTGTTTGGTTATATTGCTGTAGGTGCTGCCTGTTTTTGGTTATTCCTCGTCTCCATGAACAGTGCACAACTCTGTAGGGTCGATTAAAAGTTTGAAGGCTCTGTTGTGATTGTTTTAAATTTAAAACTTGCAGTAATTGTTTTAAATAATAATTTTCCAAAACAAAGAGCACTACATTCTTTTTTTTAAATCTAGCTCTTTTCTGTTCGCCATGTTTTAAAAATTTGAAAAACTTACTAAGCTGTTATATTCCTATGTCTTTTTAATTATTTTTAAAGATAAACCAAGCTAATACTATTATTTTTTATTTCGAAAAACTAGTCAGTAATCTTTATATCTTAACTTTTAATAGAAAAAAGTCTTTAAATAGAGATTAAAGAGTACGGCAAAGAGAAGTGCAATGCTTAACAAATTATTTATTAAAAAGTAAGAGAAAAGCTTCATAATGGGACGATAGGCAGAAGATAGAACAGAAAGAAATGAAAAACAAGAGAAATTAGAGGCGGTGAATGTAATGTCAATCTGATTCTACTTTGCCCGCTCATTTGATCCTAAAAACTTCCCTTCTCCCCGTCTACACATCCATTACTATCCTCACCATTACCCTTTTTCTGCAATTCTCTTCATTACCATACCAAGAACCTCCCAATCTTCCTTTCCTCGTATCCATCAAGGTAAATACTACTTCCACAATTTTCTTGTAACATTCTGGATGCAGTTTATCATACTCTTGCATGGTTTCTTTATATTCCAAGAATGCATATGTAATGATGTGTTTTTTTTTTTTAATGTCATCGACAAAAAATAACTCTCCAGTCTTTCTACTCCATCAAAACAAGGATCAGAGATTATAATGTTAGTTTAATATGCCTTGTAGCTAATCAGTTGGTTATATATGTTATTATTATATTCATGTAAATACATATTTATTATTAATAAAGACTTAATTTATCTTTAATATTCATATAATATTAGATTAATGAATTTAGAGTAAAGATAAAATCCATGTGATAAAAATACTTTACAAAGAATATTATAAAAATATTATAATTATAAAATTCATATTGCATCAGAGCATTGTTCCTAAAATATTCTTAGTCGATGCTTTTTTAAATACTGGACATTCATTAGAGCCGGAAAGATTGATACATATTATCTTCTTTCCTTTATAAAAGAAAACAATTGTTCTCATAAGCTGAGGTATAAGAAATACTTAGATGTAGATGCTTATCAGAAGACATGTACACTGAACTAATCCACATGAGAATTTTATATGGAGAGATCACCTATGTCTATGAAAATGCTCATGTGACGGTTGTGTAAGTGATTCTTAAACTTGAGATGTAAACCCCTAGAATAAAATTTTACATAAATTAAAAATAATATAGATGGAAAAAGGAAAATGAGATAAATGTACAAATCAAATAAATTGGGGTTCAAAAATTTTTCTAGTATGAATTTCCCATGTAAAATTGGAGAATATAACTCTACAAAAAAAAAAAAAAAATCCAAATAAATTAAATTGCTAAGGTATAATTAAAAGACAATGGAACTATAAATACCCTATTCTCTTCTCTATGTGGTCGGTTGCATAAGGTAAGAAGGAGGGGGGAGATTTCAGATTTTTTTCCACTAAAATTAAAGGAAAACATAAAAGTTTTAGGACTATACAAACTTTAAACTACTAAGTAGAGAGAACACTCATTGACAAAGAAATTAACAAGGAAACAAGTGAAGCAATTGTGAGGAAAAGAGGAGGAGAAGGCCGACTGCATGCAAGGAAGGAGAAGCTAAAACTCTTCGACCAAATTTGAGTTAAAATCCAAATTTCCTCAAGATAAGGACCCTAGACCTAATAGTGAAAACCAATTTGAAATTTGATTATGAATTGTGTACCAATTTCAGATTTTGTAAATTAGAGTTTTTGAGTGAAAATTGAAGGAATTGCAGAATTTATTAGAATGAAGTTAATTAAACTACTATAAGTTGTTTTGAACATGAAAATTATGCAAAATTATCAAAGAAAAATCAATGATTAAGGGACATGAGTGGCCAACCATGTCAGGGTTGAATGGGAGGAAAAGAAATTCTGAATTTGTACTTAATAAACCTATTCTGAATTTGTACTTAATAAACCTTGTGACATATGTTATGATGTGAACAATGAGTAAATGAGACAAACCATTACATAGAAAAGGAAAAGGGGACCCTTAGTCCCCTTAGGCCAACTTTGGCCAAGAATAGATTGAGAGGAGGGAGGAAGATTTTTGGCATGTTAAATGTTAATGATGTATGGATTAGTTGTAGTAGGAAGCTTACTAATAGGAAAAAGCATGAAAACTTGATAACAAGAAGCTTATTTAAGTCAAATGCGTGTGTTACGTGAGGTGGATATGAAATTATTAACCATGGGTATAGCTTATGGTTTGGCTTAGGAGGAGTCGTGAAATGTAGAAAAAACATAAGAATGCATGTCTAGAGAGAAAAAAGGAAAATAGGAATAATGTAAAGTTCATCTAAAAACCGTCGATGAAAACTAGACAGATTTGTCACCTTGATTCTAGAAAGGATTTGAGCCTAAAAATGATAAAATTCAGGGAAGGATTCTCATTGAAGTTATAGCCAAAGATGTTATCTTTCCAACGAATTTGACTTTATTTAATTTGGAGTCCTAGAACTCTAGATATAGGTAAACATCTAAGAAGAGTTCGAGCTGTCACCTCTGTTGGTAGATTCGACCAATTGACAAAATAGAAAAACTTAGTTGCATTAAAAGCAAAATCAGACTTTTTTCACTTAGAAAATGTGTGGTGCTGTGTCTTAAGTTCAAATTAAATAAGCTATATTCAAAACTAAATTATTAATGATAGTTGTAAATTTGTAATTTAATAAAGAATAAAGATCTAAAGGGATATAATGAGAAACAGGGATATAATGAGAAATATAAATGTAAAGGAAATATATTTTTTTTGGTAAAAATTTTAAGATTAATTGATACAAAAATGGACAGGAGAATAAGAGGCATGCCTCTCGGGAATACAAGAGGAGGGAAACAGAAAAGGAACCAATACAAACTAAACAAAAAAATATATTCAAATAACAAGAGGGAGGCTTATAAGACTAGAATATCTAACAACCCTCACATGCAAATGTCCACTTGAACCATCTCAACATAAGAGATAATAGGAGGCAAACAAGAACCGCAATGAAAAACCCCAACAACTTGAAACCTTTTAAAAGATAACTAATGTTCCTGGGGACCCCAAATGTCACAGACCATGGCTGGGATGGTGCATTTGTGTTCCATATTAGTAAGGTGTGTTCTTGTGAGTTGGTATATGTTATCACTGGTGGTTTGAGGAGGTTGGAAGTGGTTGCTGAATATACGGTTATTTTTTTCTTGCCATATAAGGTAAACCGTGGTTGACAGGAGGAGACGAGCTATCAAGTGGTTGATGTCCTTCCCTTTTTGGTAAGTAGAGGCTGCTCATGTGATGAGAAGATCCCAAGGATTGGTTGGCCGTTGCATATTTGATTTGTTGCAGACGGTTCCCCATATTATGCTTCTGCATTGGAAGAACGAGTGGCTGTGAGACTCATGCAAACCACATAGGATGCAGATAGTGTTTTATATGATATCCCCGAGGTGTGTAATCTGTCCATGGTACGTAGTCATCCAAGTGAAGCAAGCCATAGGATGAACGAATGTCGGGGGATGTGACCTTTAAACTATAAGATTTCATGCATAGGGTTCAAAGGTCTTGAGTCTCGAAGAAGCTCCCATGCAGAGTCTATGGTGAAGGTTCCTGATGGATGTCCTTTCCATACATAGTGATCTTCCATGTAGGGTCGTAGTTGGAAGCTGATGGAGTTCCATATTGCTTGTAGGTTGGGGTTGCTGCCCTGGAAGTGCCATTGATCCCCATGGATGATGTCATAGACTCTTGCAATCCAAGTGAGTCCTGTGGAGGAGAGGAGTCTATGGGGGAGAATATCAATTATTATTTTGACTTTTGGGAGCCAGTAGTCATACCAGAGGAATGTTGAGGTTCCATTGCCAATACATGAAAGAAACAATCCTTGACACTATGCTCGGTTTTAAAAGATCTTTCCTCCAGGACCAAGATGGATTGAAGGGGATGTTGATCTGCCAATTCGATCTCCCACGAAGCAAGACAGTGTGCACCCATGTTTTCCATATGGAATGCTTATCAATCAGGAGGTGCCAAATATGCTTCATAGTTGCAGCCTTGTTCCATATTTTCAGGCGTTTGATACCAAGACCCCCCTCTTCCAGGGGGTAACAGATTGCATGCCAGGCTAATTTAGCTCTGGTAGATTCTAGTGAAGTCCCTTTCCATAGGAAAGCAGCGAGAATGCTTTTAATTGTTTTGATGGTTGAGCAATGGAGGATGAACATGGTAGACCAATACACTTGGATGGAGAAGAGGACCAATTTAATGAGCTGGAGCTGAACTGCATATGTTAGGGATAATGAGGTCCAAAGTTTGATTCTGGCTATAATTTTATCCACCAGCGGGAGGCAATCAGTATGAGTGAGTCTTGTGGTGATAATGGGGACTCCCAAGTATCTGACTGGAAGGGCCCTTTGATCGAATCTCACTTGGTCCTGGATGGTGCTCTGAAGGTCTCCATCAATGCCTGAGAGGTATATGGAGCTTTTGGAGAGATTGATCATGAGGCCAGACAGGGTTGAGAATTTATCTAAGGAGGATTTGAGGCTTCCTACCGAGGCTGTGTCTGCATGGCAAAAGAGCATAATGCCGTCTGCAAAATATAAATGAGTGATGGTGTTTTCCTTGCAACGCCAATGATACTTAAAACTGGGGCTTTGAGTTTCTGTATAGAGGAAGCCTCCCAAACCTTCCATTGCTAGGACAAATAGGTAAGGTGACAGTGGATCACCCTGGCGTATACCCATGGTGACTTTGAAGAAGCCATGAAGTTCACTATTCAAGATGACAGAATAATGTGCTGTGGTGATGCATTTCTTGATCTAGGATATCATGGTTGGGGGGATGGCTATGGCTTCAAGGCCTGCAAGGATGAAGTCCCAGCTTACTGTGTCGAAAGCCTTCCTAAGATCTACCTTCAGGGCATATCTTGTAGGGCCTTTGTTGAGATGGTAGTTATGCATGAGGTCTTGAGTGAGGAGGATGGCATCAGAGATTCGCCTACCTGGAAGGAATGCAGACTGGGACATGCCAATAACATTAGATAAGACAACCTTTAATATGGTCATAAGGAGCTTGGAAATGCATTTGTATATAACATTGCAACAAGAAATTGATCTAAAGTCATTCATGCATGCAGGCTTTTCAATTTTAGGCACTAGAGCTACCCTGGTTGTATTAACACAACGTGGCAAATTGTTATAGGAATAAAAAAACCTGACAACTGCCATAAATTCTACCCCACTTGTGTTCCAGCTTTTCTTGAAGAGTAGGGCATTGTAACCATTAGGGTGTTAAGGTTTCTTAACAAATGTAGAAGAAATGAGGCGAAGAATAGAGGATTTGTTAGAGAGAACTTGAGGGAGAAGAGTTGAACTGAATTGACTGTATTCTATATATTTCGTAATCAACTGATACCCTTGATCATGGTTTTATAGTAACCGACTACTCTAACTAACTATAACAGTTGTAATAATATGCTAACTAACTATGGCTAACAACTAACAAAATTAACGACCCCTTTGGTTGCGTGTTGTAGATGTTACCAATCCTGCACCTTCTTTAGTTTCTTCTTTCCCTATACTGCACCCATTCTTAGTGACTAGATACGTAATAGTACCCCCTCCATGAAAAGATTCTTGTCCCAAGAATCTATAGCTGAAACAATTCAAGTATCAACACTGAAATCAGGAAATTGTAACTATAGCTCTGTCAACTCCTCCCACATAGCATCTTCAGGGAAAGAATTTGACCATTGAATTAAACTTGCTATCACAGTTGTATTACCCTTCTTCATAAGTTTCCTTTCTAGTATTATAACTAGATACACTTTAACTCTGCACTCGTCATCTACGATTGACAAGGCTTGAGAAATGATGGCCAGCTCTCCCACCCTTTTTTTAAAATAACAAGACATGAAACACATGATGCACTGCACTTCCTATGGGCAACTAAAGCTTGTAGGCTACTGCTCCACTACATTCAAGGACTTGGTAAGGGCCATAATACCTGGGATTTAACTTGTAATGCTTCCTATACATGACACTGCCCTGCTTATAAGGTTGAAGCTTTAAAAAAACCCAATCTCCAATAAAAAATATCCTCTTTGATCGTCTTTTATCTGCCACCTGCCTCATTCGATTCCTTGCCCCGTCTAACAACCCTTTGATTAACTGATCCATATTAATCCTTCTCTGTGTCCACTCCTCCACAATAGCTACTTGAGTAGCATTAGTAAGCACCATCTTCTTTGCTGGAGGTTCATATCCATACAAAGCTTGAAATGGGGACATGCTGATAGTGGAATGGAAGCTGCTATTGTATCACCATAGTGCGGTGGATATCCACTGGTGCCATTTCTTTGGACAATGCATAGTAATACATCTTAAGTAAGTTTCTATGCATTGGTTTACCCTTTCAGTGTGCCCATCTGTTTGAGGATGATAGGCCGTACTTAGTAAAGAATGGTAACTGAGATGTTACGTGAGATTACTAAGTCATCTTATATAAAGAATGTTATACTTTGTTCCTGTTATATGTCATCTTAGTCGAGGTAACGAAAGGACAAACATTGAGTATAACATGAACTATATGAAGCTACTTGAGTGACCAAGAGATGATTCATCACCTTAGATGAATTAGAAAAAATGTTTTATTTATTCTCAAATCGTATTGGCTGAGAAATCCTTGGCCAAGGTGGAATGAGATTTGAAAAGAGTTTTAAATCTTATTCAAATGATCAATAACTATTATGTAAAGAATAAACATGATCTAACATGACAAACATACTCCATACGTTAATGTTAAATCAGAATATTATTGATGAAAAGATATTAATTACATTGAGAAATTGGTCACTAAAAGGTTACGTCAAATCACTAATAACTTTTCTAATAGTTAGGGGATCATGAGACGTTACTAGACGATATACCTGATCTTCAAATATAAATTAATCAATTATTTAATTGATAATAAATTAAAATTTTTAATTCTATTTAATTAAAATTAAAATTTATATTTGGGCCAACATATTAGAAACCTAACGTGTTACATACATTAAGAACCATTAATCATAAATTAAATTGGGATGATTTAATTAAGTATGACTTGATTTAAATATATTTTAGAAATTAAGGAATAGATTGTAATTAATACAAAGATTATATTTCTAGACCTAGAAAAATCAAGTAAGGGCTTGATTGAGTTAATTTCTAAAATTATCCCAAATTAATAAATGAATATCATTCAGGGGGCAAATTGATATTTTTTTGATTTATAGAATTCTTCAAATTTTTCTAAAAATAGTAAGTTATACCTCTTATTTTTAAGATAGTTATTGTCTGTTAGATAGAAAAACTACAAAAACAAAAAAATTAAAACTAACACTGTAGGCATATCAATCCCTCTTTTCTAAATATAAATTCAGGAGATTTCTCATTGGTGGTTCATGTGGATTATCATTGGAGGCCGAACAATTGGACGACTTGTGGTTTGCGACAATTCAACTTTTAAATAATTATTTAAAGAAAAAAAATAAGATCTTCAGGTAATAAATCTCTAAATAACTCTATATCTGTCTAATAGGGTCTTAGAGACTCCCAAATAATTTTGTTTTATACTTTCTGCTGCGTGTATGCTATTTAGGAAAACCAACAATGGTATGAGAGCTTTTGTTAGAATAATTAGGGTTGTTTGATTGCATGTTTTATTGTAATTGATGTTAATTAGAAATTAATTTTATGTGAGATATAAATTTTTTCCCAAACAACAATTTTTCCCTCATGATTTTCGAAATAAAAAAAAAAAATTGATTCAAGCCTCAGTTACTGTTTTGGCCAAGGCTAGCCAGTGTTATTAAACCTGGCCCAGCGGGTCGACCCGATAGCTGGACCGGTTCGGGTTTAATAAAAAACCGGCTATGGCAACAGCCCGGCCAAACCCAGACGACTTGGCTGGTCGACCCGGGACCAGGGCGACCCGGGCGAACCCGGACGAGACCCGGTTTTTTTTTTTTTTTAATGTGGGATAAAAAAATTTTGGTTTAAATATTTTAACTTAAAATGATAATATAATATCTTTTCAATGTGGGGTTTGAAGCCCTTTCATATATATACTCTATGTTCACATGAAAAAAATTATATTTTTTCAATGTGGGATTTGAAATCCATTAGTATATATACCCTATGTTCCCAAGGAAAAAATCATGTTTTTTCAATGAAAATCATGTTTTTTCAATGTGGGATAAAAAACCTTTTGGTTTAAATACTTCAACTTAAAATGATAAGATAGTATCTTTTCAATGTGGGGTTTGAAGCCCTTTCATATATATACTTTATGTTCACATAAAAAAAATTATATTTTTTCAATGTGAGATTTGAAACCCATTAATATATATACTCTATGTTCCCAAGGAAAAAATCATGTTTTTTCAATGTGAGATAAAAAACCTTTTGGTTTAAATACTTCAACTTAAAGGGATAACATAATATCTTTTCAATGTGGGATTTGAAGCCCTTTCATATATATACTCTATGTTCCTATGAAAAAAGTTATGTTTTTTCAATGTGGAATTTGAAACCCATTAGTATATATATTCTATGTTCCCAAGGAAAAAATCATGTTTTTTCAATGTGGGATAAAAAACCTTTTGGTTTAAATACAACTTAAAAGGATAACATAATATCTTTTCAATGTGAGATTTGAAACCTTTTCATATATATACTTTATGTTCCCATGAAAAAAGTTATGTTTTTTTAATGTGGGATTTGAAACCCATTAGTATATATACTCTATGTTCCTAAAAAAAAAGTTATGTTTTTTCAATGTGGAGTAAAAAACTTTTTTAGTTTAAATACTTCAACTTAAAAATTTAACATAATATCTTTTTAATGTGGGATAAAAAACTCTTTAAAATATTATTTTAAACTTTATTATTTATAATATGAATAATCTATATTTACATTGATTTTTTCATATGAAATATTAAAACTTTATTTTTTTTAATTTTCTCGGGTTAATCCAGGTTGATCCGAGTTAATCCGGGTTGATCTATAAAACCCAAGACCCGGATTCTTAGCCAGGTTAATCCCCGGACCGGATTTAATAACTATGAAGCTGGCTGGAGCTTTGAAGATCCGGTTGGAATCTGGAATTCCAGCTAGATTCCAATCAATTTATAGGGGCGGCATGCTTTGCATAACATGCGGTGTAGACTTGGAAAAATATGGTGCCAGCCTTACATAAAAGTGTGCAGTTATAGAGAATAAGCCTGTAAAAAATATGAAATTTTATGTACACAATGTTGTGCTCTAACCTCTCAAGATTTAAAAGTACATTGAGATGGGTGCCACGAGTCGAGTATTGAATAACCCGAGTGTGAGAAAGAGAGAATGTGTAGAGAACGAGAGGTTGATTGGGCCCTGGGCCCAAACAAATAGGAATTCTAGGAATTTCATGGAAATTTTTATATTTTTTAAAAACAGAAAATTCAATTCTTAAAAACTTTTTATGAATATGTTGTTTGAGGAAATTTGAAGTTTTTAATTTAAAAAAAAATTAGAAGCCCTGAGTTTTTTTAATCATTTTAAAAGATTCTAATGGCTTATGGCTAAGCATTTAAAAACAAATTTCTGCACATTAAAAAAAAAAGAAGAAGTCTTTTCTTCTTAAGAAATTCAAATTTTGTTTTATTTATTTCTAAAGTATTTCAAAGAATATTAATGGATGAACATTGTTTTTCAATTACTTTAACGTGTTAATACGTTTTTAGAAATACATTAGTGATCTTGAAATTTCTTTCTTATACATGTTCAAAAGTTGTAGCTATTTAAAAAATATTTAATATTTTTAATTTTTAAACATCTTCAAGTATTTCAGTGGCTGATTTTTTTTTTAATTTTTTTATCTAAAGATTCCAAATATCTTTATGCATTAAACACTTCAAAGACTAAAATTAAGTGTTTAATAAATCATTTCACAACATTTTCTTCCTTAAAGTGGTAGCCATCTTATAAGTTACAGTAATTTATTTTAATTTGGTTGAATTGGCTAAAATTAAGTAAAAATTGATAAATCATTTTCTCAATGGCTTATTTACTGAAATACTGCAAATATAAGCACAATTTTGGGGTTTTATTAATAAATAAGCCTCTAAAAGATTAATTAAAAGGTTTAAATTTTATGAATTCTAAAAATATTAAGAGAAAATTCAAAATAAATATTATGAGAATTTATTTAGGTAAAACTAGAATCCGTGATCGACCATCATTAGAAAAAAAGAATAATATGCCTTCAAGTGTTTATATATATATAAAAGTTTAAAATCTAATTGTGTTTTAAACTGGATTTATATTTTCGTACAAGGAGATCGATATAATTATAAATTATTACTTTATTTTGAGCTTAAAATAAATTTTCCTGAATTATGAAATGATCGATTAGTGTTCATTTTGTATTATTAGGCATGGTTCTATAGTGTTATTATTAATATGTCTGAGCATTGATTCGCAATCAAGGACTCCGTGGCCCAATGGATAAGGCGCTGGTCTACGGAACCAGAGATTCTGGGTTCGATCCCCAGCGGAGTCGTTCCTTTAATGTTATGTTTTTATATTAAACATCGTATTTGTATTTTAGGTTGTTTACACACCTTGGGATACGAAAATAGATCATCATGCTCTCTCTGTTTGGGACTGGAGAGGCAGAGGAAGGAAAACAGATTCCTAAGCGAGTTCATAGTGATTCTCGAGTGAAGGAGCATGGACTAGCCATGTTAACGAAACAGGGTAATGCTGGGGAAAGAGTCAGAGCCAAAATCAAAATCAAAATCAAGGTATTACCGATGTCTTAAGCTCACGCACTTCCCCACTTGACTTAGCCATGTTAACGAAACAGAAGGCATATCTTTGGCCTTTTCCTAATAAACTTACCACTTTTAAGTTCTGTGATTCTCTAAGAATTGCACCGTCACACACAACCTTTGAATAAAGTAGGGCCAAGAGTTTGTGACTCTGTGGTGGAGAGTGTCTATCTCCAAAGTTGGTCCTCTGCATGCTTATGAGTCTACACATATTTATACACCTAGCTTGGATTTTTTTTTCATGGAGAAGGAATTGTGTCATTGGCCAACCAAGTGGCTCATCAGTTAGTGTTAGTTCGTGCCATGAGTTCTACGCCTAACATGAGATTAGAAGAGAAGTTGGTGTGCCATGTATTTGTGACAGAGTTCGTTTATTTTCGTTGGTGTTTTTTTTGGGCTGGTAGGCATGGCACAAATATAGCTATTGGTGATGTCAAACAATGCATGTTTGTTAAATGCCTTTTCATGAGAGACATAAAAAAAATTATGAGTGCTATATTAAAATTGTCAATGCAAGAAGACAAAATAAATGTATAAATATAGATGAAAAATCACAAATCAAGAGAAAAAATTAGATTAGATTGGTCACTACGAGGCGACCGCGCTGGTCACCAAAGAAGTAACTAGTCGATCTTCCAAGGGGGCGACCATAATTCTAATTAATTTTTTTTTTAACCTTATCATCCATTTCAAGTCTTGTAAATATACATGTTTGGAAGGCTAAGAAGAAAAACTAAAAGTTTATTTTCGTGGCCATATTAAAAATGTTACCTTTATGGTTATGCCTTAAAATGCTTGCATTTTTTCTGAACTCATGAGAGATTTTTGTTAATGTTTTCTTGAGAACGATACACAACCCTTTTAAGGATAGTGGTCCTCGAAACCTAGAGAATGATCCTTATCCTTTTAGAGACATGTGGTCACACGGATTTAGAAATAACAATTACGGGAATTTAAAGACATGCTTGGATACAAAGAGACTTTTCAATGGATATTCGCACGACAAAGATATGGAGAAAAATATAATTTTTTTATTTGAAAATCTCAATAGATGAGGATACAATGCATATGATAGTTTGGAGATTATTTGATCTTAGGCAAAAAATCAAATGCATAGACTTCTTTCCCTAATTCTAGTTGCTTCCTTTTCTCATAAATTATGGAGGTAAACTCTAGTGATAAATCTTTCCATCTTTATTCTCAAGGCATGACATTTCTCAATATCATGCCTATGGTTACAGTGAAAAATAAAAAACTTGTTTCTGTTCCTCATCTTCGCATCACTTTTCATGGGAGAAAGATATTGTACAAATACTTCTCTTGGATAGCTAGTGCCTTAGTATGTGTGGTGGACGAAGGCATAACTATAAGTTTTAAATATTGTAGTTGGACATTGATGGCATTAGGAAGACTTTTCTTTGTGAAAATATAGGTGACTTTGTCTGGTCATGCTAACTTCTTCCAATCTAATAACATTTTTCAATATCTATTTGACATTGAGGAGATTTTTTCCAGGGAGTGTATATAACCTTTTTATAACAACCTGGCTTTTTCAAAGCCAAAATTGGTGGATTTTCTTTTTAAGTTCTCGATACTTCTCACAATGACATTCTGTAAATTAGTTATTAGGTTCCCTTCTTTATCATTGTGTCATATAGATATAGTTTTCATAAATCAACATTTTTATAAGATAGATACTCAATATACATGCTCATAATATTATATTTTCATATTCATACATTTATATTACATCATATTGACATACTCATTAGTTTGCATTCTTGTTCCACGAGTGCAGAACAATAATTTTACACAACTAGTACTTTCTTTCATACGGTCCTCATATGATTTCACAACACAACATTCTCATAAAAGAGAATATCACATAATATATTCATAACATCGTATCTACATGTTCGCACATCCACATTCGCGTTCCATTACAATTTTCATTATAAGTCCTTATAAAAGTACCGAATGACAAATATTCAACATAACACCTAAGAAATACTATTACATAACACCTTTCAATATATGTGAACCAATTGAACAAACTTTTCTATGCACCTTGATTGTGTGATGTTCCTATTACAAAACAATATGGATATAAGAATTATAAATAATCTAGCATAATAATAAACAACTAGAAGTATGTTGTCGTTACTTTTCGTTATTAACTTAGAATGGATAGATTCATTCATTTACTTTTTGTAACAACCCGGCTTTCCAAGCCCAAAACAGCAGTAATTTTTTTTTATATATATACTTAATACACATGGTGCTGGTAATCAGTGAACCTGAATCCTCACATCGTCAAAAGACAATCCATACAATCAACATTTCATTTAAAAGTAAATCTTACACAAACACGTAATATTATGGTTGCATGATTTGAAGTTCATATTAAAAATATATACATAGACATGAGTTTGCATTCCTATCCTACTAATAGCCATTACGAATTTAAACAAAAGGATCTAATAAAAGTTATACATTCAGTACATTGATTTGTACAAAATACATTGTGATTCAGAATGCACCTACATGATTCCTTGCAAAAGTAGGTTCTCGTATATCGAGTTTCCTAGACATCTCGTTGGTGTGACGTCCCTGCAACAGTGCAAAACATTTAAGAGAATGCAAATACTTAATAATAATAATAATAATAATGGTAGCTAACGGTCTGGCAGTTAAATGAAGCATTAACATTTATAATTTCTTCATGTATTTGGTATAAACAGCTAGTAGTACATATAGATGCACAACTTTTCGGATGCCATTAGCCGAAGCTAATCATGCCATTAGCCGAAACTAATCATTCTTTGTCCTAGCCATCCATTTGGATGCCATTAGCCGAAGCTAATCAGTCCTTCATCCCGGCCATCCATTCGGATGCCATTAGCCGAAGCTAATCAGTCCTTCATCCCGGCCATCCATTCGGATGCCATTAGCCGAAGCTAATCATTCATTTGTCCCGGCCATCCATTCGGATGCCATTAGCCGAAGCTAATCATTCTTTATCCCGGCCATCCATTCAGATGCCATTAGTCGAAGCTAATCAACCATTAGTCAACATTTAAGCATTCGACAATCTAATATCGGTCCTAACAATATGGTAATACTCATATTAAAGTATTTCAATATTCAACGTATGAAAAGAAAGGTGCAAGTCACCTACCTGCTCCACCTGTGGGTTGTTCTTGTCTTGATGATGGTCCAATCCCGACCGCACCACCTAAGACATTAATGGTCACAAATCAGTACAGTTGTATTTTTTTTTTGAATTACATTCATCACCACACTTATTTCAAGAGTTCATATGTTCACATTCAAGTATTCCATATTTTACACCATCATATCATGAAATTGTTATTAGCATTGAAGTCATTTCTGCCTAGGAGGCTTATTGTAGAAATCGGCAGCGAGAACTGGTTCGCTGGAAGCTGCCCAATTCGGCAGCGAGAACTGTTTCGCTGCCGGTAGCCAGTTCGGCAGTGAAAACTATGTCGCTGTTGGCACCACACTTTCGCTGCACAACGCCTAACTCGGCAGCGAGTGCTAATTCGTTGCAGAAGAATCAGTTTCGGCAGCGAATTAGAGTTTCGTTGCACAACACACAAATCGGCAGCGAATGCTAATTCGCTGCAGCTGACACAGTTTCACTGCACAACACATAACTCGGCAGTGAATGCTAATTCGCTGTAGAAGACTCAGTTTCGGCAGCGAATTAGAGTTTCGCTGCACAACACACAAATCGGCAGCGAATGCTAATTCGCTGCAGCCGACACAGTTTCGGCAGCGAATCACCTTTTCACTGCACAACACACAACTCGGCAGCGAATGCTAATTCGGTGCAGAAGACTTAGTTTCGGCAGCGAATTAGAGTTTCGCTGCACAACACACAAATCGGCAGCGAATGCTAATTCGCTGCAGCCGACACAGTTTCGGCAGCAAATCACAGTTTCGCTGCACAACACACAACTCGGCAGCGAATGCTAATTCGCTGCAGAAGACTCAGTTTCGACAACGAATCAGAGTTTCGCTGCACAACACACAACTGGCTTAGATCTTAGGTCAATTTTCTTAGGGTTTTCTTCTTCATTTCCGTTTCTGGTCTTAAGGAGAAGAGGAGGGGAGTTTCATGACCCATACCTTTTGAATTTAACTAAGTTTGAGGAAGGTTTGTCACTATTCTTTCTCTTCTCCTGCTGGTTCTCCTCCTTCTTCTTCCTCTCACGTTTTCCAGCCCTCTTTTTCCTTTCCTCTAGGCAGCTGTCCAATCTTCTCTCAAGGTCTCATCTTTCCCTCACACGTTCACAAAGCACTCTCTACTGGTTTGATTTAAGTTTCTGTTGTGAAAGAGGAAGGGAAGAATGACATGCAACTACTGTTTTGGGAAGAAGATGGATCATTCTCTCTCCCCTCCTTGTATTTATACTCCCCATCAAAAGAAGTGGGTTGTTTGGGGGTTGGTTTAGATGTGTTCTTATCCTTGTTTTGGTCTATCTAAAACCGGTTTTACCCCTCCCTCCCAGTTCTGCGTCGCCGTCGATTGAGAAATTAGCAACGAAAACTACATCGCTGCCGATTTCTGCCTCGGCAGCGAAAACTGCAGCGCTATCCAGAAATCGATAGCAGAAACTGCATCGCTGTCGATCAAGAAATGGGCAGCGAAAAACTGTGTCGCTGCTGATTTCTGTATCGGCAGCGAAAACTGCGTCGCTGCCGATTTCTACATCGGTAGTGAAAACTGAGTCATCATCTCTCTCTCTCTCTCTCTCTCTATATATATATATATATATATATATATATATATATATATATATATATTCTTTTGGGTGTTTACATTCTCCCTTCCTAAATATGAATTTCGTCCTCGAAATTTAAGAAGTTTCACACTCCATACCTGGTAGTTCAAATAAATTGGGTTACTTTTTCCTCATCTCAGCCTCCCTCTCCCAAGTTTCCTCTTCTACTTGAGCATTTCGCCATAAGATTCTGACGATGGGGATCTTTTTGCTCCGTAGTTCCTTCACTTCCTGATCTAGTATCCTTATGGGCCTCAATTCCAGTGTTAAGTCTTCCTTGACTTCTACTAGAACCTGGGGTAGAACTCGGGCGGGGTCCACGTCAGCCTTCCTTAACAAGGAGACATGGAACACATCATGGACCTTGGCTAACTGTGGGGGCAAGTCCACTTTGTAGGCTACAGGTCCTACTCGTTGAAGATTTTGAAGGGTCCGATGAAGCGGGGAGTTAACTTCATTTTCAATCCAAACCGTAACATGTTCTTCCATGAGGCTACCTTCAGGAACACCTGGTCCCCCGTACTGAACTCGAGAGGTCTTCTCCTCACATCAACATACTTCTTCTGTCTATCCTGTGCGGCTTTGATGCAATCCCTGATAGTTCTCACTTTCTCCGTCGTGACTTGAACCAACTCTGCGCCATATAACTTCCGGTCCCCAATTTCCTCCCAACACAAAGGAGTTCTGCATCTCCTACCATACAAGGCTTCATATGGGGCCATCCCTATTATGGCTTGATAACTATTGTTATACGTGAACTCCACCAATCCCATGTGTTCCTCCCAGTTTCCTCCAAATTCTAGCACACAGGCCCGTAATAGGTCTTCCAAGACTTGGATGACTCTTTCTGATTGGCCATCTGTTTGAGGGTGAAACGCAGTGCTCATGTCCAATCTTGTCCCCAAGGCATGTTGTATGCTCGGCCAAAGTCGAGAGGTGAACCTGGGATCTCGATCCGATACAATGGACACCGGAATCCCATGAAGTCGTACCACCTCATTTATGTAGATCTTGGCAAGCTTGTCCACCGAGTCGGTCATCTTAATAGGCAAGAATAGTGCGGATTTCATCAACCGATCTACGATGACCCATATCGCATCATTTCCTTTCCTCCTTTTAGGAAATCTTGACACGAAATCCATGGTGATCATCTCCCACTTCCATTCTGGAATTTGTAATGGTTGTAATGGTCCCGCAGGCCTTTGGTGTTCAACCTTGACTTGTTGACATATCCCACACTTTGACACATACTCAGCTATTTCCCTTTTCATATTAGGCCACCAATAGAGGTGTTTCAGGTCTCGATACATCTTAGTGCTGCCAAGATGCATGGAGAACTTGGACTCATGTGCTTCTTGTAGAACCATTCGTTTGACTATTTCGTCATTAGGCACGTACAACCGTTGTCCCATCATCAAGGATCCATCATCCGTTACTCGGAATTTCATTTCTACCCCGGCCTCCACATTCTTCCTAATCTTGGACCCCACCTTGTCATGGAATTAGGCATGTAGTATCTGTTCTCGATACGTTGGTCGCACCAATAATTGGGCTACTAACCCACCTCCTGCATTAATTCCTAAATCTGCACCCATCTCTTTCAATTCTGCCAATTGCCGCTCCTTTCCCACTGTTAAGCTTCCTAAGGAGGCTTTATTTTTGTGACTAAGGGCATCTGCCACCACGTTTGCTTTCCCCGGGTGGTATTCTATGGTGCAATCATAATCCTTAATGAGCTCTATCCACCTTCTTTGTCGCATGTTCAACTCCTTTTGCGACATCAGATACTTCAGGCTCTTATGATCAGAAAAAATTTGGGTTCGAGACCCATACAAATAGTGTCTCTATATCCTCAAGGCAAATACTACAGCAGCCAACTCCAGGTCGTGCACCGGGTAGTTCAGCTCATGAGTCTTTAATTGCCTTGATGCATAGGCGATCACCTTCCCATGTTGCATCAAAACACACCCCAATCCCTTCCCCGAGGCATCACTATATACCACAAAACCCTCAGTCCCTGAAGGAAGGGTTAACACTGGAGCAGTGGTGAGCCTCCTCTTCAATTCTTGGAAGCTTTTCTCACATTCTTCCGACCACACCCATTTTTTATCCTTCCTAGTTAGCTGGGTCAAAGGGGTTGCAATCAGGAAAAAACCTTCGATAAATCTCCGATAGTATCCTGCAAGTCCCAGGAAGCTACGTATTTCAGTGACCGAAGTCAGTCTTTCCTATTTCAAGACTGCTTCGACTTTTTAGGGGTTAACAAAAACACCTTCGGCTGAAATGACATGTCCCAGAAACGTCACTCTCTTCAGCCAAAATTCACATTTACTCAGTTTTGCATATAGCTGGTGATCTCTCAAGGTTTGTAAGGTTTGTCTCAAGTGTTCTTCGTGCTCCTCGAAAGAATTCGAGTACACCAGTATATCATCAATGAATACCACCACAAACTTATCCAGGTATGGTTGGAAAACCCGATTCATCAAATCCATGAAGAGGGCTGGGGCGTTCGTTAACCCGAACGGTAGCACCAAAAATTCATAGTGTCTGTAACGAGTTCTAAATGCGGTCTTTGCTACATCCACTTCTTTAATCTTCATCTGATAGTACCCTGATCTCAGATCTATCTTTGAAAATGCCCTCGCTCCCTTTAATTGGTCGAACAAATCATCTATCCGAGGTAACAGATACTTGTTTTTCATTGTTATTTTGTTCAACTGTCGATAGTCAATACAAAGTCTATGGGTTCCATCTTTCTTTCTTACAAATAGGACCAATGCTCCCCAAGGAGAATTACTAGGCCGTATGAACCCTTTGTCTAATAATTCCTGTAATTGAGTCTTTAACTCGTTCAGTTCTGCTGGAGCCATCCGATACGGTTGTTGGGCTATGGGTGGGACTCTAGGAAAAGTGTCTATAGACACCTCTACCTCTCGCTCCGGGTGTAGTCCCGGTAGTTCTTCAGGAAACACATCTGGGAATTCCTTCACCACAGGAATATCCTTCAGTCGTGGACCTTCATCATTAGAGTTTAAAATGTATGCGAGGTATCCCATACATCCCTTTCTTAAAAGTTTTTGGGCTGTTACCACCGATATTAAAGCATTCAGTTTGAGAACTCTCTTCTTCAAAACTCATTTTCTCGCCCTTAGGTGTTTGGAAAGTAACAGTTTTAGCATAACAATCTATTAGAGCCTTGTATTTACTCAACCAATTCATGCCTAGGATTATGTCAAAATCATGCAGCTCTAAGGGAATCAAGTCTACTTCTATTTTATACCCAGATAAACTAACCCCCACATCCACATATACAATATTTGTTTCAACCATGTTTCCCATTAGAGTTCCAATTACAAACCCCTTCTCTGCTATTTCTACTCCCTTTCTCAATTTAGTGACAATTCTCTTAGCAATGAATGAGTGGGTGGCACCCGGATCAAACAACACATGCACATTAAAATCATTCAATAGTAGTGTACCTGCCACCACATCCGATGTAGCCCTGGCCTCCTCCTGTGTCAGGTGGAAGACCCTCCCCGAGGTCCAATCATTTTGTGCCCTCGGTTTCCCTTGACTGGAGTTTACCCCTGATTGAGAAGATCTCACTAGCCTATTAACGGTGACTGACTGTTGGTGGCTCTGACTGGGCTGTCTATAGCTCTGTACTTGTCCGGTGTTCCTTTTGGGGCAGTCCCTCTTGTAATGACCTCTTCCGCCACAGTAATGACACCCTTGACTAAGATACTGGCAGTTCCTCCACCTATGACCCTCTCCTCTGCACACAAAGCATCGCCCGGGGGAAACTGAGCATTCCCCAGGGTGTTTTTGTCCACATTTTACACAAAAAGGATAGTCAACACCCTTGCGGTCATCGGTCCCAGTTGAAGAGTTTGCCCTCGAGTGCGACTGTCCAACCATCACTCTCCCACTTGACTGTTGGTGAGGCGGTAACATCAAACTCCCCTTTTTTCCGTACTGCTCAAACACTCCACTTTTTCCTTTCTTCAGGTGCGATGGTCTGCCGCTGAAATAGTTCCCATCTCTCTTTTTGCTTATGCCCTGATACCCCCCTTGGCTTTCTCCAATTCATGCCTCCAGAGCTTGTGCAGCCTCAATCAACTCTCTCACAGATTTAAATCGCAAGGCGATCAATCCTTGTCTCAAATCCTATCGTAAACCATCTCTCAACTTCTCAATCATATGTTTCTCTGTCGGCACATAGCGTGGGGCGAATAATGAGAGGTCATGGAATCTCCTTTCGTACTCCAATACCGACATATCACCCTGTTTTAATGCCAAGAACTCTTGTTCTTTCACCTTGCGATGATACTTGGAATAAAACTGATTCTCAAACTCTGTCTTGAAGTCACTCCAAGTTAGTGTCTCGGTTGCACGCCTCAATTGAACTGTTTCCCACCATGTTATGGCCCTATCAGACAGTAACTGGGTTGCACAATTTACCCTCAAACCCTCGGGTATGCTTATTTGAATCATTGTCTTTTCTACCTTCCTGATCCATCTTCCAGCTATCTCTGCATCTTGTTCCCCCATATACGGTTCACAGCCCATTTCCCTCATACTCTTGACTAGTCGCACCAGTGGCACCACATTATCCATGGTCATGCTAGTCATAGGGGCTGCTTGTGGAATCTGCATGGTGGGAGTTGTTTGTGTCGCTGAACTAGCCTGCCCTCCATCACTGCTCTAACTATTTGTACAAGGAGTCCCGCATCTACATATTGTGGGGGCACACCAGCTGGAACAGTAGATGGTTGTGCTTCTGATCTTTCTCGCTGCTCTGTTACGATTGGGGGTGTTCCCTCTGTCTGATTATGCCTCGGGCCTTCCCCCTCCACCGTATCTTCCCCCTGCAAGGTTTCGGGTGGTATTATCGGAGCATGAGATGTCGTATCATCCAAGGGATCTTTGTCTTGCCAACCTTGGGCACCTTGGTTCATGGCCCTCCTTTCTAAGGAGGGCGGCTCAGTTCGTGTCCCTTGTCGGGTGCGTACCACCCTGAAATTCACCGCAACAACATATTTATTAATGATCCTCAAGATCGAACCAAGTGCTCTGATACCAACTGTAACAACCTGGCTTTCCAAGCCCAAAACAACAGTAATTTTTTTTTTATTTTATATATACTTAATACACATGGTGCTGGTAATCAGTGAACCTGAATCCTCACATCGTCAAAAGACAATCCATACAATCAACATTTCATTTAAAAGTAAATCTTACACAAACACGTAATATTATGGTTGCATGATTCAAAGTTCATATTAAAAATATATTGTGATTCAGAATGCATCTACATGATTCCTTGCAAAAGTAGGTTCCCGTATATCGGGTTTCCTAGACATCTCGTTGGTGTGACGTCCCTGCAGCAGTGCAAAACATTTAAGAGAATGCAAATACTTAATAATAATAATAATGGTAGCTAACGGTCTGGCAGTTAAATGAAGCATTAACATTTATAATTTCTTCATGTATTGGTATAAACAGCTAGTAGTACATATAGATGCACAACTTTTCGGATGCCATTAGTCGAAGCTAATAATTAATTTGTCCCGGCCATTCATCCAGATGCCATTAGTCGAAGCTAATCATGCCATTAGCCGAAGCTAATCATTCTTTGTCCTGGCCATCCATTCGGATGCCATTAGCAGAAGCTAATCATTCTTTGTCCCGGCCATCCATTCGGATGCCATTAGCCAAAGCTAATCATTCATTTGTCCCGGCCGAATATGCCATTAGCCGAAGCTAATCATTCTTTGTCCCGGCCATCCATTCGGATGCTATTAGCCGAAGCTAATCAACCATTAGTCAACATTTAAGCATTTGACAATCTAATATCGGTCCTAACAATATGGTAATACTCATATTAAAGTATTTCAATATTCAACATATGAAAAGAAAGGTGCAAGTCACCTACCTGCTCAACCTGTGGGTTGTTCTTGTCTTGATGATGGTCCAATCCCGACCGCACCACCTAAGACATCAATGGTCACAAATCAGTACAGTTGTATTTTTTTTTTTGAATCACATTCATCACCACAATTATTTCAAGAGTTCATATGTTCACATTCAAGTATTCCATATTTTACACCATCATATCATGAAATTGTTACTAGCATTTAAGTCATTTATGCCTAGGAGGCTTATTGTAGAAATCGGTAGCGAGAACTGGTTCGCTGCAAGCTGCCCAATTCGGCAGCGAGAATTGGTTCGCTGCAGGCTGCCAGTTTGGCAGCGACAACTGTTTCACTACCGGCAGCCAGTTCGGCAGTGAAAATTATGTCGCTGTTGGCGCCATAGTTTCGCTGCACAATGCCCAACTCGGCAGCGAGTGCTAATTCGCTGTAGAATACTCAGTTTCGGTAGCGAATCAGAGTTTCACTGCACAACACACAAATCAGCAGCGAATGCTAATTCGCTGCAGCTGACACAGTTTCAGCAGCGAATCACCTTTTCGCTGCACAACACACAACTCGGCAGCGAATGCTAATTCGGTGCAGAATACTTAGTTTCGGTAGCGAATCAGAGTTTTGCTGCACAACGCACAAATCAGCAGCGAATGCTAATTCGCTGCAGCCGACACAGTTTCGGCAGCGAATCACTTTTTCGCTGTACAACACACAACTCGGCAGCGAATGCTAATTCGGTGCAGAAGACTCAGTTTCGGTAGCGAATCAGAGTTTCGCTGCACAACGCACAAATCGGCAGCGAATGCTAATTCGCTGCAGCCGACACAGTTTCGACAGCGAATCACTTTTTCGCTATACAACACACAACTCGGCAGCGAATCAGAGTTTCGCTGCACAACAACACAGTTTTGGCAGCGAATCAGAATTTCGTTGCACAACACACATTTTAGCGTGTACACACACCACACATGCTGTAACAACCCCAGCATATACATTGTCACTAAGTTCCAGCAGAACACATACATCGAAACCATCAATTTCAGCACATAATCCTTCAACAAAATCCCAGTAGAACACACACATGGAAACCATCAATTACAGCATATAATCTTTTAATAAATTCCAGCAGAACACACACATTGAAACCATCAATTTCAGCTCATAATCCTTAAACAAAATCCCAGCAGAACACATATATTGAAAATCATCAATTACAGCATATAATCTTTCAATAAAATCCCAGCAGAACACATCAATTACAGCATATAATCTTTCAATAAATTCTAGCAGAACACACACATTGAAAACATCAATTACAACATATAATCTTTCAATAAAATCCCAGCAGAAACACACACATGCATGCTGGCCCGTCCCATAGTTGAAGCCAACCCTGTACCATGATTTGTTATTTCCATTTTATTTATTTTTCTTTGTTAGATGTTCTGAAATTGGCTTCATTTCATTTCTGTTTCCTTGTTCTCCTAGTTAATTTCAGTTTCCTCCACAGCTGGCTTAGATCTTAAGTCAATTTTCTTAGGGTTTTCTTCTTCATTTCTGTTTCTGGTCTTAAGGAGAAGAAGAGGGGAGTTTCATGACCCATACCTTTTGAATTTAACTAAGTTTGAGGAAGGTTTGACACTATTCTTTCTCTTCTCCTGCTGGTTCTCCTCCTTCTTCTTCCTCTCACGTTTTCCAGCCCTCTATTTCCTTTCCTCTAGGCAGCTGTCCAATCTTCTCTCAAGGTCTCATCTTTCCCTTACACGTTCACAAAGCACTCTTTACTGGTTTGATTTAAGTTTCTGTTGTGAAAGAGGAAGGGAAGAATGACATGCAACTGCTGTTTTGGGAAGAAGATGGATCATTCTCTCTCCCCTCCTTGTATTTATACTCCCCATCAAAAGAAGTGGGTTGTTTGGGGGTTGGTTTAGATGTGTTCTTATCCTTGTTTTGGTCTATCTAAAACCGGTTTTACCCCTCCCTCCCAGTTCTGCGTCGCTGTCGATTGAGAAATCAGCAACGAAAACTGCATCGCTGCCGATTTCTGCCTCGGCAGCGAAAACTGCGTCGCTGCCGATCTAGAAATTGGCAGCAGCAACTGCATCACTACCGATCAAGAAATGGGCAGCGAAAAACTGTGTCGCTGCTGATTTCTGTATCGGCAGCGAAAACTGCGTCGCTGTTGATTTTTGCATCGGCAACGAAAACTGAGTCATCATCTCTCTCTCTCTCTCTCTATATATATATATATATATATTTTTTTTCTTTTGGGTGTTTACACTTTTTATATGCATTGTACATCTTTTATTATTTTGTTAAGTGTATATTTCTCACTCACACACCTCAATCTATCTATAGGAGTTGTAGGGCCAAAGTTTAACATCGGTCGAGGTATTCTCATTTACAGTTTCCTTGTTCATTTAGAGAATTTTACAAGTTAACATTTTTGTTGTAGTTAATGTTGTATAGTGTCAACAATAAGCCAATAACTCATTTTATCCGACCCAATGCATACCACAAAACACCCCTTATATGAATAACAAAAGGCCCCAAGTTCCCTTAAAAAATTTTAGAACAACCTAATAGAACTTTTACCCTATTTATATTAAGAAATACAGTAGAAGGTGTGCGGAAAAATTGTTCCCCATACTAGACTATGATTCATGGACATTATTGATTCATTATGCGCGTGAGTTTTTTTTGTCTTTTTTTCTTATTCTTCTTCTTAATTTAGCCCATTAAAGACTTAATTGGATACTAATTTGACATAGGATAACTTTCCAACCAAGCAACCATCCTATAAACAATGACAATACCTAAGGCATGATCGCTACAAGCAATTTTATAGTCACATAGCAATGACAATTGTTTGAATGTGGAACAAATATTAATTTCAAATTGCAGAATTTAAAAAAATTAAACTCATCTATCCCTTGCTAAACTGTTAATAATAACACATAAATAATTAAATTGCTACTATAAGAATATAAATCTTTAAGAAATATTTTGTCACTTGGGAATGGTCATTAGAAAACTTCTTATCAACTCAATATCAAGAACTGTCTTGAGGAGTGTTTAGCATAAATAATGAAATAGTTGAAATAATAAGGGCATAGTGATGAGAACACCACCCAAGATATGCTAAAATTAAATTTGAATGATCTGCAACTTGATTGAACAAGAATATGCCTTAAAGAACCAAAGTTATACACAATGATCATCCTCTTCTTATTTTTATAAAGAGATGTGAACAAGCAATATAAAATCACAACAAAGTTGATTAATCAATCAAAAAGTTTGTAAGTCCAATCAATAACTTAATATAGAAATTATTCAACCACACAAAATATGGCAAGAATATTGTTTTTTTTTTATTATTAAAAATAGTTTCTAACCTACAAAAAAATCTCTGCAAAAATTTTTTTATTCTAGAAAGAATTTTAAATCTAATAGGATATCTTTAATGAATATAGAAAAACCTAATAAATAATAATAATTCAATAAACTCAAATTTAAATAAAAGATTGTAATATCTCTAAAAGATCTAATAATAACTAAAACAATAAAATAGCTCAAATAATTTAAATAAAACTAAGATTATTTTTATAATCTACTTAACAAAAAAAAAGCTCCAGCGTACCAAGGAATGTAACCTAAAAAGAAACCAACAACAAACCTTGCAAAAGAAGTAACGTCAATGAACCAAGTCAGAAGAAAACACATTAAAATTTTGAGTTTAAATAGAATAAATTTTACAATGTCACAAGTGCTAAAAGGCTTTGCCTTCTCAAGGCTTTGAAATAAGAAAAAGTTTCCTGAAATAAATTCTCGTTTCACCCAACTTCCTATTTTCCATTCTACAAGATCATTCCATCAATAATGAGCTTCTTTTCTGCCCATCTTGCCTCGTGTAATTAAAATTGAGAGCAATGAATATCTGTCCTAAGAACTGATACGTAGTGAAATAAATTATGACGAACATTTGGTACCCAATGTTGCCAAAAAAATGCAAAACCAGAGTCTGCTCCAGGGCTTTTGATGAGTGAAATTGTTTTTTTGTTTTTTCTAAAAAAAGAGAATAAAAAACAGCCAAGAGCCCAAAAGTCAACCATATTATGAAAGTTAAGAGAAAATGAGAGATCGAAGCTGGGAAACTTGTTCTCAAAGGCTTGAGAAAATATTAATAGAATTTTCAATTTAAATATTCAATGCTCTTGCTTAAATGATACGAAAAGAGAAAAAAAGAAGAAGAAAACCTCTCGCATTATTTGGGTATCAATGGCAGTATTGTGGGGGAGACACAGGTTGAGGGAAAGAAAGGAAGCGGTTAAAAGGGAGGTGAAAACTGAGTTTTAAATTTATTTTGGGGACTTTGGTCACACAATGCCCAATAGAATCGGGTTTTGGTAGAATGCTTTCCATTCTGGTCCATCTTCAGGAATTTTATATGATATATTATTAATCAGAATAAAACAACTTCTGTCATGCAATGGGAAAAATGTTTCTCAGCAATGAGAAAATAATAATAATTAAATCATAAAAAATATACCGCGTTGTGCTATTGTCATAAAATTGACACACTCATATTATTATATTATTTTAGTACTTTATTCTTAGTTTTTTTTATACATGTTTTATATCTTACAATATCTTAGTTAACTTATTTTGTGATTAACAATCCTATAGAGACACAGTGTATAAAAAGTAACTAAATTAGATATTTTTAGTAGAATCTAAAGCAAAGAATTATAAAGAGCACATTGAGATGAGTTATTGGAGCTAAGGAGAGCAAATCCAAATTGTATTAGGAATCCAACTTGAACAAGGAATCCTAGTAGGATTAGGATTAGTCAAAGCAAATTTTCTAGACTGGATCACCATATACTCTTTGAACCATATCTAGAGAAATAAATGGAATTTTACTATAATTAAACTTGGGTTAGAAGTTAGACATTTCAAGCTTTTCATCCATTTATGGTAAGCCCATTAACTTGTCCATAAAATAGAGAGCAACATTTTTGAAATAAAACTTAAAATTTACCAGTAGACTATCACGAGTCCATCCCATTCTTTCCATCTTGAGATGATGACATGACCACTTATTAATGACGTGGAAAGGGTTCTATATGACCAGGAAACCTCTCTAGAAAGTCAAATAAATACACATGCTATTAGAATCAAATTAGTATAAGAAAACTTAAAAGTAGTTTGATTACAACTTAGTTGTTAGCTAGGAAACTTCTTCACCTCCTCACACACATATAACAAGCCTTAACCTTAAAAAAAGAGAGGAAGGATGTTCACATCATAGAAAAGAAGAGGGAGAGTAATTATATGGTTGCAAAAAGTTATTCTTCCTTTTTCCTTGTTCAAAGTTACATCAATCATGAATTTCATGTAAACTTAGTTTTCAATTTGAAGATGTTAGTACTCTTGGATCTTAAATTATCATTAGGATTTTTGTTTAAAATCATTCTATATCTAATTGTGATACATGAATATTTTGTGTTTTTCTATGATTAAATTTGAAGATTGAGAAGTGAGATTATATATGATGCGAAACATATATTTTTTATTTTAAATCTATTGCTATTAATTAGTTTATGTAACTAAATTTGGTAAACCAAAAGCTAGTAAAATTTTAAGCCTTTGTGCTTCCACATCTATATTAATCTCATTATTTCCTTTCATGTGAAATATTCTTACATGGATTTATTTCTCCTAAACTTGCCTTGATTCTTTTTGAGATGACATTGACATATACAAGCATGAACATGATTAAAGCCTCTTTGTTATAAGCTACATAAGCCAAATAGTCTACCTTGTAGCTAGTTTTTCCCTTCGTTGAAACCCTTTTTAGCTTTATTTTGTTTATTGTAAACCCATGGTACAAGGTTTAAACCTAAAAAAATAATACATTTACCCTAGCCATAAAGCTAGCAAAGCATTGTTCGTTATTATGATATGTATAGGTAGATGTCCAAGAAATAAGTGTAGGGTGTGTAGACTGGTGGTATGGGTATGTTTCTATAACATGTTTTCATTCTCAAATTATTATGTTGTTGATGCATTAAGTAGAAAAGACAAACAAAAAGAAAAAAAGAAAAGAAAGAGAAAGTGATTAAGGAAATTGCTTTTAATGTTATAAATTGTCCATGTTTATAATTTCTTTTAAAAGTCCAAAAAAGAGCTCTTTTAATACATGAATGCAAAAAGGTGTAAGGAATAAAAAATGTTTTTTTTAACTATCTTTTTCAATACATGGTTTAAATGCTTTAAAGTCAAATTAAAGAAGTTGTTAAATAGAGTGATTGGTTTTACATATCTTATATATTCAAGCTTTAGTTGATGTATTTCTGCTCCATTAGTTTAAATGGCTTTAGAGCTACATTCCCAAATGTTCCCTGCATTGACCATAAGCCTCGTTACAAACCTTGAAAAGTCATTGTAATTGACCCGTTTGGAACATGTAATGGATCTTTGTTGATGTTCATAGGAAGATCCACATCATCCTCTAGTATGATCTTGGATCAGTACAAGGCTTTCAGGCCTCATGTTATTGCTGAGCACGACCCTTTTCCAGGGATTATCCTTGGCCTCTTAGATATTTTTCTAAGTATAGTGATGCGGAACAATAAAGAATAAGAATTAAAGCAAGAAAAGAAAAAAGCTTTAGAGAAAGAAAGAAGCTAAAGAAGAGGAAGAAAGGGGATTGGAGATATGCAAAGTCTGTAATTTTTTATTAATCATCAAAAGTCCCTCTCAAAATGACAAAAGAACATGTAAATGGTAAACGCTAAAAGTAAACCCTAAAACATCCTGCTATTGGGCTCGGCCCATCAAATCGAACAGTTTAACATAAATAACAATGAGCAGGCCCAGGTGGGCTAAATAAATAAATAACAATGAGCAGGCCCAAATGGGCTAAACAAATAAAATAACAATGAAATAGGCCCACATGGGCTTAGTCTCCCAACCAAAGCGTGACAGGCTGGGCCATCCTACGTCGTCTCCGTCCATATACTCGTGTATTCTGTGGTGTGGGCCTGGTGTCCCCACCAACTCTCCCGGGGTTAGAAAAACTCGACCCCGTCGAGTGTAGCACTGGCCGACTCTGATAGTACTCCCAAAGATCTGGGTCAAGCTGCTGCAAAGGATCTCTAGTAATCCAAGTGCAGTCTGAGTCAGGCCGACCCACCCAGCGAACTAGAAACCATTGAACCTCACCATTCCTGTTAAAAACAACTTGTTCATCTAGAATAGCATCAATATTATCCTTTTGTGCTGATGTCAAGGTGAAAGGGATAGTGGGTTCAATATCATCATCAGTAGGGGAGTTAAGTGGTATCTCAAATGTGTTATTTGGAATCGGAAGTGGTTTGTGGTATGCAACTAGATCCTCAATGTTAAATGTAGAGTTAATGCCAAAATCATGTGGTAAATCAAGAACATAAGCATTTGTACCAGCCCGTTGTATGCAATTTTCGATTAGCTCCCGAAGGAAATCGTTCGGGTCTAATCCGTATCATAACATAGTCTCCAACATTAAACTCATTATGTCGTCTATGTAAATCAGCTTGACGTTTATATTTCGCATTATTTGCTTGAATCTGTTCAGTGATCTCAATATGCAAATCCTGAATTCTACGTGTAAAAGACTCAGCTGACTCAGACACTCTAGCATTAAGGGACATGGGAAGAAGATCTAAGGGTTTCCTAGGCTTGTAACCATGTACAACTTCAAAGGGACTCATGCATATTGACCTATTGATAAAGCTATTATAGGCAAATTGGGTTGTAGGAAGAATTAGATCCCAATTCCGATTATGATCACTCACTAGACACCTTAAGAGGTTTTCCAAACTACTGTTAACCACCTCAGTTTGACCATCAGTTTGGGGGTGGTAAGCAGTAGAAAACTTCAATTTGGTTCCTACCATATGCCAAAGGGTTTTCCAGAAATAACTTGTAAATCTAACATCCCTATCCGAAACTATGGTTTGGGGAAGGCTATGCAACTTGACAATCTCGTCAAAATAGAGTTTTGCAAGTCTGGAAGCATCTGTGGTCTTAGTACAAGGAATAAAATGGGCCATCTTAGAGAAGCGGTCAATAACCACAAAAATAGAATCATGTTTCTTTGCAGTACGTGGAAGCCCAAGCACAAAATCCATACTTACATCTTGCTAAGGACAAGTAGGAACGGGCAATGGGGTGTAAAGACCAGTATTTTGTTTTCTATGCTTAGCTAGTTGGCAAGTTCGACATTGACCTACCAATTTTGCAACATCTCTTTTCAAACTAGACCAAAAAAACTGGCGTTCCACTTCTTCGATGGTTTTATTCCTCCCAAAATGTCCTAAGAGACCTCCAGCATGAATCTCCCATATCAAAAAATCATGTACAGATGTTTTCGGGATACAAAGCTTATTATCACGAAATAAGTATCCATCTTGGAAGTGATAACCATTTACTACATGGTGATTCTCATCCTTTAATGTCAAGTATATTTCTCCAAATTCTGAACAAGATTCATACTCCTCTTTAAGTTTCTCAAATCCTATGACTTTAACACTCATTACAGATAACAACGTTACTCGACGACTCAAAACATCTACAGCCTTATTCTCTATTCCAGATTTATGTTTCAAAACAAATGAGTATGCTTGCAAATATTCAACCCAATAACCATGCCTATGATTATGCTTCTTTTGGGAGTTAAGATAGTGAAGGGCCTCATGATCGGAGTATAGAACAAACTCCTATGGTAACAAGTAATGTCGCCAATAGCGCAAGGCCTGAACCACCGCATAAAACTCCTTATCATAAGTTGAGTACTATTGTTTGGCCTCATTAAGTTTCTCACTAAAGTAGGCTACAGGGTGACGTTCCTGACTAAGTACTCCACCTATACCAACTCCCGAAGCATCACATTCTACTTCAAACACTTTAATAAAATCAGGTAGCCGCATTACTGGGGCCTCCATCATTTTTTTCTTAACTTCCTCAAATGCCCTAGTAGCTCCTTTACTCCACTTAAACTCACATTGTTTCAAACAATCTGTAATAGGTGACATGATAGTGCTAAATCCCTTAATAAAACAATGATAGAAAGTCACAAGCCCATGAAAACTACGAATCTCATGAATAGTCTTAGGTTGAGGCCAATCTACTATCGCTTGGACTTTCTGGGGGTCAGCAGAGACTCCTTTCCATGACATTATAAACCCTAAAAAGACCATTTGATCTGTAAAGAAGGAACACTTTTTGACATTTGCAAACAAACTTGCCTTTCTTAGGGTGGTACAAACCTGAATAAGATGATCGAAATGTTCTTCCTTGGTTTTACTATAAATAAGAATATCATCAAAGTATACTGTCGCACGTGTGCGGCGGCGCGGCGATCGTCCACCCTCAACCCTTCATGAGGGTGTGGTATGTTGTCTATTTGGCATGGAAAATATGGTGAGACAAGGAGTTCTTTGTCTCTAAGCTAAAAAATGGACAGGGAGTCGCCACCTAGTATTCTGGTTACTAGGAACCTTAACTGGTCTTTAGAGATCGGGTATGGAGACTGGTTGCGTAAAGGGAAGGTATTAGCACCCCAACTACGCCCTACCTAAGGTAAGCTGCATTGTTTAAATGTCTGATAAAATCTAAGGTCGTGTTGTGGTTTTTTATTGTTCGGAATACACATTACATGTAATGTCATACCCCAGGTTCTATTGTCCAAAAAAAAGAATTAAATATCGGGAATATGCGGCGGAACTGGCTGTTCGCGGTGGCCGGCGGTGCTGTTTTCCTCTCTCTCTCTCCTCTGTTTTACTCTCTTCTCTGCTTCTTCTTCTTCTTCTTTTATTTCGCTCTCTCTCCCTTCTCTTCTGCTTTCTTCTCTCTGTCTTTCCCTTCTCTTCTCTTCTCTTCCCCCCCTTTTCTTCCTCTGTTCCTCCTCTATTTATAGAGCCCGTGAGCATGTTTTTTTCATTGTGGAGCCAAGGAACGGGTCATGCGGCGGCTGGTCGGGCGCGGCTGTCCAGGCGTGCCTCCCTCGGTTTCGGCGGTGCGGTAGGTGGTCGGCCAATGTCTTCGGTCGGTGGGCTAGAGGGACCGGCGGTCGGTGGGCTTGAGGGACCGGCGTCATTAAATATGCATTCTTTTTCCTTCTTTCCTGCTGTATGCTCGGTGGGGAAGAAAGGGGAACAGTGCCGTTCAAAACGGCACCGTTTAGCCTTTCATTTTTTTTTTCGTATTTATTATTTTTTTATGGGGACCCAAAAATGGGTTACAACAGTTGCCCCCCTCTTTACAATGCTTACGGAGCAAAGATTTGTGCATAGTAAGTGTTGTAAAGAAAAAATAACATTGGTCTTCCGAAACTGGTCGTCTCAAAATTTGATTGACCTAAAACTTCAACCGGACCCAAAGTCCTGTGTATGGTTGGGCTAAACTGAGATTCCTTTCGCCAATCCCCTTTAACCCGAAAAAAAGGAAAGAATGTGAAGTGTGGTCTCATTGTAATAGGTGACCTACCTAGAAAAATGTTGGTGAGGGCTCAAAGGCGCACTCAAAAGGAGGTAGGGTTACAAAACGCTCTACCTGAATGGTGGTGGCTCAAAGGCACACTCAAACGGAAGTAGGGTTAGAAAACGCACTACCCAAGGGATGAGGGCTCAAAGGCGCACTCAAAATGAAGGTGAGGGCTCAAAGGCGCACTCAAAATGGAGGTGAGGGCTCAAAGGCGCATCAAAAGGAGGTAGGGTTAGAAAACGCACTACCAAAGGGATGAGGGCTCAAAGGCGCACTCAAAATGGAGGTGAGGGCTCAAAGGCGCACTCAAAAGGAGGTAGGGTTAGAAAACACACTACCCAAGGGATGAGGGCTTAAAGGCGCACTCAAGATGGAGGTGAGGGCTCAAAGGCGCACTCAAAATGGAGGTAAGGGCTCAAAGGCGCACTCAAAAGGAGGTAGGGTTAGAAAACGCACTACCAAAGGGATGAGAGCTCAAAGGCGCACTCAAAATGGAGGTGAGGGCTCAAAGGCGCACTCAAAAGGAGGTAGGGTTAGAAAACGCACTACCAAAGGGATGAGGGCTCAAAGGCGCACTCAAAATGGAGGTGAGGGCTCAAAGGCGCACTCAAAAGGAGTTGAGGGCTCAAAGGCGCACTCAAAAGGAGGTAGGGTTAGAAAACGCACTACCAAAGGGATGAGGGCTCAAAGGCGCACTCAAAATGGAGGTGAGGGCTCAAAGGCACACTCAAAAGGAGGTAGGGTTAGAAAACGCACTACCCAAGGGATGAGGGCTCAAAGGCACACTCAAAATGGAGGTAAGGGCTCAAAGGCGCACTCAAAAGGAGGTAGGGTTAGAAAACGCACTACCAAAGGGATGAGAGCTCAAAGGCGCACTCAAAATGGAGGTGAGGGCTCAAAGGCGCACTCAAAAGGAGGTAGGGTTAGAAAACGCACTACCAAAGGGATGAGGGCTCAAAGGCGCACTCAAAATGGAGGTGAGGGCTCAAAGGCGCACTCAAAAGGAGTTGAGGGCTCAAAGGCGCACTCAAAAGGAGGTAGGGTTAGAAAACGCACTACCTAAAAGATGATGTTGAAACAATGATTGTCAATGTTGAAAAGCAAATGCATTATGATTGATATGCATGTATACTTACCTGAGAAATATAGGCCCCCATTTCTTCATGGTGTCTTTCGTTTCTCTCAAAAGTTGTAGTATTGGTAGTAAACTTCGATGGCTTTTCCACTTTTGCTTACTCGGGTTACATCTTGTGATCTTGACCTCTGGGAAGGGTTTGATGTCATCATACATCTTTGTCCTTCACCCTTTATCTCAAGAGTTACCAATTTTGCTCGACATTTTCCTTAGAAAAGGAATCATGGAGCCAGCCCTACCATGTGTTTTTGATTGCCCCCCAGCTTGATCATGCCCCCTAAGTGTTCAACTTGGGTTTAGTTTGGGGTGAGGATATGTGAAAGTGGGTTTTTTGGTACAATGAAATGTTTTCATGCAAAATTTTTGGAACGTCCAAGTTATTCCAATCACAAAAATGATTTTGACATTGGTTCAAAATAAACTTGTTCTAAAAAATTCAAGTGATTCCTATGGACAGGTTTCTTGAAGTGATGAAAGCTTTTTGCTTTTGGTTTAAAGATGAAGTGATATCTGGTTGGTCACAAAAGGTTTAAATTTCAATTTGAGGGTTATTGAGAACCGAATTGATTCAAAGCATTTATTTTATTTGCATGAATAATGATTTAACCCGCACGAGAAAGCACTGCCTACCTATCCAGATTGCTTGCCTTTGATCAGAAAGGGCTTTATCAGGTATATAATGTAGGCTTTGGCTATTGGTTACGAAGAAAATGGATATGTTGCAGGCTCAAAAAGTGTTTAAGGGATTTCAAAAACTAGGAATCACTTGTGCTTGTTTCCTGACCTTTGTCTTTTGGATGTGTTTTTTTTGTTTTTTTTTTAAATGATTTGTCCTGCCCCCCAGTGTCGGGTTTGGGCTTTTCTCTTTGTTTTCTTCGTTTTTGTTTCGTTGAGAACAATCATATCAGTTGTTTTTGTGAGAAGCTCAAATTTTTTAACCAATCGCAATATTTATCTTCACTGTTTCATTTGGATGATAATGAAAGAAGAAACATTACATGATCAATTCCAGCACCCATCTTCACTGCTTTGTCTGGATGGTAAAAACAACAAACTCTCTTATTTTGCCCCCCAGTGTGGGGTGTGATCCTAGTCAAGGTTATTTCCAAAAAACGCTACTAGGCTCCTACATGGGACTGCAAAGGATATATTTCAGTCTTGTGAAAGGATTATCAAAGATGGCCTTTCCTCATCTCAAATGCACTGCAGTGAGGATCGATAGGTCTTGCTTTCATGCGCGTATGCAAAGTGATTTATTCAATCAAATAAAACTCAGCTTTTGAGTCACCTCATAGTGTTGTTTGTCTTTATTGTCTTTTTTTTCTTTCAAGTTTTCTAGGTATATGTGTACTTATTTAAGGAATCACTTGAATTTTCAAAATGCATTTGTTTTGGACAAATATCAACACGATTTTTGTTTTTGTACTCACTTTGGAGGTCCCAAAAAAATATCCTTGAAAACATATGAGATTAATGTATGGGTTTGGAAGAAAGGAACACCAAATGATTCTTCATGTTGTAGTGTTGTGAGCAAAGTTGCGCTCAAAATGTTATTTACATGTAATAACAACAAAGAAGAGTGTGATGTGAACACAAGAAAACACATGATCTTATTTCATAAGAGAAGCTCATTAACAGAGAAAGTCTCATTCAAAAGCATTAACAAAAGGAAATAACAAGGCAGGCTTCATTCCTCTATTTTTGCGAATCTGTTCATAGGCTAAACTCCTCTCAAAAGCTCTGTGTAGAGGACTCAAAGACAATGCGGAACAACACCACGGTTAAAAATTCAAGCTATCATGCTGGACCATTGATGCTTTCCAATTCCCCAAACATTCCATCCTAATATGCTTCAAGCATGATTAGGCAGCGGGTTCGTATTCACATTAGGGGTGTCTTCCAACTCTATCCAACCAGCCTTGATTAATTGCAGAAGCTTTCTCTTGAAGGCGTTGCAGGTATAGATGCTATGCCCAGTAATATCGGCATGGTATTCACATTTGAGTTCTGGCTTGTACCAATTAGGATAAGGTGGCTGCAGAGGTGTTAGAGGTTCTGGAGCTATTTGCCCAATGCTCAATAGCTTTTGATACATCTCATTCAGGGGTAACGGTAGTGGAGGCAGTTGTTCTTGAACCCTTGGGAAATTTCCAATTTGGCTTTTGGCTTGAAAGTTTTGGGGTTTAGGTTTTTGGATGTTGGCAATTTGGGATGGAGTATGGTAATTTTGGGATGTATTATTTTTACCCATGTAGCCATCTTCAACATGGTGAACCTCTTTTCTTTCGAAGCCTCTTTTCTCGGTTGGTGCAGAAATTCTACCACTCTTGACACCTTGCTCTATGCGTTCACACACTATCACGACATCAGTGAATTGTTGGGCTGAACTACCCATCATATGTTCGTAATATGGTGCTTTGAGTGTGTTGGCAAATAAAGAGACCATCTCTTTGTCCAGAAGTGGGGGATGTACTTGAGCAGCTAATTCTCGCCATCTTTGAGCATATTCCCTTATGCTTTCTTTATCCTTTTTCTCTATATTGGACAAACTGGTTCTGTCGGGCGCAATGTCCATGTTGTATTTGTATTGCTTGACGAAAGCATCCACAAGATTTTTCAAGTTGTGAATTTTTGTGTTATCCAATCTCATGTACCAACTCAAAGTTGCCCCACTTAAACTATCTTGGAAAAAGTGCATTAGTAGTTTTTCATCATGTACTACCTCAGCCATTTTATTGCAGTAGGACCTGAGATGAGTCATGGGGCATTGTGTTCCACTGTATTTGATGAATTCAGGAACACGAAATTTCTTTGGGATAACCACGTTTGGGACCAAACACATCTCTGCTGCCCGTACCGGGTTATATAAGTCTACCCCTTCAATGGCTTTGAGTCTGGCTTCCAGCGCCTCTATCTTAGCTTGATCAATGCTATCAGATGACTTAGCCTTGTGGGACTCATTAGCAGATGCCTTCACGACTGTTGGGGATGGTGCAGGTGTCGTTGACTGCACAAATGTTGGATTTTGCTGAGGTTCTTGACCATGTTCGCTCATTCTTTCCTCAGGCTGAACTGTAGTAGGAGCCGGATCAAAGGTGATCGGTTGATTAGAAGGACCTTCATCAGAGATATTTCTTAGTGTTTGCTTGAGTAAGCTAGTGAGGTGAGCCACACTTATTTTCAGAGACTCCAACTCTTCGTGCAAATAGGCATCACGTTGAGCACGCTCTTCATCTTCCATGTTTCTTGCTCGAAGTCGGGTGTTGTAGACTTTTTGGGGACCTATATTTCAATCTGACATGTATGCATGTTAAATGTATGAACATGTAATCTATATGACGAACTCGCCCTTCGAGGGGTGACATATGGTCGCAACTCTTGTACGATGAAACAAGAATCTTGATTCTTGCACAAACTCTACAATGAAAATTTTTTTTGAGCGACGGTCATTGTGTCACCCATAAGTCTGGAGTTCAAGATGCTTCAAGAAGGGCTTGCTCAGATGCAAAACAATGTATACGGAGCATACATCCTAAAGGTTGGTTCTAATCTTTTTAAGTGAGACAAAAGGTAGGTTTACTACTTGGTCTCTAAAAAGAATCTCTCGTTGTCCAGTGATTACCCTCGTAAAGGCAATATAGGGGCCTAGTAGGTAATGGGTTGGCACGTGTCCAATTATTACCAGTCTAAGCACTCAACGAAGAGTTGGGGTTTACACAAACTTAAACCTTGACTAAAAGTCGTAAGGTAAGCTGCTAGTTCCCCCCTAACCTGAAGCTTATGTGTGCTTTAAAAAAAATTAACTATGTGATGCATGAGATAAATATGTACAAAAATTAAAGAGCACAACTAAATATGAACAAATATATAAAGAAAATGCATATTTAAAAATAAACACGCAAACCACAACAATAAAACACAATCATCAGACAAAAACAAAGCTTAGTCCACAAAGTCCCCAGTGGAGTCGCCATTCTGTCGCACGTGTGCAGCGGCGCGGCGATCGTCCACCCTCAACCCTTCATGAGGGTGTGGTATGTTGTCTATTTGGCATGGAAAATATGGTGAGACAAGGAGTTCTTTGTCTCTAAGCTAAAAAATGGACAGAGAGTCGCCACCTAGTATTCTGGTTACTAGGAACCTTAACTGGTCTTTAGAGATCGGGTACGGAGACTGGTTGCGTAAAGGGAAGGTATTAGCACCCCAACTACACCCTACCTAAGGTAAGCTGCATTGTTTTAATGTCTGATAAAATCTAAGGTCGTGTTGTGGTTTTTTATTGTTCGGAATACGCATTACATGTAATGTCATACCCCAGGTTCTATTGTCCAAAAAAAAGAATTAAATATCCGGAATATGCATTACGTGTAAAGTCATACCCCGGATACTAAAAGACAAACAAAATAAAATTTTTGTTGTTTTTGAAATATTGGCCAATATTATCTTGACTTTAATAAACTGGTTATTAAAGTCAAAAAGCATGCTAAAACATTTTTTTTTTGGTGTATGAAAAATACAATATGAATTTTTAACTTTGAGACACTTGGCCGTATGCACAAAAACATTTTTTTCTCTTTTTTTAATTTTTTTGTATTTTTGTGGAAGTTTTTGACGAAAACCGGATATTTGAAAATCAGATTTTTGTATTTTTAACAACATAAAAAAAATACCACCAAATATTAATCAAAATGACATAAAAATTACGCGGAAAAATAATAAAATGCTGAAACAAATATTTTTGATTTTTTTCTTTGAAATGGGCCGGATCAGGCCCAAATATATGGGCTGGGCCGAACCTGGCCCAAAGAATAGGCTGGTTACTGTGCACATAGTAACCGGGTTACTGTGTGTACAGTAACCAGAGAATTAATCTGCGGGTTACTGTGCACATGCACAGTAACCGTGAATTAATTAATCTTCATCTGCTGCAGAACGTAAACGTTCTGCATGCAGATGAAGCTGAACAAAAAAAAAAACGACGGGAAAGGCTACCTGGAGCGGTGGTGATGTTGGTAGCAACTGATGTGGCAGGGGTGGCGGTGGCGGAACTGGCTGTTCGCGGTGGCCGGCGGTGCTGTTTTCCTCTCTCTCTCTCCTCTGTTTTACTCTCTTCTCTGCTTCTTCTTCTTCTTCTTTTATTTCGCTCTCTCTCCCTTCTCTTCTGCTTTCTTCTCTCTGTCTCTCCCTTCTCTTCTCTTCTCTTCCCCCCCTTTTCTTCCTCTGTTCCTCCTCTATTTATAGAGCCCGTGAGCATTTTTTTTCATTGTGGGGCCAAGGAACGGGTCATGCGGCGGCTGGTCGGGCGCGGCTGTCCAGGCGTGCCTCCCTCGGTTTCGGCGGTGCGGTAGGTGGTCGGCCAATGTCTTCGGTCGGTGGGCTAGAGGGACCGGCGGTCGGTGGGCTTGAGGGACCGGCGTCATTAAATATGCATTCTTTTTCCTTCTTTTCTGCTGTATGCTCGGTGGGGAAGAAAGGGGAACAGTGCCGTTCAAAACGGCACCGTTTAGCCTTTCATTTTTTTTTTTTCGTATTTATTATTTTTTTATGGGGACCCAAAAATGGGTTACAACATATACCACCAAGAACTTTCCCATAAATGGTCGAAGCACTTGTGTCATTACTCTCATAAAAGTGCTTGGTGTATTGGACAGGCCAAAAGGCATGACTAGCTATTCATATAAACCATCCTTGGTCTTAAATGCTGTTTTCCACTCATCTCCAGGACGGATCCTAATATGATGATACCCGCTCTTTAAGTCAATCTTAGAAAAGATTTGGGCTCCTGCCATCATATCTAGCATGTCATCCAATCGAGGAATTGGAAAATGATACTTGATTGTAATCCTATTTATGGCTCGACTGTTAACACACATTCTTCATGATCCATCTTTCTTGGGTGTTAACAGTGCAGGTACTGCACAAGGGCTCAAACTCTCTTGTATAAATCTCTTTTGTAACAACTCACATACTTGCCTTTGCAATTCAGCATGTTCACTCGGGTTCATCCTATAGTGAGGCAAGTTTGGTAATGTGGCCCCAGGGACAAAATCTATTGCGTGTTGAACATCACGCATTGGGGGTCAAAGCATCAGGTAATTCAGAAGGGAAAACATTTAGAAATTCTTTCAACACTTCTTTTACCTCTTTAGGTGGCTCTTCTAAAAAATCTTCTACAATCTCCTTAGCCACTACAGCAAACACAATGGACTCCTCACAAATCTCTTTATCAAACTCCTTAGGACTTATTATGTTAAGTCCTCCTTCTCTCACTTTATTCTTCTTTTGACTATTTTCATTAGGCCTTGGAGGTAATCCAATAAGTTGGATTTTTTTACCTTGAAAAGTGAATGAACAAGAATTTGATCGTTCAAAGATTGTAACGTCCAAATCATATAACCAAGGCCTACCCAAAATCACATGCCCTACATCCATGGGAATGACACCATACCAAATTTCATCATGATAGTCAAAAATCTTAATGGGAAAACGACATCTCTCTTTGACTGCTATAGATGTATCATTAACCCAAGACACACTATAGGGCTTAGGGTGTGGGACAGACTTTAAGCCTAAGCGGGATACACTACCCGAATAAACTGCTTTGATACAACTACCACTGTCTATAATGATCTTACACCCTTTATCTCCATATTTAATGTAAGTGTAAAATATAGCAGTCCTTCTCCAATCCTCAGTTCCTTTAGGTTGTGTTAAAGCACATCTAACCACACCTAACCTGGTTGTCTTGATTTGAGTGGATATAAACCTAACACATCCTAGCAAGTTAGACTCATCATCCTCATCATTTAGATCTTGAAAATCATCGGGATTGGGTTCATATACCTTATCATCACAATTATCATCTTCACCTATATCCTCTTGCCCCTTGATGAACAAAGCTTTATTAGGGCAGCTAGAGGAAATATGACCAAAACCCTGACACTTAAAACACTGAATTCTTGAAGTTCTAGGTGCTTCATGAAAAATACCCTTACCTTTGTCTTCCCTAGGTATCGGGGAAATCAAAGGATTTGGTTTACTGGGTGGGGCACCTAATATGGAATTATTACTACCAGGTTGAGATCTAAAAGGGGTACTACGAGTGTCCTGACGTCTTGTCCACTGGCTTTTTGTGACCAAGTCATAATTTTGTACTAGGGTATAAGCTTCATCAAGGGTGGAAACACCCCTAAGCACAACCTCTTGTCTAAGGTCATCGTTTAAGCCTTTTCGAAATCTACTTAAGGTCATCACTCCATCCTCCCTAACTGCACACCTCATCCTATACTCATCAAATTTTGCCACATATTCATTGGCAGACTTGCCTCCTTCTCTAAGGTTATTCCACTAGTCCAAAAGATTTCCTCTATAAGAACGAGGCAAGTACTTTTCTTCTAACTTAGTCTTCATTTCAACCCAATCAGTAATAGGGGGTTGACCTCTCCTAATCAAAGACTCTTCTATACTTTCCCAATAGAGCTGAGCGGTTCCACTAAGTTTCATCTTTGCAAATCTTACCCTTCTATTCTCAGATAGATTATATCAGCCAAAGAATTGATCCATGTCACGGATCCATCTATCAAAAATTCACGGGTCAAGTTGACCCTCAAAAGTTGGGGCTTCTACCTTAATATGCCTCATGACTCGCTCGTCAGGGTCATCATATTCGTGATTGCCCGGATTGCGGTTGTACTAACAGTTCCTAGGATGAACTGGTCTTTGACGGTAGTCATTGGAACACTCACTATCATTAGGGTCATCAAAGTCATTGTGACCCTGGTGTTGGTTATGATGGCGGTTCTTACGAGGAACTGGTCTTTAAGGATTTCTATGGTTGTCATTTGAATGTTCACTCTCATTAGACTGTCTTATTTGCAAAGTTTCTATAGACTCCATCCTCCTAGAAAGATTGTTCATTTGATTAGACATGTTGCCCATTTCCGTTCGCATAAGTTGTAATTGTTCTTAAATATCTCTAAGAACAATACTGGAGTTCGGGTCCATGGTAGCTATGACTTCTAGATTGTGTACTAGACGACCACTACGTAATTGCATGCAAAAACTAATCCTGAGACTGAGATCACAAAATAACACTTGCAAGTAAAACGCAAAATAAAATTATAGCTAATAATAATAAAATAAATAAAGAAAAATAAATAAAGAATATATATATATATATTTAATTATTATCTTGGAAACTAAGTAATGATAGATTAAACCAGGAAAAGTGCAAGCAAGCAGTGTAAGTTCTCTAAATGCACACAAGTAATCCAAACACAATGTTTCAGTTTTCCCACTAATTTAACCAAGCTTCACAATTAACTAAGAGGATCAGATCTTCAATTACTTAAAATTAAAGTAATTCAATTTAAAAGTGGGCTATGTAATTTAGTTGTGGGCAAGCACAAAGAATAATATTAATGCTAAATACTGATTAACAAGTGTAAAAACATACCAGAATGATGATTTTCAATGGGTAAAAATTCTGACCGTATGATGTGGCAGTAAAAGATTACGTGGCAGTTGACATGACAGGATATGCTGACAAGGCAGATGACGTGGCGGGTAACGCTGGCGTGGCAAGAACTGATGATGTGGCAGACGACGTGGCAAGACAACTGACGTGGCAGGTGCCACTAATGATTTGGTGTGTCGCTGATGTGTCTAGGTTAATTATTTACCAGCTTTGTTTTCCTTCTTCCTTGGCGTCTGTGATCGGTTGCCGCTGCTGAACGGTGAGGGCACTATGGTCGGTGCTGCTACTAAGGGCTGCTGATGGCGCTGTCTTTGTTGCTGGTGCTGCTACTAGGGGCGGCTGATGGCGCTGCCGTTGCTGTGTTGTGGGTGGTTGTTGCTGGTGATTTTGTGCTACTGAAGTCGGAGATCCACTGATGTCGCTTGCGGTGTCAATCTGGCAGTGCGAGATGGTGGCTGATGGCGCTGCCTTTGCTGTTACTGGGGGCGGCTGATGGTGCTGCCGTTGCTGTGTTGTGGGTGGCTGTTGCTGGTGGTTTGTGATTCTGATGTGGTTCTGTGGAGGCACCGCCGAAGACGATTTGGTGTCTGTCGGTGGCGTAGGGAGCGGCCTTCTGTAGGAGAATCTGTCGCCGTGGGTCTTGGTGTGACCGGCGTTGATGCCAGCTGTAATCGGCGTTGAACAGTGACAATTTTGATTCGGCGGCTGCGGAGAAGATGAACAGTGTAGATCTATTCTTTTTTTTTTTTTCCAGAACAGTACGCTTTTCCTTTTTTTTTTTTTCCAGATTAATCTAGGTTAAACATAAACACATAGATCATTTAATTGTAAGAAAAATTAAAAGCCGTGCTCTGATACCAAATTTGATGCGGAACAATAAAGAATAAGAATTAAAGCAAGAAAAGAAAAAAACTTTAGAGAAAGAAAGAAGCTAAAGAAGAGGAAGAAAGGGGATTGGAGATATGCAAAGTCTATAATTTTTCATTAATCATCAAAAGTCCCTTTCAAAATGACAAAAGAACATATAAATAGTAAATGCTAAAAGTAAACCCTAAAACATCCTGCTATTGGGCTTGGCCCATCAAATCAAACAGTTTAACATAAATAACAATGAGCAGGCCCAGGTGGGCTAAATAAATAAATAACAATGAGCAGGCCCAAATGGGCTAAATAAATAAAATAAGAATGAAATAGGCCCACATGGGCTTAGTCTCCCAACCAAAGCGTGACAGGCTGGGCAATCCTACGTCGTCTCCGTCCATATGCTCATGTAATTTGTGGTGTGGGCCTGGTGTCCCCACCATATAGGCTCACTCTCTTTGAATTCCCACAAACACTTAGAAAAGTTTCTAAATATCTTAAGTTTTTCTCTGCCTTTTAGAATTTTTTTTCTAAGTGAGTTCCTCTCTACATCTTAGAAATCTTTTCAAGTACGGGTGTGAAACCCTCAACGTCTTATAAATCTTTCTAAGTATAGGCATGAAACCTTCAACCTCTTAGGAATTTTTCTAAGTGTGTACGTTGTCATGGGTCCATTCCCTCCATCTCTTAAATTTTTTTATAAGTATGGATGTCATTATAGATCCGCGCTTGACGCTCCTCATATAGTGCCTGTCTCCTAAGCTATTTATGTTGGACCCTACTCCACCTGCATTGTTAGGTGCACAAAAATATCTAATGGCCTACAACGTAACCATTTTTTAGCTGAATAAACTCAATTAAAAACATGTGAGTGGTTGTGATGTCTTAGATAGACTAAATGAAATATGACTCACAATTCAAGATTAATTTATAAGAATGAAATAATTATATAACCTCTCCATTCTATAAAAAAGTAATATTTATAGAATATAAATATCTTCTACACCATTTAAGTATAGAATTCAGAATATCTATTCGCTGCTGCTTTTATATTTTCCAACACGAGATAAGCTTCCAAAGAGACAAGACAAGCTTGAACAGTCTCTGTCCAAAGGATTTACATGAGTGCATGGAAGGTAGTTGGTACCTAGTAAAGTTGTCCAATAGGTTTTCACGGATATTAATTTGCTTGCTAAGTTGCACGAAGATTCGCGTGAGAAATCTGTATCGACCATGCAAAAGAAGATTTCCTGACAGGAGAAGAAAAGGACTTGAGAACAGACCGTTAAATGAAAAGTTAAATGCTCCAGAGATCCTTGTCCAAATCCAACCCTGAAAAATGCTTTCAATTTCAAACAAAATGGACCTACACATTTCAAGGTGGGCCAATTCTTGTTCTTCAACTATTAAAATAAATATGATTACATAAATATTTGATGCCATTTGCTCTCATATTATTCGATTTCATGTCCGCCTATGATTTTTCACGCCCTCTCTATACAGAAGGGTTAGCTATGATAGTTTAATATATTTTTCATTTCATTCAATGATTTTTCTGGAATTTTTATATTTAATCAATGATATCTCCACGAATTTCCGTTTCTAGAAAATGATTTGTTTTCTGTATACATGGAATTTTTTAATAAAAAAAAGCTACTATAATAGTAAGACAAAGTTTCAATCAGGAGAAAAAAAATGCTAAGAGATAAAATATAAAGTAATACTTAATTTTTAGAACTGTATAATAAATTAACAAATAAATTTTTTATTTTATTATTCAATATTCATGAGATTTTTTTTTTAATTATGCACAATAGTTTCATATATTATTATTCATGAGATAATTATAAATATTGGTATAAAATACTTTAACTTTACTATAAAAGTATGGTTTTGTGTTTTATAAAATATTATTTTAAATTATTTTGTTCCAACAGGAATTAATTAAAAAGTTTCAAAATAAAGAGAAGGAAAAAATTAATTTGTGAATGGGCAATAAGCCAAGCCTAGCTGCACTTGGATGAGCAAACCCAACCCATTTGTTTTCTAATCATAATTATTAAATCAAGCTTATTCTAGTGGGTCAATTTTGTAATTTGGTTGAAGATGGATTTGGTAAAATCTAACTGATTGGAGCTTGATTTGATTTCAAAATGATTTGAAAATTAATCCGGTCTAACCAAGCTGACCTGGTTAATCTAGTCAAAATTAAGAGAGACCTTGCTAAGTTAGTTTTAATAATTTTTTTTTTAACTGGAATACTAGGTTAATTTATACGCATCTCAACTGAATCTCTAAACTCTTATACCCGTGTCCATAGAAATTTCCCACACAAGAACAAGATAAATTATTGGTTTTTTACACTAGGAGACATAGCCCCAGAAAAATGTCGCCAGTAGAATTCGAACCCTGAACCTAAGAGAAAGCATACCTCTTAAGCTCAAGACCTTTACCACTAGGTTATTATTTTTATCTAAAACAACTTTGTTCTTATTTTTTTTTAAGTTTTATCTAAAATAATAGGCTTGATAAACACACGATTCAGACCTTGAACCAGATCTAATAGTTATGCTTCTAATAATATTTTTTTAAAAAAATCCATTTAAAATTTCTAACAAATCTTTTGATTATAAAAAATTACGGGGAGCTAATGTTGTTGGCCCCTCGAATAAGAAAAATATATTTATTTTTACTTTTCAAACACCTAAAAGATATCCTAGTATGCTCGTAACCTATTTCAAGAAACATTTCATTGATGAAAAAACCTCCAAAACTATTATGAAACCCAAAAACCCAATTACATTCCTAAGGTTTGAAGGTTTTTTTTTCAAACAAGTTTATGAATCATTATTACTATTAACTAACTCTCACAATTTTAGAAATCTATTTTGTTTTTGAAAAAAAAAAAAAAGAGAAACCATGTAGATGGAGATTAGAGGTTTTACTAACTAGATTTCTAATTAATATATGATGTTTCACAATTGATCTTGTTTGATGTAACATGTCATTTCTTTGATGAAACTCAAAGAACATCATTAAAATAGAGAAATGGTATAAATAAATGTTTCACAATTAATAAATGAATGTTGAGGAATGTAGAGAGAGAGAGAGAGAGAGAGTAAAAAAAACATGTCAAATAATAGATTAACAAATGACAAGTAACAATCCCAAGATCATGACACCATCAAGCATAAAATAATAATAATAAAAAGATAGAAAAGAAGGTGAAGGATGATGTGTGCCTACTTCTCCTTGCTGTAGACACCCATTATCCTTCACCTTCTTTTCCATCTTTTTATTATTATTATGAAGTGAAGGATAATGTCCGCCAACAGCTAGGAGAAGCCATAGATCAATGATTTTATATTTTATGCTTGATGGTGCCATGATCTTGGGATTGTTACTTGTCATCTTGACATGTTTATATATATATATATATATATATATATATATATATATATATATAATTTGAAGAAATGATTTATTTATTTTCCTATTATGATTGTTTTGTGGTATCAAACTTATAACTCAATTTTTATTTTGACAATTTGTATATTGTTTAGAGACAGCATGCATCCAGTGGATCCTGACATCACATTATTAGGGAAGCAGCGAGCAGCTGTGCTCCGTTGACAAATTAATTAAACTTGCCTGATGTTGCCGAGTTCTGTCAACATTCACTTGGGTAAATATCAATGGTTATTCAAAACAAAAGTACTGGGAAAACAAGAAACAGTCCTTGACCTTAAGCATTCTTGTTTGGCTTTTTTTTTTTTTTTTTTTTGCCTTATATAAGATTATTAGTTAGTTGTTGCTATAGAAAAAAAAAAATTAAGAAACAAGATTCATATCCAGTTGACAGAGGATTAATCTCTGACTATCATAATAAGAAATGAAGGGTTAACTTCAAACTAACAATGTCCACTTTTTTCTAGTTAGCGTTGGTTGAGAGTGTGGTTACGATTGCTTTTTAAAATATATTTTACTCAGAAATATATCAAAATAATATTTTTTATTTTTAAAAAATTATTTTCGATATCAACGCATCAAAATAATCTAAAAAAAAAAATAATTTCAAACAAATAATTTTTTTTTAAAAACGCCTTTGAAATGCAAAAACAAACAGGCAAATGGACAATTACATACTAAACTTGATATAATTTTTTTTATTATTGTTAATATGATTACTATTAAAGTCGATATTGTTTTTACATTAATATTAGTATAGGTGACAATAAATGAAGTATATATTAGCATGTACAAGACTTTGTTCCACGCTACTAGAAAATTGACAAATACAAACAAAAATATCGATGGAATATTTCCATCAGTAGATTGCAATGAGTTTTATCAACATAATATTTCCTTCCTAATCCATCGTAAAACACTGATGAAAATATTTCGTTAATATATACCGAGAGAATTACATTGAATTTTTTTTTTTATAAAAAGTCAAAAAATATAATGATGTATCATTTATACAGACGACATTACCAACAATATTAATCTATCTCTAAAATCCATCAATAAATCTGTCTGTAATATTTAAGAGAGCATTGGAACTGTAAAATATCAATAGATACACCAACAAAAAAAGTCTATCGATATATTACAGAGAGCATTGAAATTGCCCTCTTCTTTCTGACACTATTCATTATGTTAAATATAGAGTGTATCACTAACGGATTAAATCCGTCGGTATATTTCAAAGAGCTATGAAATTGTTCACTTCTCAATTGCACTTTTAATTATTGTTCATTATAAATGGAATTGCTAACAAAATGAAAAGTCGTTGGTGATATTTGTGGAGTTTCTAAATTTTTTTTATTTAAATTAAATAGTACAGACAAAATCACTAACGGATTGAAAAGTTATCAGTGATGTTTGGGGGGTTTCTAAAACTTTTTGATTAAATTAAATATTATAGATAAAATTATCGATAAATTGAAAAGTTGCCAGTGATTTTTGGGGTGTTTAAATTTTTTTTATATACACAACATCTATTCTCTCAACCCGTCTTTTGATATTTCACATAAATTACAAAGCATACAAATTTAAAACATATGAATCTCGAACAATACAAATAAAACATGCATTTAATTGGTGCTTAGACAATTATAAACTAGGAACATTAATAAAAGTTATGAAACATATTCATATTCAAAATAAGAGAGCAAAATAGATATGATTAAATTTACAATCTAACTTCATTTAAGTACACTGAACATAACATACATATTCTAATGTAATTTACAATAATATTATTAAATTTGATTATATAAAATAAGATATATCCATACATTCAAATATATTACAATCTAAATCCAAAATATATTTGTGTTCCCATTACTAATCTATCAAAAGAGGTTATATGAAAAGACAAATTATTTTGCACGAGTTTATGATATAAAGAGGCAACATGATATCTTTAGTACCACTTAAATACTAGTCAATTCTTAATCTCGATCATCAGTTGTATTGACACCTCTACTACCCCATGAATATTAGTCAGTCAAATAAAAATCTCATTCATAAGGTAACTTGACACTTCTAGTTCCTTTTAGATAGTCAGAAAACTCCTCGTTGTTAATCACACCAACACCTCTAGTATCCCATAAATACTTGTCAACTTCATATATCGATCATCAAATAAATCTGATGCCTCTAGTATCCCATGAATACTAGTCAGTTTTATATATTGATCATTAGATAAATCTAATTCCTCTAGTATCCCATAAATACTAGTTAGTTTCATATCTCTTTTTATTACACAATCAACAAATAAGAACAATGTAATAAGCATTTAATAAAATTTAAACAAGCTTAATAATATTAGTTAAACGTGTAAAGCACCTATCTAGTGCCTAAGCTTTGTTGATTGTCCTTTACTATTGCGCGACATTCGCGAACTCACCAGTTCTAACATGTACATCACATTACTTTTAATTTTGACCAAACCATAACCAACTCTATATTTTCATGAAGTAAGATATAAATTTCAATTCAAGGTAAGAACATATTTTCTTCTCGGTGTCATTATTACTTACCACATAATATCATTTCACATCATACAAACTAGACAAAATTTTGTTTTGGCTCAACCAATTAAATAAATTTATCTTTTCTTAACATATTTTTCACGATGAAAAATCAAGGAAATTCCTTTCAAAACATTATACATCAATTAAATAAAAAATCCCATCATTTCTTTTATTTTATACTTACCGAATTATTCACCAAGGTGCAGAATAGTTTTTCTCTTTAATTTATTTCCATTCATAAATTGCCTCACTTTTTAAAACCAAGACTAACACATTCAAGTATCATTCAACCTTAAGAAAAAGCTCTCAGTTAAGTTGTAATGAGAGAAGCTTCGATTAGAAAAAAGTAGGTTCCTCTTCATTATGCAACGCTTCGTCTCTTTCTTCTTCTCTCGGTCGCTAGAGAGAGATTGCAACTCCAGATTGCTTGTTGACTTCTTTAATTCGCCTAAGTTCAGTAATTTTATTTTCTTATGGCTAAATCCAAAAAGAAAACCTTGATGATTTGTTCTGCCCAGTAGGACGAGCCCCGACTCTCATCTAGGGTTCCTCCCACTGCCTATCGGGGAACCGAATCTTCAAGTTAAGGAAATCTCCTTGCCTTGTCTGATTCGAGAGCCCTAGCTCTGGTGATATCCTCTTGTAAACCCCCTTCTCCAGGTCTCACTAATATTTGGTGAGACAAGTTTTCTACACTTATTTAGAGCCTAGTTCCTGTTCATTTTCCTATTATAATTGTGCTACTTCATGTCCCTTGTTAGTTAAAGATTTAGGTAACCATATGGATATTTGGAAATTGTGTCTAATTGGTTATGTTGTTGGTAAGCCTTTTAGGCACACTACCTTGACAAAGTTTATGTCTAGTGTTTGGCAATGTACTGTTTCTCTAACCTTTCATGACCCCGGGTGGTTAATCTTTAAATTCTTTTCTGAAGCAGACATGCTAGGGGTTACACAGAGGGGCCCTTATTTGGTTCTAGGAAGGCCATTGGTCTTGAAACCTATGCCTATTTTTTTTTTTAATTTCAGTAAACCAGATATGCCGACTGCTCTAGTTTGGGTTCTTTTTCCAAATCTTCCTCTGGAATGTTGGTCTTTACTTTGTTTGTCTAAGATTTCTAGTGTAATTGGTCAACACCTCCAGTGTGACACCCCAACTAATACTATATCTCGGCTATCCTTTGACATAGTTATGATGGTGGTGGATCTGTTATCTGGCTTGTCGCTCTTCATCAACATTCTCTTGCCTGATGGAGCTACTCTCAAGCAATCTGTTTTTTATGAATTTCTCCTAAAATTTTGCAAACATTGTCACATGCAGGGGTACATTAGCCTAATATGCCCTAAGGTTGTCATTGGCGAAGAGGTAGATTCTGATACCCCTATGAAGGCTAGTATGAAACATATCTCTCCTTCCAGTTTTGATCCTCTTGTGAAGGCTGTTGCAATGGATGTTAATTCAGGCAATCAAACAGTTCCTCAAAGAGACTTCCCCTCCAGTTCAAAGGTCGTGGCAGCTATAGTTGTAGCTAGTGACAAGGCTACCACTAGTAGGAGAAAAAAAGGCTAAACTCTCCCTTACTAATATATCACCAGCCCAGGACATTCCAAACTTCCCCAACAATGTTGTGAATATTCTCGATGGGTGATCTGAGGATGTAGCTTCACCAAAAAGGATGATCATTATTATGAGTCGAAGACAGTACATAACGAGGAGTAAGAGCTTATTTGTACATGGTAGTTCTATGGTTTTACCTGAAAATCAACTAGGAAAAGCCCTGGTGGCTAATGCTATTGTTGGTTGGAAGTTTAGTCAATTTTGACTGGGTGTAGCCCATGATGATTGTGTGAGGGACAAACCCTGTGGGTCTTCGTCTTCTTGATGCTGTTTCATTTTTTTTACTAAAGAGCCACTTCGTCTTCTGTTGCCTTGGGGGTTGAGTTCCTGGTTGCAGCTGTTGGTGCTTGCTTTTGTCTGCCGATCTGGGATGCTATTGTCTTGTTATGGTTGATTTAGGTTTATTGATACATGCAGTCTGCTATTGGGTTTTTGCATCTACTACTGCCTATTGCTAGAGTGGATGTTGTCGTTATATATGTTGTGGTTTTTATAGTTGGTTAGAATATGCTCTATTGTTCTCTACCTAGCCATCTTGGTTGTTCCTGGTTGAAGGCGGTTTTTATAGCTAGTTAGAATATGCTCTGTTGTTCTCTGCCTAGCCATCTTGGTTGTTCTTGGTTGAAGGCTTCTTGCTTTGGGTGGTTATTGTTAGGTTGATAAATTTTTCTAGGTGGTATGGCTTGATGGCATGCAGTGGTGTGTTATTGGCTAAATTCCTTTGGTGTGTTATTGACTGCTTCTAGTTATTGTTTTGTATGAAAAAGGCTTTTTTTCTGGGTTTTTGGCTTGCGGTTGTGTGTTGGCTTGTCCAACTGTTATCTTGGGTGTTTTTGGCTCTTGTGATTTGTATGAGGGTTGTTGTGTGGAGGTGGTTTTGAGTCCTTGCTACGGGTTGTGCCTGACTCATGTTATGATGGCCTATAGGGCCTATTGTTCTCCTTGCTAGTTTGATATTTTGTTCAGGGAGTATGTTCCTTTTTTGTACATGTTATGCAAAAAATTGTTTTATAAAAAGTACTTTTAGTTGAGATTGGTTTGAAAAAATAGGTGTTTGGTTAAAAGTGTGGTTGAAATTGAGGTTAAAGAAAAAGTAGTTTAATGTATTTGGTTAAAAAAATGCTTTTCAAATTGAGGTTATAAAATAATTAAAATATATATATATATATATATTAATATTAATGATTTTTAATTTAAATATTGTAAATTTAACTACTGTTATTACATCATGAAATAAATAATATTGATATAAAATATTTTTTATTATTCCATTAAACTATGTGCAATGTCATCACATACGAAATTTATCCAACAAGGACTATATTTTTCATGGTTTCTTAAGCGCACAACAACAAAAACTGAATTTTTTGTTACGTCATCAAGCAATCTCCTTCTAATTCTTTTGAATAGAACATAGTTAAAATAAAAATAAAAACTGAATTTTTTTTAACTGGCTAGGCCTGGTAATAACATAATTGGAATTGCGATCAAATTTCACAAATGCTACGTCATCATGCAATATCCTTCTAATTTATGTGGTGTTATTAAATAATATTAAGTACTAGTTTTTTGAGTAAAACATAATTTTTTTAAAAAAAAATCAACAATTTCATTAGGTACAAAATTCACTCGACAATAACTACAGTTATCATGATTTATCCTGTGTGCAATAAAATTAAGTAAAATATTATTAGGAATAAAATTGAGATTACAGTACGAACAAATTTAATTTACCTTAAACTAATTTAAAAAAAACAAAAAAAAATATTGTTCACGTTCACGTGAACAATACGAGTGCAATTAATTAACTGTACTATTTTTTCGGGAAAAAAAAAACTTTGTGCACTGGTTTAAAGAAAAAACTGTTCACGTGAATAGTGCGCAGTGCAGCATGGCTCCACTATTGAGGTTACTTTCTCACCACGAGAAGCAGTAAAATGCTGCTTCTCTAAACCTGTGGCGCAACAGTGAAAATTGGTAGGTTTCATTAATAAAAATTATTTTTTTATTTATTAAACACTAAAATATATGGTTGTGGATGAATCTCACCCGTAACCACATTACCAAACAGTATCTTCATAGCTTGAGACCATTTAAGTGCTTAATAACGTAAGAAGAAGGAATGTCTTATTGAATCATAATGATAGTTTTTTTACGAGAAACAAACAATGTCCCCCACACTATGCTGGTCAAAAGAATCCTGATCGTGCACCCATCCTTTCAGAGTACACTCACAAGCCACACCAATGCGAGATCATAAATTATGAATACACACTCGTCCATAGGATTAATCCCCCAAGGGCATTTCTGTCACTTCAAAGAGAGATTAGGATATCGGGTGCACCGCCTTTTCAAGGAAACAATGCAGCCATCCTTTGGACAAATAGTTGGATTGTAAACAACATCATCACAGCCGTCCGCTCTGTACCTCTTAAAATCAAGCAACGCACAGAACATAGCGATGAATAGAACCAAATGACTGAGGGCATACCTTTGACCTACACACTGGTGGGCTCCAGCTCCAAAAGTTAAGAAATTCTTTTTGAATAACTGATCCTCTTGCCTGTCCTCAGAGAAACGATCCGGGTCAAACCGGTCCGGTTTAGTGAACCCTTGAAATGAACTGTCTAGAACCGACGGAAACACGATGGTCCCTTTAGGAATCGTGTACGACTCCGTCAAAGCGAAGTCCTTCATAGCTACATGTGGGACTAACGTCGCAGGTGCGCGGTACCTCAGCACCTCACGCGCCACCGCCTGCGTGTACTTCATTTCCCTGAGCTGCTCCGTGTTTATTAAAGCATCAGATTCTGGTGACCAGAAACTCGACACTTCCTCTCGAACCTTCAGCAGGACTTCCGGGTGCGAGTCGAGAAGCGCCACCGCCCAAAGGAGAGATGACGTTGAAGCATCCTGAGCAGCAAAGAGGAAGTCGAAGAGGTGGCCTCCGATCTCGGCGTCACTAGTGTGCGGTGGGACAGGCTCTCCGGCGTACTTGGCAGCCGAGATTTCTTTAAGCATTTCTTGCATCCAGAAATCTATCAAGCAAGATGGTTCATGGTTATTGTCCATTTTTGTCTTGCTCTTCATTACACATTCCGAGAGGGTTTCTGCTAACCTGTCAACGGCCAACCTGGCATTTCGAAATGCGAAACCTGGGAGGTCAATAGGGAGTTTCATTAGTCCAAAGTTGAACATATTGTAATCCAGCTTGAATCGCTCCCGCTCTTCTTCGCTCAAATACGGGCCGACAAAAACGGTCTGTGAAGTCTCGAGGTTCATGTCTCGAGCTAACAAGCGGAGAGAGATGGACTTGTTTGGACTGTTTGAGGATAAGCTCTCCCATTTTTTCAAGTGCTTGAGAATGATTATCTGCTGGAGTGAGGTGTAGGTTGAAAGAGCACGAGGAGTGAAGTTGGGAGCGATTCGGCGGCGGAGATCCTTGTGTTCTTGACCGAACTTATAAATCAAATTATGCTCACCAAATAGCTTCTTCCCAAAAGGGTGGCCAACAAGCAAGAAAGCATCGGGCCTTACGTTTGAGAAAATGAGGTGGGAGAGATTGGTGTCGCGAATGTACAATATGAACCTCCCGATTATATAGTTAGCAGAGAATCCAGAACGAGAGCTATTGGCGGATTGGGTGTCCCAGAATGAAGTTGGATCTCTTACTAAAGAAATTGCGTTGCCAATAAATGGAAGCACAAAAACAGGACCCGGAGCTCCTCGTTTCTTTATCAAATAACTCACCTGCTCCACCAAAACGAGGAAAATAACGAAAGAAATCATATATGGAACTAGAGTTGATAAGAAAGTTGCACAGGACAATAACAAGGTTGTCATTGTTTTTCTCTCTCTCAAAGTTTCTTAAGAGGGTGGGAAGGGAATTCGCTGCAGACGTTTATATAGAGGAAACTTTCCAGGTTAACAAATTTAAATGATTGGACATGATTTTAAAAATGATTTTATATTAATATGTAATAAATAAGGCAAGTTGGTCATTAAAAACAGGTCACTAATTGATAGAACAAATTTTTTGAAGAAGCTGTGAAATAAATTAAAATGTGGATAGTTAATGTGGTGAGGTAGTAGAAGCAGGCATTCCCCTTTTCCTCTGAAGGTCAGTCTGTTGGCAGTGATAACTCCATATATATATAGAGTAGCCACAAAGGGAGCGAGAAAGAAAGGGAGAGGGAGGAGTCAGGTAGGGAAAGTGCCAAAGGAGAGAAGATAACAGGACGGCAAGAGAGGGTGGGTTTTCATAGAAGCTTTTTTAAGAAGAAGAAGAAGAAGAAGAACCTGTAGAATGGCCACTTATTATACCAAAAGCACTGCCTTCAATTGCAATGGGACAACATAAGAGCACGGGTCAATCGGCCTCCTTCAAAACTAGTGCCAAGTAAATGCAGCCAAAGATACTCTTGAAAATACAAGACTTCTTAGCTAGCTGGAGCCTTTCTTGAAGAGAAGCCTACCACTGCAAATGGCAGGTGCTTCTCTTCAATATCAACATCAATATCAGAGTTCATCATAAATTAGTTATTCTGATATTAGAAAATGAATTCCTAGTTGTTATAGTTTCAAGAACTAATTAATTAGTTTATTAACCATATGTTTAATTTAATATTATTTTGTTTTAAAAAATACTTTAACTTTTTATCAATCTTTTCATATTATCTATTTAGGTTGTGTTTAGTTAGTATTTCTGGACCAAAAAACAAAAGACAAGATATAATAAAAGATGAAGCTAAAGGAATTCAAATTTTGCATTTATAATGGCGATTCTGTGTTGAAATTTCTGATGGAGTCTGGTCGTCTTCTTATTGCAAAGGTTGGCTACCAGTTGCCATAGCCCATTTTCTACTCCAATTAGGGAGTGAAACAGCAACTCAGCAAGCATGCAAGCAAGCAAAGGTTGGCTACTAGGTGTCATGTAGCCCATTTTCTGCCCCAGTTAGGAAGTGGAACAGCAAGCAACAAGCAAGGAAAAAAATGACTGAAATGAACAATATAGTTTTGAAAAATCAAATAATTAATATGATGCAAGATCATATTTAAAATAGAAGAGCATCATTTTTTTTTATAAAGTAGAGATTAAAAAATAATTGGGAATATGATTGTTGATCCATTGGACTACATGGAATTCTTTTTACTAGAGTCACTAATTGAGATCCAAAAAGAAGAGAAAAGATACATAATTAAGAATGAAAATACTGATCCTTGAAATTCCTAAAATTTAAGATTTTCATTAAAGAGAAAAAATAATAAAAAGGAAATCTTTCTTCTTTCCCTTGCCTAACAACACTATTAAGTACGTGTTTGGCGCTATGGCTGCGTTTATAGAAAAACATTGTTGTCATGTGTTTAATAATGGTATAAATACACATTATTGTTTGTGGGACCCATGAACATCTACGATTCAACCGCAAGACAACTAGAAGCAACTTTAAGTTGCTTTTTGTGCTGAGTTGCAAACTGTGTTTATAAACACATTAAACGAAGGCGCTAAAGAAGAAGAACAAAAACATAGTACAGTGGAGAGCAGTTCCCTCAGCTTACCACCAGCCTCCGCTGTTTCCACCGCCATCCATTACTCTTCCTCTTCCCTTTCCCCTTCTTCTTCTTCTCCTTCATCTTCTGCATTCTCCTCTTATGACTCGGGTCACGGGTTTGGCGGGTTAACCTTGATTGACTCAAGTTATTTTTTATATCCATTTTTTTTTTGAATTTTTTTTTTAATTTCATCTTTGAACACTATTTGATTTAGAATTGGACTTCATAAGATTAATTTAGAATTGGACATCATAATTTTTTTTAATATTTTTTTTCTATTGGGTTATCCTAATCTCATGATTAGAGTCACGAGTTTGACATGTTAACTTTCGTTGACTCGGGTTATTTTCTACGTCTCTTTTTTTAACTGATTTTTTTTTCAGTTTCACCTTTCAACATTTGTAATTTGTATTTGCTTTCTATAAGGTTATCATGATTCCATGACTTGATATGCAGTTTAATAGATTAATCTAAGTTAACCAAACTTGATTTAATATGTTGTCATCTAAATGTGTATTAAAAAATCTCATCTTAAATATTTATTTTGAGTCAAACTATATTCTTACGGGTAATCTGAGTTGTATTTAGACCCACCAAGGCGATGAAGTCACATCAAATCAACTTTAGCAATTTATAGATATTTTTTTTTACATAAAAAACATTGATTCGATAGGCAGCATAGTGCGAGCAATAATCTAGTTTTCTCTAAGACTCTAGATATATATTGGTACGGTCTTGTGGATTTTCTGACATGGACATTTTTACTTTGTTTTATAAAAAAGATTTGAATTCAAGATTTTTCTTAACAAAAGTAAAATGACTAATTAAGAAGAGCTAATTCTGGTTTGAAAAACTCATATGGAGTGAAAATATTGTGTCACTTGAATAGTATAATAATAATTTTATCCTTTACATAAAAAATCTTAAAACTAACTACTGTATGTATTAAAGTCTTTTCATAAGATGCATTAATCATTACCAAATTAATTTGGGGCAAACAAGTCTTTTCTCATCTCAAAAGTACAACAAAATGACTAAAATACTCTTAAAAGCAAACATTTTAAACTTGGTGTCAAAGGACATTTTGGTATTTGCATAATTGTTTTTTTTTAAATTATCATGCTAGATGAGGAACAATTTGATATTTGACCAAGTATAAAAAATAATACAAAACCAAAAGCATAGTGAAATGATCAAAATACCTTTAAAAGCAAAAATAAAACTAAAATTGGTGTCAATGGACATTTTCATCTTTTCACAATAGTTGTTTTTGTTATTATCATGTCAACTTAGACACAACTTGATATTTGACTAAATATAAAAAAATTTAAAAATGTTTTCTGGGATGTTTGGCACAACTTCTACTTATGCTTTTATATGTTTTTCAAAATTTCTTTTGGCTTGAAATACATTAAATTGATATTTTTTAGTGTTTTCTGATGATTTTGATGTGATGGTGTCAAAAATTTAAAAAACTATTTTGATACATTTGCAAGCGAAAATCTATTTTGAAAAGCACCTTCCACCACAATCCTAAACACTCATTTCCTGTTGGTGCGCTTTGTGTTGGCTTTGGTGGAACGTTTTATCAGCAGTAAGCCTTTCTTCTTTTTTCCTCTTCTTTTATCTCTCATCCCTAAAACATTATTGCTTAGCCCTCTTTATTGGTACTTCAACTTCATTCCTTGTTTATTTTTCATTTTTCATTTTTATTTTGACCTTTTTATAAAAAAATTGTTTGTTATCAATTTCATCATTTAATCCCAATTTATCATCTATTATATTTTTCAATTTGGTCCTCATTCTTTTGAATTTTTAGGGCCTATTATTGAATTTATTTTTCTTTTCAAATTTACCATTCAATCAAAAACTTGTTTGGATTTCTTATTTTAATTTTGATTTCCATTCTTTTAATTTTTTTTAGTTTTTTTCTGTTAAATTGATTTTTCTTTTCAATTTCATCATTTAATCAAAGATATAATTTATTTTATATTTCAGTTTTTATACTCATTATTGTAATTGCTTCCTTTTTTGTTTTCAATCCTTTTGTATAATTGAAATTCTTTTTTCAATTTCATCATTGAATATTTGATTAATTGAGAATTATGTTTCATGGCTTTTCTAGATTGAGTGTTTTTTGTTTAATGACTTGGGTCACAAATAATTAATAACTTGTTTAACTTGTCCGTTTTAATTTTTTATCAATGCTATTGCAGAGTTGTAGTTTCTATAAATTTATATGTATAAATTTGTATGGACATTGATAATTGATAATGAATATTTATGAGAAGTTTTAATTAGTTTGTTGGATAATCTCGAGGTAAACCAATATTTTTGCAAATTTATTTACCTAACATAGTTAATTAATACATGTTATCATCATAATTTTATAGAGGTTTGATAGAAGTCATGGATGATTGTTTATGGATATATCAAGATTCACCTCAAAGATTACGGAGGATGGATTATTGTAACAGGGTTTAGGGTTTTATTAATTTCACAACATCTATTCCTAGAAATTTTTCTGGAGGCGGTATTAGGTGTCCATGCAGGAAGTGTCAAAATAAAAAGTATCTGCATCCAGACATTGTAATGATGCATCTTCTACACAAAGGGTTCATGAAGGATTACCTGTGTTGATATGCACACAGAGAGCTATTTGTTCGTAATAGGAGCATGGGAGAAAGGGTGGTTGGATCAACTTCTAGTGCTAACAAAGTGCATGGAGTTGCAAATGACAATAGTAATTCTTACAGAAATATTGTTATGGATGCAATTAGAATTAATCAAGGTAATGTCAGTCAATGTTCAATCATAAAAGAAGAACCTAAAACAGATGTAGCTAGGTTTTTTGATCTGTTGAAAGATTCTGACAAACCATTATAGGATGGTTGCACGAACCACAATAAATTATCGGTCATAACACAGGTGTTCACCATCAAGTCAGATCACGGGTTTAGTGAGGCCGGTTATGATAAAATTATTGAATGGGCAAGAAGCATTTAACCTGAAGGGAGCATGTTGAAAGAGAACTTCTATGCTCTAAAATCCATGATGAAACCCTTCAGTTTAGGATACCAGAAAATTAACATATGCCCTAACTTCTGCATGTTATACTACCTTGAAAATGTTGAGCTGACCGAGTCCATAACATATGGGCATTCTTGTTACAAACCCAAAACTGGCAAGGGAAAGACTCTCGTGGCATATAAAAAACTTAGATACTTCGCAATCACACCTAGAATGTAGTGGTTATTCATGTCACTAAGGACTGATGAGCACATGACATAGCACCAATCACGTAATACGGTTGATCGAGTGATGATGATGCATCCTTTTAATGATGAAGCATGGAAACACTTTAACAATGTGTATCCTCACTTTTCAGCTGAATCAAGAAACATGCATCTTGGGTTATGTACAAACATATTCAACCCATTCAGGTTATTTACAACTCTTTATTCTTATTGATCGGTCATACTCACGGTTTATAACATGCCACCGGGGATGTGTATGAGCTGGAGTTCATGTTTTTATCTACTTCCATACCTAGTTCGAGCAGCCCGGGTCGAAATATGGATGTTTTTCTTTGATCGTTGATTGATGAGTTGACGCAGTTATGGTCCTCTGGAGCTTTGATTTATAATATATCAAGAAAACATAATTTTGTTATGATGGCGGCTTTGATATGGATTATCAATGATTTTCCAGCTTATGGAATGGTTTCTAGTTGGAGCACACATGGAAAACTAGCATGTCCATACTACATGGAAAAAACAAGGCATGCATGCTAACAAATAGAGTAAAACTTCTTTTTTTACTGTCACCGTCATTTCTTTCCACCGAATCACAAATACAGAAAGAACAGAAAGGATTTCTTTGTTGGCAAAGTTGAAAAGGATGTTGCACTGCCGCGTTTTTCTGGTGAAAAATTATAGGATGTTGTATCAGAGTACGGTGACATTGTGTTTGGTCTCCAATCAAGTAAGTAGAAGTTTTCTAGTTTTGCTTTGACCCACAATTGGGTAAAGCAAAGTATCTTTTAGGAGTTTTCTTATTGGAAGACCAATATCCGCTGCCATAACCTTGACGTCATACACATAGAAAATAACGTGTTTGAGAACATTTTCAACACCGTTATGGATATGAAGGGGAAGACAAAAGATAACATTAATGCTAGATTGGATATAACTTTGTTCTATAACTGTAAAAATATAGAGTTGGTTTGTGATTGGCTATAGGTTACAAAACCAAAAGCAAGCTTCGTGTGAAAGAAAAATGCACAACTACTAATCTACAAATGGATTAAGAGTCATTGTTTTCCCGATGGACATGCCTCGAACATATCAAGGTTGGTTAATATGGAGGAATGCAGATTGTATGGAATGAAGAGTCATGACTACCACGTGTTTATACAAACACTCATTCCATTAGCTTATTGTGATTTGTTACCAAAAGAGATATAGGATGCACTCACGGAGATCAGTCATTTCTTTAGAGATATATGGTCCAGCAAGTTAAATGTTGATCACATTGAGAGGCTTAAAACAAATATCATTAAGACACTATGTAAACTTGAGATGATATTCCCTCTATCATTTTTTGACTCAATGGAGTATCTCCCCATATATTTATTGTCGAGGCAAAAGTTGGAGGACCGGTCCAGTAGATGGATGTATCCATTCGAATGGTTAGATATTGCAGTTACAATGTAATTCATATATAAAAGTGTTTTCTTTATTTTTCTTAATTGAAAATATATGATTAATTCAATGCAGGTACTTGTTCAATCTTAAAAAAAAAAGGGTTAAGAACAAGGCACATGTTGAGGCTTTGATATGTGAAGCCTATATTGTTGAGGAGATCTTAACATTTATCTCGTACTATTTCGAACCTCATTTAAGAACGAGAATCAATCGTGTTCCACGGCATGAAGATGGTGGTGAAGTGCCTTCTAGTGGGAACTTGTCAATATTCTCCAATTCTAGATGACCCACACCTAAAAATGTTGTAAGGGGAAGATATTTCTTGGAAATAGAGTTCAGACAAGCACAAAATTATGTTTTACTTAACTGTGATGAGTTGAGACCTTTTATTTAGTAAGTATATGTACTACTAATTAAAATTTGTTAAGAATGTACTATTTATATATTCTAATATCATAAACTCATATAATTTGGAACAACCTTGCAGGCAATATCAATAATTTTTATTGTCTAATAAGTTACAGTTGACCGAATCTCAAATCTTTCAATTACAAGATGAACAATTTCCGCGTGGTTTAAAACACATGCAAGTACTATCACAAACTCATTATCTCTTGCAAAGATATTGTATGTCATTACAAAATTCTCATTTACTGTTCATTATTGTACATTATATATAAGGTTTATCAAATGGAAAGGAGTACTGCTATGTCATTGTCTTCACTAAGCCTGGGCCCTAAAAGAAAAGTTAAGTGCTACAACAAGAATTTTTTCAATTGATATGTGTTCCATACTGAAGAATACGAGCATGGAAGAAAGACATACAACAACGGTGTTTGTGTTAAGGGATTGACTTGTAGTGAGTTATAAGTTTACTATGGTAGATTAGAAGAGGTCGTCGAGCTGCAATATTATAGCGAGCAGAATAGAGTGTTTTTATTCAAATGTTATTGGTATGACACTCCTAATAGAGGAATTTGAGTAGATCCTCACTATGGTCTGGTCAAAATCAACTCAAAAGCTAGACTTTGCAACGTAAACGATGTCTTTATTTTCTCAAAGCAATGTCAACAAGTTTATTACATATACACTCTTTTTTTAGAAAGGATCGATCAAGAGTTAATTGGTTATCCATTTTAAAAACAAAACACAGGTGTTGCGTCGAGGTTGTTCAGGATGAGAATGAAGACACAAGCGTGCGAGATGAAGTCTTTCAAGTTAGTGAGTTAGTTGAACCATATCGAGTTACTCCTTCGATTAACTTGGAAGAAAATTCAAATTTTCATGTTTTTGATGATAGTCTTATTAATGTTGACGTAGAGGAGTTGAATGTTGTTTTGAGCTCTAGCGGACAAGCAAATGTCGATGAAAATGATGATGATGATATTTATATTGAAGATTGCAATGGAGCTGATGACTATTCAATTAACAATGAAGAAGAAGAAAATTATGACTAACTATCAAAATCAAGGAGAGTGCAAAACATTTTTTTTATATATATATAATGTAACATATATATTATGGATGATATTTTATAACATGAAATATTTATTTTATAAGTGTTAATTGTTGTTATTGTTTTATGCGATGGACATTTTATAATTTAAGTGTTTGCAGGAAGGTAAATAGGCAATATAAACATAATCTTTCATGTATAGTGCATGATCACCGATGTCTATACCAATGGATACAGTCCATCGGCATTTCACAGAGAGTTGCAAAAATATTTATTGGAAAAGAAACTATTATTGAGTACAGTCCATCAGCATTTCACAAAGAGTTGCATCCATCGGCATTTTACAGAGAGTTGCATTTATATCTATACTGATGGATAGAGGCCGTCGGCATTTGTCAGCTCAATTCACAATTACCGATAGAATCATTGACGGGCTATGTGAATTTCAAAAGGCATGTAATTAATGCTTTTATGTCAGCATGCACTTGCCGACGAACTTATCGACGAAATGCAAAACTTATATAGGGTAATTAAAAACATTTAATGCAAAATTCAAATTTTGCCAATGGATTTTTAAAAATTCACCGACGGAATAATAAAAAAATAATATTATTTAAATTATTCATCAGGATTCCGTTGGTAAAACTGCACTATAAATCCCTACGACTACCCCTTCAGTTTATTTTTCCTTTGCTTCGTTTCACAGCTCTCGTTTTATTTTTCCCCCCCTCACATTTGCTTCAAATCTCTTGTGTTTTGCTTGTAATCTCTAGTTCTATCTTCAACAAATTAAAAGGTATGTATTTCCATTTAATATGCTTAATGGTTTTTATTATTATTATTATTATTATTTTGTTTTAGTTATTTTTATTTTTGTTGTGTATTTTGTTTTGGTGTATTTTTATATTATAGATAAAGTCTTGAAATAAACACATTATTAAGGTAAACATTTTTCATTCCTAAAGTCTATAGTTTTTTTTTTTAATTTGTTGAATATATTTTATTGTTTGTATTGCCATAATAATTAAATACTTTGTTGAATTTTAATTGTTATTGCTGAATTTAACTTGTAATTAGTAATTGAATATATAGGAATAAATTTAATTATTTTATCTCAATTTTACTCTATTATTGCATGATATGTGTTTAATTATTTCCATTAATTTTAATTGTTATTTATATAGATGTTAGGTTATATATAAGATTTTTGAATGGGGTCAATTGGTTATGGCTATTGTCAATATTTACAGGTTTGAAAACTTTGGGTAGTCTCTAGTATAAGGGAGGGGCTGCCGAAATTGTTTTTAATAATCAAATTTAATTATGCAATTTTTCCTATAAAATTGTATAGATGCATAGAATGTATTAACAGCTCGTCGCTCATATATGGTCGCAACTAGCTCTTCTAGCAGTGAGGATGACATGTCCTTAGGTACTGATCAAGAAGAGGCACCTACGCCTACTTGCGATGCTGCTTCTTCCAGTGTAGTTTCGCAGTACAGAGACGGTGTGCCTTCACAGCGGAATCAATTCACCTGTAAGTCCGAGGCACATTAAAAGGATGACCTTTCAATGTAAGTTTGTTTCTGTTTTAGTTTTTTTCAATTATAACATAATTTATGAACAACTAATCAATATTTCATTAATTTAATTTATTTTCAGGTTCACAAACATTGAGCTAGCCCGAGTAATACCATTGGCATTTAAATCATCGATGGATATTCTATTATTTTAATAAAATCAGGTTTCCAAACATCCTAAATGGGGACTTAATATTGATGCATGGTTTGAAAAATTTGAGGTTGGTGTTAATTTCTAATTTCCAGCTTATTTTTAATAAATTATTATTGTTGTTGTAAATAAATTATTATTTTTATTTTAAATAAATTATTTACACATAGCACAAATTCGACTGGGACAACGCGCCTGACAATGTTGCGAGGAAGGTGTGGGAAAATCTCGTGGCAACTAGATAATATTGAAAATAATATGATATTTTTTTAAAAGAAATTTATGTTTAAAAATCTAATTTTTCACTATGGAAGTAGGTTGTGAGATTTTTGGTATGAAGTAGAAAAAAAAAGCAAAAACAAAAGTGAGAGATAACGGTCTCCAAAGCTGAAACAACGTGGCGGTTTGGAGGGATTTCAAACCGCCATACATCCCGGGAGATATATGGCCACAATATATTGAGCACGTGATGTCTGAGTGGTTCACATGACACTCACAGTCCAGTGTTGGCAACCAAAACAAGCAAATTCATGGTTCAATGACAACACATATTGACAGCTTTGTTTCGTTTGCTGCACAT